>CM068367.1:848028055-848620492 GCA_034769895.1 Magicicada septendecula
GCTATGACAGTGCATCTGTTGAATTAGGTTCAGAGAGAAATGAACCAGGTCAAGAAATACAAATTGATGAAGTTAAACATTTTTTAAATGGCCGTTATGTCGGATCAACTGAAGCTGTATGGCGCATCTATGAATTACCAATGCATTTTCAATCACATGTCATCGTTAGACTTGACATTCATTTACCGTGTAGACAGAATGTTTACTTTCGAGAAGGGCAAGAACGTCAAGCAATTGAAAATGCAAGACAAACAAAATTATTTGCATTTTTTGAATTGAATCGATCAGATCCATCAGCGCATGAATATAAGTATATTGAAATTCCTTTGCATTATGTGTGGGAAGATTCCCGAAAAAAATGGAAGAAGAGAAGGCGTGGAGGTGATAAAATCATTACACGCATATATGTAGTATCACCAAAAGACATCGAACTTTTCCATTTACGATTGCTTTTATTACATGTCTGTGGTCCAAAATCATTTGAGGATGTTAGAACATACAATGGAATTATACACACTTCTTTTGTTGAAGCGTGCCATGCTCGCGGCATTGCTTCAAATGATAATGAATGGCGCGAATGTTTAAATGAAGCAAAAGAATTACATTCACCAAAACAAATGCGAAATTTATTTGGTTACATTTGTGCATTAAATGTGCCAGCCAATGCATTGGCGTTATGGAATGAATTTAAAGTATATCTTAGTGAAGATTTTTTGAGAGATTACAACGAAGAAGTATCCTTTAATACAGCTCTATTAAAAATTGAAGATATTTTGAATGTTCATAATTTTGTCATGTCAAGAACTTGGTTTACCAGTTCCCACGTATTCGCAGAGAACAGACGAAGCAAATGCTATTGATCCAATAGAACAAGAGTTTCTATTTTGTGAGCATTATGAAACTGCAAATATTGAACAGCGTAATCTAATTGATCGTGTGATTCGTGAAGTTTTGCATCATGATACTGGATCTAATGTTTTTTGTTTAACCGCTCATGCAGGTTGTGGAAAAACATTCACACAAACAGCAATCATTCACAAATTAAATTCGCTTAATCTTAGTTGCATTGCAACAGCGTTCAGTGGCATAGCTTCAACTCTATTACTTGGAGGTAGAACTTTACACAATGTGTTTAAATTGCCTATACCCATTTTGGAAAATTCTGTAGCGAATATTACCGCAAATAGTAGCTATGGACGTTACATAAATTCATCATCATTGATAATTATTGATGAAATTTCTATGTGCCCACTGCAAGTGTTGAAAATCATAGATAGATTATTGCAGGATCTATGCGATGAAAATGATAAATATAAACCATTTGGAGGGAAAACGATACTTCTGTGCGGTGATTTTCGGCAAATCTTACCAGTTGTCCCACATGGATCACGTGCAACTTTAATTGAAAATTGTGTCACGATGGCATAAATTTGTTTATTTTCATAAAGTAACGTTTACTCAAAATATGAGAGCCTTACCAAGTGAAATAGAATTTGTCGAATTCTTGAAAAAAATTGGTAATGATGAAGCCCCACAATTCCCTCAGTTTGGTGAAAATATTATTGAAATACCTCAGCAATTAATAGGAGATGAAAATAAAATTATTATTGAGGTGTATGGAAATATTTCCGAAAACATACTCTCAGATAACATATTGAAGTCAGTTATTTTAGCACCTAAAAATGATGATTGTACTTTTATTAATACTGATATACTTAATCGAATACCAGGTGAACAGAAAACATATCATAGCTACGATAAAATAATTTGTGATGATGACAATGAAATCAATAACTATCCAGTAGAGTTTTTGAATTCTTTGACTATTAGTGGTTTGCCACCACATAAGTTAGTATTGAAAGTTAATTGCATCGTTTTACTGATCAGAAACTTAAATACAAAGGAAGCATTAGTCAATGGAACAAGAATGCGCATCAAGTGTATGCATCGTAATGCTATTGATTGCGAAGTTTTAACTGGAACCGCACGTAATAAGAGAATTTTGATTCTACGTATAAATTTAACATATTCCGGTACTGTTTTACCATTTAACTTTCAAAGAACTCAATTTCCAATTATACCTGCATTTGCCATGACAATAAATAAGTCTCAAGGACAAACATTCGAAAAAACTGGAATTTTATTGAGGCAGCCAGTTTTTACACATGGTCAATTGTACGTCGCAGCAAGTAGAGTTCGATCATTCGATGGTTTGAGATTTTATATTTCCGAATATAATGGCCAAGGGCATTTAGCAAATGATGAAAGAGTTTTTACAAAAAACATCGTTAACACAGAAGTTCTGAATCATTAAATTCACTTTCAAACTATTTTAAGTTCAATGGACAACATTTATTTTTTTAACCGCCCGGTTTTTTTGTTTCAATGAAAAATATATGAAAAAATACGAGGCACGTATTTTTTATTTCATTTTTTATTTTGTATTAATTTTTTATTTAAATTTTATATAATTCGAAAAAGATAGGCAAAATAACTGTGTAGCCTTGGCGAAACCTGGTCAGTATGGCAATAAAAAAAACCCAAGGAAATGTCAAAAAACGCGTTATTGCTTTTTAAATATGGCTTAGCCAAGCTAAACCTCATTTTTCCTATCTTTCATATTTTTCAAATAACTCGAAAATTAATGCATAGAAAAAAAATTATATAAGCTTTGTAGCAGATAATCTTCAAACTGTTTTCGAATTTTGTACCTTACCAAAAATGAAATGTAGTCCACTGGAATTGAAAACAATGTATCTTATACTTCTATGAATGTCAAGTCTCATTTTTATTAGCGTTTATTTAATTCAATAATAACATGAAAAAATTAAAACTGACAATGAATTATATCAAAAAATAAATACGAATACAAGCTGTAATTGTGTTTTTTTTCAACTGTTACTAACATTAAATTTAAAATTTCATAGGTATTGCAGGGAATTAAGGCAAACAACACACGCTAATGACGTATTTGTACACGCTCGCAGCTGACGTAATAGAACAAAATTCAAAAAAATTAAATGCAATGATTATAGAGGTATACTCTTTGACAAAAGAACCTCAATAACGTTCAAACTTAAAAATTTAATAAATTACGGTCGAATTTCGGCCACTGGGCGCCCACTAGTTAATTGTAAATTCTTATAGACCATCCATCGTTAAATTTACCAGTTAGGGGCAGTTTTCGCCTATCTATTACTTCCAACTTTTGCATAATGGTACAGCCACTCGAAAATGTTTTATGAGATCGAGTCATAATTTTTTTAGGAATCCATTGCCTGTCATAATTTTCCTAAAGTTTTGCGAAGCTGAAGAGCTGCCAAAATGCGTTTCGGTTTGTAAACTTGGCAGCTGTTTAAACCGGTACCCGTCAAAAAATGCTATAATTATGAGTTTCTGTAAACGTAAATTAATAATTCTCGACGTGAAATAAAGGACCATAGATATTTCACACATTATGAACTATTCAGTACATTTCTCGACGCAGACCGTATGATTGAAATCCTTTCCTTTTCAACGTGTAATGAGAATGTATAATGTAAAGTGGCCCCCTCAATCAATCATGATACTCGACCAGTCGGTGCAGCTATAGGTTGCACTCCTATTTAATAATGTAACTAACGTTACTAATGATAACCTTCAGTTAACCTGTTAACAGTTTCTACAGCTTTATTAGAAAAAATGTCTTACAGCTTCTTATACCATACGTAACACAAAAACAAACAGAGATTTCTTCAATTTCCAGAGCAATGTTTGAGAACTTTTGCAACACGTTTTCGTTTAAGATTTATTGATTTTACAACCCTTTCGAAATGATTGTCAATTATTCTGTCACTGCTCTTGTTGGCTGAACTTCATCACGTTCTTCAGCAACTTAACTATAATGTCACCGATGAGCATTACATTAGTAGCACAGGAATTATATTCGGCGCGTTACAAACGGCCGGTAGCCTGTTCAATCTCCTGTTTCCAGCGCGCTTAAGTTTCTACATCACAGTTATGTTGTCACTCAAAGGACGTGCATATATCTTTATTAAAAACCGCTTCGTTTTTCAGTGACTGAAACAAAGAATTAGATTTTCTTCCAACAATGGAGTAAATAAAAATTGTATTTTTAAAGTTGTTGTGGCACTGAAATAATTCAAATGCTACCATTACGAGTGATTTTACACCCCCGTTTGTCATAATTGGTTCAGCCGTTTTGACAAACAAACGAACATCCCACCTAACAATAATACCGTCCTTGCGTAGACGAGTAAAAATATTACTAACCTGCATCGTTAAAAATTGAAACTATGTAGGCCTGTATCATGAACAGTCGTTACCCCTCTTTAAACCCATTGTTCATTTACACTAGTTTATTCCCAAATTGTGCAAAGATTATTTTTGGTCCGATTACAGATGGTAGTCCATTCAATGGAAGTTCGCGGAAATTTTGATGATCCACAGACCAACTTATCCTGTCAACTCCTATCCATCAGTAAACTAGTTCCGCAGCTCTTCAAAACACTTGTTACTCAATAGCCTTCAAAAGGATGTAAATCTGGATGACATCATACCACCTCACCAATACGATTTCCGTTCCAAACGTGACTGAGGACACTAACGCCCCTATACACTAATGTCTCACGTATTAACGGTGCACAGTTACTAAACATATATTACAACAGAAAGTGCTGGTGCATATGCTGTTATTCGATGTAATTGTGCTCGAAATAAGTCATATGATGAATAAGAGAATATATGAAATGTGTAGAGTTGATGTGAGACTCTGTATTTTAGTTTGTAAGGAACTTTGTTACTTGGACTTGTAAATAAGTTATTGTAAGTACAAGTATGTAATGTGATATATAAACGTGTTCGTAATTATTATAAGTTCGGGTTACGACAGTCGGGTGTCCATGTGCGTGTGTAGTGTAGACGCTAATTAATAAAAAACATTTTAGCGCCGTTATTAATTAAGACTTCGAAATACGACTTGGACAGTGGCGGATTTATGCATAGGCAAAGTAGGCAGGTGCCTACGGGCGGCAAAATTTGAGGGGCGGCAAAGTTTTGAAAGGTGAAATTTGACGGCCGTTATGTTGTTTTTATACTTAAGAGATGTTTCAAATTCCGCTCCATTTCGTCCCAACATGATAAGAAACTTAGAAACATGTATTGGTTAGTAACTAGGCTTATTACATAAAGAATGGTGAAAGAGACATATCACAAATAATAATTATATCCTTGCCTCGAAATAATACAACATACTACAAACTCACTTAGATGTGCTTAAAACAAAAATATTTCGTCATTTACTTTTGATATGTATATGAAAGCACATCGTTTTACGTTATGTAAATTCTTCTATAGAAATGTATTAAGAAAAGTTGGAAAGAAAATATTATATAAAGAACAAATTTTAGAATAAATGAAAATATGAAGGATTGAATTAAACCCGTAAACGCACCCCTCCCCCTCCCCCCAACAGAGTTGTGGGAGCGCGACAAATTTATACTGCCTACGGGCGGCAAAATAGTAAATCCGCCCCTGTCGTGCTTTTTTGGTAATTCTATATACGACTCATACTTGAAAAGCCACATAAAGAAGATAAAAATTTAGATTATTTTACTCCAGGTTTACAACTCTTCACCAGAATACGCCAAACTTTACATGATCTGACTAAAATTTCCTCTCTTAAATTAGATTTCTATAGAGGGGGGGGGCAAGCTATTGACCAACCAGAGTTTTAGAATTTCTGTGAGATTAAGTTAGGCTGCATGCGAGGTCAGTTCACGTCGATTATTCAACGTGACACAGGTGGTCCTCTCTATAAATAACACGTTTGGAGGGAACGACCAAAAACCGCGCACTGAAGCTGCCGATCTCGGAGAAATAATTACGTTGGTATTGTAAATAAGTGTAATTATGACCATAGTTTAGAATCAAGTCCTTTCCGAGGGTAGTGAAAGATTTTGATTTTTCGCCTATGTTTCAAAAAACACTTGAAGCGTCTTGGTGTAAGTCCAATACACTCCGGTCGTATTGAGATAGACCTGTACAATTTGGAACATAATAACAACCCGAAAGCGACTCGGAGAGACTCTACCATCTACATTATTACGGACATACCACACGATTGTCGAAGATTAGCTGTGCACCAGCAGTTCGCCAGACTCCTGCTTCGAACACAGTTCTTCAGTCAACAGTCAAAGGAAGTCCAAAATTTAATATTATCATTCAATCATAAACTCTAAATAATTTTTAAAGACTACAAGCTGTGTAAAACGACTATTTAAAGCCAATTATTTTGATTAAATTCGAGTTGATCAACAGAGTAATTTGTCAAGTAACTCAAGATCACAAACTTGTAAATTTCAGTCATGGTTTAATCAAATTAATTTTTAACAAATGATCATTCCATATTTTTCTTTCGGCAATATTTATTTATAACAATAAATGTTTTCCATAACATTGCAATACGTTATTTCTGCAATGTATTATAACTTTTCTTTCTATGCGGTGTCTTCCAAGGATTACAACTATATATTGCCGATTAAGTAACCTAATTTAAAGCAATTAGTGATTTATTTTTAAATTTTGATTTTGTTTAAAACACTAAAAACCATTCTTCGTCTACTGTGGAGTGTTTTGTTCTAGTTTAGTGATAGTTTGTATACATAAGATAGACTGTTTTGTATTCAGTTAATTTTGTCATAATTGTATTATCGCTTCTTCATAATTATTTGTTGTTTGATTTCTTCATTTTATAATTTGTGTATTTTTGAAATTGCTTGTGGCTGAAATCTGAATGCAAACCTTAGGAGAATTCAGGGAGTTCAAGGCTATACCAAGTGTAGCCTATGAGTAAACACACATATTGTCTTAAGAACATGTGTATGTATGAGAGAGAGAGAGAGATAGAGAGAGAGAGAGAGAGAGAGAGGTAGAAAAGAACATAATACTTTACCAAAATAATGTAACCAAGTTCAGTACCAAAGTATTTTTGATCTATTAAGTAAAAATTCATGTTTTTGCTTTAAAGTACTTTTTGTCAACATAATGTAAATACAAAATACATTACATACTTTATCTATTTTTTACATATTTAATTAACATAGGTCTTTTGAATATTGAGTATGTTTACAGTAAGTAAAAATACCTGTCTGATGTCAATAGAAACATGAGTTTATAAATATCATAAATATAATAAAAATAATAATATCTAATATAATAAATCTAAAAATCTTCAGGTTACACAGACCTGAAGTCGCAGTAATAAAAATGGATCCATAATAGTTTGACAAAAACATGATGTTTAATAAATTTTTAATTAACATCTTTATGAAAAATATTTAAGGACATGTTTTACATGGTTGTGGGACTTGACCACTTTTTACAAGTTGTACGATTCTGTCAGCTTCACGAATTCCACTAAGCCTTGCACCATGAACAGTGGAAAAATGACCAGGACAAGTTGCTTCTCCAGCAAATAAAAGTATAGGAGTTGTCGGTTCACATGAACCTGGCAAAGGAGCACCTAAATCACATTGATGCCCTACTGTAGAATCAAGACCCATAAAACTAGAAGCACCAACAAAATATGGATCAGAAGACCACCTAGATCTAAGTATGCTAGATGGAAAAGGCAAGGATGGATCTCCAGTAAACTGCCTTAGAAGAGAAGTGATCTCTTCTGCAACTTCTTCGTCTGTGCATTTTTCCATCATAGTAGCTTCTCTTCCTGAAACATAAGCCTGTAAAACATGATGGCTTCCAGGCATTTCTTTTAAGGAACATATACCTTTAAACCAATCTGCTCTGTCCTTTAATTCGTCCATGGACCAGGCTAAATTAATATTGCCTTCCTCCCATACCCAAAATGGCCTTGAATATTGTAAAAATATTTTGTTAATACAACCATATCCTAATTTTCTAATTGCTTCCAATTTTTCTTCTGTGAGACATGGAGAAAACATTTTATCAGCTTGTGATTTGAGAACACCTAAGGATACTGTGACTATCACATGGTCTGCTGGAAATTCATCACCGTCACAGCATTTTACCAGTGCCCTAGGCGTAGAATCTCCAGCTGAGCCCCAACGAATAGTTTGAACTGGTTTACAGTATTTAATATTGCATTCTGGAATATCACGTATTAGTGGAGCCAATATACCTGTAAACCCCAAAGGCACTCGAACATTTCCTCCAGGAATTTCAATGTAGCTTCCAAATTGATCAGCCGATAACTGAGTAAGATCGGCACCCCACCTGCTTCGGAGTCCATTTGTTAGACCAAACATTACCCTTGCTGAGTCATAACGTTGCTCTTGTGGAAAGTGCTGTAGTTCTTGTTGTATTCGAATTGAAAAGAAATCCATTAGGCTACCATGATCTCTTTCTGAGCTTAAACTGAATAGAGAATACGCCTGATGCAGTATTTGTTCAAACGTATGGTATGCTGTTTGACTAACAGATTTGTCAATGGCACGACCATCACTAGTCATAAACAAACCACTGAATGGTTTGTAACGGAATAGAGGTGACTTGAGTAAACCTTCCTGACAAGCTAACGTAAGTGCAGGATTTGCTACACAACCACCCAATATCCACTGTGCGCCGAGTTCAGCAACAATGTCTCCCATCCAACACGAGTGGATTCGCCCTCCTGGCCTACAGAAAAAAATTAAAAAGAACATTGCTAAACACATCAGGGTAATACATTATAACTATTTTTAAGAATCTAATATAGCTTATTTTTCATATTCTAAATTTTGTTTTCAATGACTATCAGTTTGAGTATGAATGAACATTTAAATATTAGTTTTGAGCATACAATGAACATTTAAATAATTTCTCTTTCCTGCACACCAGGAAATAATGTGTCAAATACAGGAATGAATTTGGCTTAGTTTCATGCCTAATTCAGACTGAAAGTGGATAATGTTTTAGACATCTCAGAAATAGGGCATAGAAGGAACACCTGTATGTCTATCTAACTGTATCACTTAAACATAAATGTTCTAACAAGAAACTTTATTGGAACTTATTAAAAATACGCAAGTGATTCCTGTGGCATTAATACAGTTAAACTATACCATTGATTTTAGACACAATCAACTGAAGTAAAGTGAGCAAATCAATCAATTAAGGTAAATGTTTAAGGTGAGCAAAAAAGACGAAGGATTCAAGGTTATTGATGGAAACCAGAAAGCTTAGCGAACACAAATTATGAAAAACTTGAAAGGCTTTTAAAACAGTGAAGTTCTATTGAAGTATTATCACTGTAGGATGATACAAATAAAGAACAGTTGACACTTCACAAATAACTCTTAACATTACTTAACGCTTCACAAATAAATAGCATTACTAAACTAAAGCTGAGGCACCGTTCTTGCTGAAAACATGAACTTCTAAATAGAATTTAAAATCGGATCAAAAAAGTACTGAAGGAGCATATAAACTAAAAGTACATTTTTTGGTATTATGCAAATAGCTCTGCTACTGTATTAGACAGCACGCCTACAATTTTTCTAATTCGACTCTTGTAAGAAATATACCCTAACTACTGTAGCTTTAATCTCTTTAAAGATGTCTTTTTAAACACAGAGTGACAACGTTTTAGTCAAACTCGCCAAATCCATATAAATGACAGAGAGGGAAAATAGGGCTGTTAGAAAAAACCTAGGTGAAAGAATGAATTTGAGTGTACTTATAAGAAAAAAAACCAACTTCGCAAGTTAGTAACTCAAATTGATAATAATTTATTTACATTGTGACAAGTAGAGCGACAGTCAAAGATATTTGGAAAGCAAAGACATGAAATAGTAAAAAAACACGCTTAGAAAATTAGAGAACTGGTAGTAAAGAAATAAGAACAAGACTAATATTTAATACATATAAAAACATAACGCATCCACTTTAAACACAGTTGAATAATACTACTGTGTCAGTTAACACAGTTAGTAACTGAAAAGCACGTTAAGATCTAAATGTAGAATGAAAACTAAAAAAAAATGTCACAACAAATTACAACAGTGCACAGAGTACTCTCTCTGTAAACACAAGATTCGAAAGTATCAAAAGTAAATTTGAAAAATTAAATGAACAGAAAGAAAAGCGCCAGGAACATTCAGTAAAATTTCATACTACACCTACTTGTTTCCATATTACTTAGCCATATTTGTTAGTGACACAAAAAACCAAAATAATGTTGCTGGCCCTCCTTCCACATAGAGGACAGGAAAACCCCTTACGATATCTGTGAATGATATTACACATCATATGTTACAAACAGGCTTCATTTGTACAAAAATCCACAGTATTAAACAGCATGATAACAATATTTTTGATACTGACAAAAGTATACCACGCAAAAACGGAAAAGTACTGTGCCTGTTTTTATAGAAAAAAACTTAAGCACGATTTTGAGGGATTTTATAAAAGTTTAAAGCAATATTTTATATACTTGATTCGTAATAAAAGATATTGATCCAGTATATTTCTCAGTGAAACTTAAGAAACTACTAGAAGATTTTTACGAGAGAATCGATATCAGGACTGCACTTTAGAACAGGTACTAGGACATGCCTTGCCTTGTGCGAAGTCTATCTGTTAAATAATGAGACTATGTCTTAGAGAAAGCAGTGAGAACTGTTTGTGAGCACTTTGGGGAAGATCGCTGACGTGTCTGAACCAGCATAACAAAAATCATCTCTCGTCAACGTTCAGTTGAGTGTGATTCATCGTTTAATCAAGTTGTTTTCTACTATGGAATAATGCTTGGATTAAAAGCTTAGAAAAGTGAAAATTTGAAATGTTTAGCAAAATTGAACAAAACACCAACAACACGTTTTCAAATTCTTTATGAAGCTTACGTTGATTACGGTAATGACTGTAATCTCGTGCACTTGTTTTTAAGAGGTACAAAGGATTAAATGAAGAACATAAGAATGTGGAAGACGGTGAAAGCTCTGGGCGACCTTCCATGCAAGAACCTAAGAAAACTCAGACAAAATTAGCCAGATTATTCGAGTAGATCAACGACTGAGTGTCCGAATGATAGTTGAAGTCGTGAACATTGACAAACACACTGCGTGGAAAATGTTGCGTGACTATCTCAATGTGAAAAAAGTATGTGCCTCGGGTTCTCACAACAGAGCAAAAAGAGAACATTGCAAACAAATTTGCACTGACGTGCTGCAGGAACTTGATGCTGACCTCAACCTTTTTAAAAAAATCATCACTTGTGACGAAACCTGGATCTTCCATTATGGTCCTGAGACGAAAAGACAGTCAGTGCACTGGATAAACCGTCATACTAAGAATGAAAAACGCTCGTTAGAAGTTATTCCAAATTCAAAGCTATGCTCGTTATGGTTCCTTATGTCAAGGGCGTAATGTTGAAAGAATGAGATCCAGGGAGCACAACAGTGAGCCAGAATTATTATAAGAACGTTTTAACTACGCTGAAAGAAAGAGTCTGGAAAAACGACCAGAACTGTGGAAAAAGTGGTTTCATTCATCATCAGAACAATGCGCCTGCTCACACAACAGTACTTGTGACGGAGATTTTGGCCAACAAACGCATTGCTACACTGTAACGTCCTCCATATTTGCCAGATTTGGCACCACATGACTTTTTTCTTTTCCCTAAAGTGAAATCTGTGCTTAAAGGACATGCTTTGGCACACTTGATGCAGCAAAGAAGAAAACCCAGTGGAAAACAAGTCTGTTCCGGTGCGTGAGTGCGAATAGGGACTGTAATGAAGGGAACAAGCATTATAATAATTCTAATAATTATTATAATTGTGACCGAGAATTAAAAAAAACTGATTGAAGGTTTTATGAGGTTCGCTCATTAAGTATTAATGTTATCTTAATAAGATAATACTAGTTTATAGTATATTCCGTACTCATTATATGAGTAATAATTACTTCTCTATTGTCCACATTTAAGTCCTATTGATGACAAAAAATTTTGTTAAACCATTGACACAAATGTTTTAAAATTGCTTGGAGGAAATAAATTAACCTTACAAAAACTTTTCATCAATTAAAGTTACACAAAATATTTTTTGTTAAGCTACTTAATAAAAAGTAGTTACAGCCTATATGGCCAGCTGTAATAAAAAATAATGAAATAAAAAAGTTAAATCTGCATGCAATTTTATACAGTCCTATTAAAAAAAAACGGAAGCACATAGATGTTAGTCCTGTACTATCAGCACAAAACTATAATCCTTTTTTTAGAGTATCTAACAACGAAAAGATTGTCAAAAATCAAAAGAACGAAAGAACAAATTTATGGTTCTTTTGAATAATTACGAATAAAAATACATGTATTTACGAATATTTCTCTAAACTATAAAACTAGTATTCAGTAAGTTACAACAGTAACTACGAGTATATACAGTCACCTTAGACAAGACATTCGATACAGTACACAAAATTTTAAAAGTACTTTGAAAGAGTTGAAATAAAGAGAAATTGGTGGTGGTCAAAAGCATGTGTAATTGATCATTTAGTTATGCAAAAATAAGGATAGTCAGATCACATGTAAATCTTGTAGTCTTGTGTACGAACTATTCAAGGAAGTGTTAACTGGCGAAGAAGTGATCAGGCTATAACCTTGTTTCTCTGCTAGCCGAGCAGGTGCGTGTCTCAGCAAGGCCGCACTTAAGTACTTTCCAGAGTGTTCTGGAGAGTACTTGAAAATACGCCGCAGTAAGGATGGAATGTTATTCTGGAACCTCGGCGCGACCTAAATAAGCAAGAGCGGCTGGTTTTGTCAGTTCAGTTACAGTGAGCGATTTCTTTAGTGTGGACCGAGTGGTTGTCGAAGTATTGTACAAAGTGATCACTGTGTTATATTTAGTGTAGAGCTCTATTACTTGACATTATTATTGCGTGTGGACAAATTTAACTCGTATTATTGTACGAGACTACCTTGTTGTTATTAATTAAAGCTGGTAATTAGTGATTTCATTGGTGTCTGTACTTTGTTTTCCACTGTACCATTAGAAAGAGAATCTTTCATAGAACTAATGGAGGGGATTATCTGGCAAATTTTAAAAATTTATTTATGACACACTTCAGTTATTGAAATGTGTGATGAAGTAATAAAGTGATGTCAAATGCACTTGATATTTTTATAGCTGACAACAAAATTAAAGTAGGTAACGGATGTGGAATAAACTTTTGTCATAGCGACTAGTCTGATGT
The DNA here is from genome assembly GCA_034769895.1 of Magicicada septendecula. Classification (NCBI taxonomy): domain Eukaryota; kingdom Metazoa; phylum Arthropoda; class Insecta; order Hemiptera; family Cicadidae; genus Magicicada; species Magicicada septendecula. The sequence continues at coordinate 848,041,262 of CM068367.1, forward strand.
TGGGTTAACGTCTGGTGATAAACAGTTGCAATAAAGCTTACCTGAGATACGCTGGAACGGAAAATTTAATTAATAAAGTTGTGTTAGTGGTTATAATTATAAACAGAAATAACACTGTTGCACACCACTCCAAAAAATTTTCGATTAGCGCTTTCACGCTTCACAGCTCATTAGACACGTCCGCGGTCTTCGACAAAGTGTTCACAAACAGTTCTCTAAGACATAGTCTCATTATTTAATAGATACGCTTTGTACAAGGCAAGGCATGTCCTAGTGCCTGCTCTAAAGTGCCCTCCTGAAACCGATTCTCTCGTAGAATTCTTCTAGTAGTTTCTCCAGTTTCACTGAGAAATACGCTGGACCAATATCTTATATTATGAATCAAGTATATAAAATTTTGCTTTAATGTTTTATAAAATCTCTCAAGAACCTATTCTGTTTGCGAACGAGACAAGTCTACATTAAGTAAAGGATCATATAAGTAGTCTAAATACAATATAGTCAACAAATTATGGCCCTACAACGAAATTGTCCACTGAAGGAAATGGTACAAAAACTAAACATTTCTGTAGACGAAAATGTCAAAACTTTTTAACATTGTGAGCGAATATCAAAGTTATCAACACCACAATGACATATTTATTTTCATAATCCTTGAGAGCGATTCGTACCACTTCAAATTGCTTATCGGCCCTGATCGGAAAGAAACACAAAGTTAATGAAAACCCGACTTTATTGTATCTATGTGTCAATAATTTCTTAAAATTGACACATGTATTATTTTTTTGACATTAGAAAAGGTTTCATATGGATTTCCTTTCTTGTGAAGTTTGTGATACAGGCATTTTAGTCCCGTGAGTGAGGACATTTTTCATGTGGACAACATAAAAGACGGAAATTATTCTATATTGATACTTAAGAAATCTGAACATCTTCTACCTGTGGATATTACCAGATGCTGAACATTTGTAAAGTGGTCATTTTCGTTTTGGAAGCTGCCTCTGATAATCGCACAAAATTGTCAGATATTACATCGTCACCTATTTTCCTTCGGAACTGGCTTCACACAAATTTGTCAAATGTAAGTTTGTTTGGAATTAAGTGGAATGGGTAGAGTTTGCTTGAAATTTGACTTTAAACAGGAAAGACCGGAAAGTATTTAGGGGAGCTTAATATTCTATGTCTACTACTACATATGTCATACTACTACATATTCTATGTCAACATTATCTACATAAAACTGATAATGTTGACTGAGACAATAATATTATTTTGTCACATGAAAATAGACGTACCTGTCGTTTGCTTCCAGTATAGTAAATTCTTTGATTCCACAGTACGCAAGTCTCTGCGCTGCCGAAAGTCCAGCCATGCCAGCTCCTACAATGACAATTTTTGGCAAGTTTTGACATTGATCGACCATGCAAGGCGGTGTGTAACATTCAAATTTTTCTTTTACATTATATTTACAGGGTGACTTTACACTGGGTTTCGGATTTGTGTCACAGCTTTTGTCCTTTTTTGTTGATCTATTACGTCTGGAACTGTAGAAAGAAAGTACTGCAGTCATGAAACACTCTTCACATCATGTTACATAGTTTACTAAAAAAAACCTAGTAGTCTGATTATATAGGGTTGGAAAAACCTATGATAGTTTATTATTATCAACTACTAATAACAAATAATGTAAATAATACAAAATGCCTATAAGTAAATTTAACGTCAGGAATTTTTCCTACGTCTATAGTTTTTTTTAATGTTATGGAAAAGAGAAACCTAAGCTTATGTAAAAGGTTATCTAGGGATTTTAAAGACAAGTGAATTATACTTACGTTACAAAACACTTTGGATTTATGTAATTTTTAAAACACTGTCCAAAAAATGTAGAACGTGTTATTATCATTATAGCCATAATGTACAAAATTATACATGTAATATATATGTTATAAACTTTTATTCAACAAATTTCCTATTTATATTTATTTTGTTGCCAGGAGGTAACCATGGTAGCACACACTAACTAGACAAAAGTTTTGACACAAAAACTGACGCGACATAGATTTCAATATTAAAAAATGTGATTTTTTTAAATTATATTATTGTAAAAATGTGAAAACACATTATCCAATACGACATGAGGTTATCAGTTTTTTAAATTTAATCAATTTACACAAGCACAATTTCAGAGTGAAAATGTGTGTTGGATCCGAGACCGCGTTAATGCATTTTAAATGTCTCCTAACCAAAAAAAATGTATCGTGAAATTTAGTGTGTTAGTTACAGCTGATGAGCGAGATAAGTTTAGTTATTTATATTTGCTGCAATTATTATTAAATTCTTCATTCATTCATTAACTTCAGGTAGATTTATAAGCTTATCGGAATCAATCACATTCCGAAAATAAATGGTTTTAACTCAATTTCTGCTTCCACGGTTCAGATAGATTTAAGTATTCAATTACAGTGAAAATAAAATTATTCCAGTTCATTTAGTTGTCACAGCAATATTAAAAAAATTTCCCTGTAATACGTCACTTCTCACTCAATAATGTTGAAATTAATATATAGTCAATTTCAAATCACGTGAATAAGTAAGCATAAAAAAGACAAATATTCGTGGGGTAAGTGGTAAAACTATCTAAGTCCAATAATGTTTACAAAAACATGTTCTATTTTTTATTTATTTCTATTTTTCTTTTCATTTTTCGAAACCTATTTAATCAATAAAAAACTATTAATAATAAAAATTATCCTCGAAAAACAGTCTAATAATTTTATCATTTATCATTGCACTTGAAAACCTTTAAGTTCAGTTTTCCGTAAATTCACATAAGTGGACTTGGGTAACTTTACCACTAACCCAACGAGTGTAGACCTGTATATATAAATAATCTTCAACAAAACAACTTTGAGGAGTCTGTTGTTCTGCTTCTTTCAGTTATTTAATTCGGTCTATCAGTTTCACGAGATGTCACTACACACACGCGCGCGCGCACACACACAACACGATTGCCTATCAATACTGCAGATTCAGTGGATTATTCAACTAAATTTAACTACACACGCCTTCAGTGTTATTTTTTTTTTTATAAGGTCGCTGCAACAGCAACGGTCATTAGCGACCACAAAAATGAATTTGTACAGATTCTTAAACAGATGTATTAACATATAGTAAATATTTGTTTAAATACCAAATAGTGTAAACAAATGAGATAGATAAAAATATTTAACAAATAACAGTATTAGTTTAACTGATGCAAAATAAAATGAGAAATATTAACCCCCCACAACACAAGCAATATAAATACACATCATGCACATAAATAAATATTACTAAGTATACATATAATAACTATAACACTAAGTAACAAAATATAACAACTATATAACAAAAGTCATAATAACGAATCAGTCCATTAACTTAATTACACAATTTTTAATGTTCTTATAATTTTCTTAGTTCGTACTGTTAACAACTGAATCTCCTTTAAGAGGAGAAGTATGTTGGCGGCTGCAGTCTTGTCATTTAAACTTTTTCGCACATCTGCAGGGATATTAAATTTGCTTCGTAGATGTTGAAGAGCAGGGCACTCTGAAACAAGATGGAAAGCTGACAAAACCGTGCCACAGCGATTACATCTCGCAGGAGGCTCTCTTGTGAAAATGTACATGCGAGTCAGTAGCGTGTGGCCGATTCGGAGTCTTGTTATGACCACTTGATGTCTCCTGGAGTCTGTAGCAAGTGAGTGCTGCTCGTAAATATTTTTCCTCACTCGGAATAGCTTGGCGGGTGGTGACTTAAGCCATTATCATTCCAGTGCTGCCTTCAGTGTTACTTTTTAATATATCTTTCGTTACTTGATAATACACGTAAAAGTAAATCGTAAGTAGAGCGGTTTTGTTAGAAACGTAATGATATCCAATTGGAGGTGTAATACTGATTTTAATATATTTATACTCGACTGTGTACGTATGAGGGGTATATACATATTTGTGTCTCAGTTGTGGTTAAATTTTAGTTCTTTGAGCTTTGGAAAACAAATACAACTCATTTTTTTCTCAACATTGTGTGGTCAAAGCTTTTGTCAGTAATACTGAAAAAAACTAATAAAATGACATCAAAGGAAACACTTGTCTTTATTTAGGGTCAAGACCTGTGTATTTTGATACCTGTATCTCTATATATATAAGCGGCTTTGTCCTAACTGACAGAGAATCAACGTAGGGCAAAAACTACTGAAGATAATGATCTCAAAATTTGAAGGTATATTCTTATGGGGTCGTAGATGCTCACTAAGAAACGGTTTTAAAAACTTTCGCTCCTAAGGGGCAAAAAAAACCCCCATTGTATGTATGTATCTATGTATGTATGTTTCACATCTCCTCCTAAACCACTGGACCGATTTCAACCAAACTTGGCACAAATATTTTACGCAACGGGAGAACCAACATAGGATAGGTGTTTTTTTCGATGGGATCCTTTGGGGGGTTCTTTGGGGTCTTCCACATCTCCTCCTAAACCACTGGACCGATTTCAACCAAACTTGGCACAAATATTTTACGCGACGGGAGAACCAACATAGGATAGGTGTTTTTTCGATGGGGTCCTTTGGGAGGTTCTTTGGTGTCTTCCACATCTCCTCCTAAACCACTAGACCGATTTCAACCAAACTTGGCACAAATATTTTACGCAACGGGAGAACCAACATAGGATAGGTGTTTTCTTCGATGGGGTCCTTTGGGGTCTTCCACATCTCCTCCTAAACCACTGGACCGATTTCAACCAAACTTGGCACAAATATTTTACGCAACGGGAGAACCAACATAGGATAGGTGTTTTTTCGATACGATCCTTTGGGGGGTCCTTTGGGTCTTAAAAACTATTAGATCTGGTTACTATGGCAACCCAATAGAATAGATTCTGGTTACCATAGCATCGGTGGAAGTCTCCCGCGTAGGAAATAGCGCGGGAGTCGTCCAACGGGCCTTCTCCGGAGTTCATCCACGGAACCCGGGGAGTCTTAGGTCGGATCCCGCGAAAGATGGCGGGGCCAGAGTCCACGGTTCTTATAAATAAAGATATAGGTTATGATATCAAAGGTGGTGTATGCATCTTAAGAAACTTCTTAATAGTGTGTGAATTCAGAGTTGTTTCAGTTTGAATTTAAAAGTGGATAAGTTAAGATCGAAGTAAGTTATAAGCGAGTGTAAAAACAAAGTTTTGATAGCGAATGTATTCAGATCATAGTGTTCAGACAATATAAATGCACTTGCTTCAGTTTGAATTTAAAAATTGATAAGCTGAAATCTATAGAGGTATTGTATTGTTAGAATAAGTTTAGGAGACACTAATTTAACAAATGCCTTATTTCAACATTAACACAATGAATTATAAAACGACAGTTAAATACGCAGCGCGTGCAAGTACTGTAGACATTTTATTGAAAACTAATTTAGCTGTTCGCCCTCTCCCAGAGTTAGAAATCGAGCAGGAGCATAACGCGCAACAGAATTCTTCTCCAGATATAAGAATACAGTTTATGACATGTTCTTAAACAGGTGCGCTACAGAGTATTCCTCCAGTGAGAATGCGAACGTAACAATATAAGGAAGATTATACAATATACAAGTAATATAACGTTAGAACAAGAATAGGTGCCTATGAGCCTATGAATAAATTATGAACCCGAGCAACGCTGGGTAAATCGGCTAGATATAGATATCTATATAAGCCAAATACCACTGACTGACTCACTGATCACGATATCTCTGAAACCACTGAATGGATATCAATGAAACTTTGAACATAGCTTCATCATAGGTCTTAGGTGCTCACTAAGAAACGGTTTTAAAAACTTTCACTCCTAAGGGGCAAAAAACCAAATACTGAAATTTATCGCGGGAATTGCATACTTTGTAAATGAAGTGGTTGACATCTCAGTTTACTGGAAACCCCGAATACATTTAGTCCTGAGTTTTTAATCATTGTTTTAAATTGAAAAAAACTTCGTTGTTTGCAGGTTCTTATAGTCGAGAAAACTTCGAAGTTCAATTAATTAATAAATGTATGTCCTTTTTTTTGTCGGAAACGGCTCTAACAATTTTCTCGAAATAAATAATAAATAGCTGTTGCTATGAATGTAAATAAACAAACTAAGAGTTGAGAATTTGTACAATCTATCTAATCCTATACTATTAAGCGAGCAATAATTGTACAATTACGTACAACGTGAAACTCCGTAGCGAAGCACGGGTATTTTGCTAGTATACTTATATGAGACTTTCTTATACATAAATATCTATTTATCTACTTATTTATCTTTTTTTTGTTAACGTTGACTACTGAGAAATAACCTAGCCTATAGGGATCATGTAGTGCCTATTGAACTAATGCTTGTCAAACGTTTCTACAAAATGTGCAGACTCTTTTACTTCCATATTCCTTAAGGAATGGAAGTATGGTGATGGCAAAAAAAATCGTGTTCGAGATTATTGCAGATTCTGATTCTACTACACTCAAAACATGAAAAAAAGTCGTTTTCCGAAAAGTGTCTGTGTGTGTGTCTGTCTGTCTGTGTGTCTGTCTGTCTGTCTGTCTGTGTGTCTGTCTGTGTGTCTGTCTGTGTGTCTATCTGTGTGTCTGTCTGTCTGTGTGTGTGTCTGTAGATTTTTTTTCTATGGCAAACGATAACTGCCGCAAATTCAAACAGAATCAAATAATTTTTTGCATGCAGCCCTGATTTGCAAAGTACTCGCGACCTATTGTTTTTGGTGAAGATCGGTTGAGGGAAAGGGGTAGTTTACCTGCAACGGTTTTTTTTAGCAAGGGTAATTTTGTTTGTTTGGCAAACGATAACAGCCGCAAATTCAAACAGAATCAAATAATGTTTCGCATACAGCCCTCAATTGTAGAGTTCTCAAGATATGTTGATTTTGGTGAAGATCGGGTAAGGGAAAGGGGTAGTTTACCTGTAACGTTTTATGTTTTAACAAGGGTATTTCCTATGGCAAACGATAACAGCCGCAAATTCAAACAGAATCAAAAGATTATTTGCATACAGCCCTAAATTGTAGAGTTCTCAAGACCTATTGTTTTTGGTGAAGTTCGGTTGAGGGAAAGGGGTAGTTTACCTGCAACGTTTTTTTAACAATGGTATTTTCTATGCCAAACGATAACAGCCGCAAATTCAAACAGAATCAAATAATGTTTTGCATACAGCTCTGATTTGTAGAGTACTCAAGAACTATTGTTTTTGGTGAAGATCGGTTAAGGGAAAGGGGTAGTTTACCTGTAACGTTTTATGTTTTAACAAGGGTATTTCCTATGGCAAACGATAACAGCCGCAAATTCAAACAGAATCAAAAGATTATTTGCATACAGCCCTAAATTGTAGTGTTCTCAAGACCTATTGTTTTTGGTGAAGATCGGTTAAGGGAAAGGGGTAGTTTACCTGTAACGTTTTATGTTTTAACAAGGGTATTTCCTATGGCAAACGATAACAGCCGCAAATTCAAACAGAATCAAAAGATTATTTGCATACAGCCCTAAATTGTAGTGTTCTCAAGACCTATTGTTTTTGGTGAAGACCGGTTAAGGGAAAGGGGTAGTTTACCAGCAACGTTTTTTTAACAAGGGTATTTTCTATGGCAAACGATAACAGCCGCAAATTTAAACAGAATCAAATAATATTTTGCATACAGCCCTGATTTGTAGAGTACTCAAGACCTATTGTTTTTGGTAAAGATCGGTTAAGGGGAAGGGGTAGTTTACCTGCAACGTTTTTTTATCAAGGGTATTTTCTATGGCAAACGATAACAGCCGCAAATTCAAACAGAATCAAATAATTTTTTGCATACGTCCCTGAATTGTAGAGGTCTCAATGACTTTCGATTTTGGTGAAGATCGGTTAAGGGGAAGGGGTAGTTTATTTTATCAAGCGTATTTTCTATCGCAAACGATAACTGCCCCAAATTCAAACAGAATCAAATAATTTTTGCATACGTCCCTGAATTGTAGAGGTCTCAAGGACTTTCGATTTTGGTAAAGATCGGTTAAGGGGAAGGGGTAGTTTACCTGCAACCTTTTACGTTTTAACAAGAGTAAAGTACTTGAAAATTTATTTAAACTTTTTCAAACAATGGTAATTGTTAAAAATAAAATAATTTTGTTGCCAGGCAATAAAATTAAAATTTTTTCATTTTAATGTAAATCATGTATAAGAGAAAATATATCGCGCTTGGCAGGCGATATTAAGATTTAAATATAAATCTTAGAATATGGAAGTCATGTATGGTTCTCCATACCGATATTTTCTATTAGCCTGTTGTAAGTTAAGCGTAGTATCCATCGCCGCTGTCCAGCATGTCCGACGTCAGTGATGGATGTGCGCACCACACTGTCGTGCAACTCGTCCAGCGTGCCAGACGTTCTTTAGTTCTCGTTGTGTTTTGTAAAAATCATTTTATGTAGTCTGCCGAGGATACGTCCCACAGACATCTATTTAATTTATATTTTTCGATAAATTTTGATGTTTTTCACGGTCCATTATGAATTGTAATTAAAACAAATTAATAATAACAATATTTAAAATAATAACTGCTAATGATATTTGAATGTATTATGTAAATGAAGAATAAACTAAACTAAATATTAAACTGAAATTTTATCTGAATCGTTACTTATTACCCTAAATATAAACTAAACAATGTAACGTAACTAAACAGTAAACATTTATTAATCGAATGTGCTCTAAAAACATGGTACTGTACTTGCTCGAAAATGACGATTTGATAGACAGCAAGCGTACGCATGATCAAACATGCACGATGCACAGCACATTCCTTGACATCCGCCAACACTACACACGATCCATCCGCACGTCGTGCGACTTGAGCTGATGGTCTTGCTGGACTCATTTTTCGTCGTGCACATCCTTCAAAAAAGACACGACTTGCGGATGGATGTCAAAGCTACGCACTGTCGTTTTTGACTTCCTGTCCGTCATGACGTCCGGCGGAGATGGTTAGTGCATAGCCGGGTTTAATCATCGGAACGTTTCGATTGTTAGATAATACAATACGTTACCTACCGACCTTTCTAATAATCAAAATGTTGGGATATAAATTTGTATTAATGATTGAGTCATATCATAAAATGTGTGTCACGTAGTCATTACGTGATAGCATAAAAAATCAAATATAAATCTGTTTGTTTCCACATGATATTAATTGAAGTATTCGGAAATTAGTGTACACTGTTAGAAGCTTTAAATTTTCAACTATTATAAAGGTCGGTTATCTCAAGGGCAAATTATGTTTAATTGATACTTTCCCAACAACCGTACCCGCATTATTTTTCGATATTTCGATTAGGCGATAGGCTTTTCAATATGTAGTTAATATTGATTATACATTTAGTAAAATAATATGAATCAATTAGTTTGCTTTTTGTTTAAATCTCTCTATATTGTTAGATAATTAATATGCGAAATGTTTCAATCAGTATTATAGGATATGACAATCGCTTACATACAATATTCATTCTTCCATGAACAGCAGTATTACTAATGTTGTTCCATAACCAATATTATTCCATAATCAACAGCAAACCTTTTGTATGTTAGGGAGTCGCTGCCGCGGGCTTGGCTCCAGCGAGAGCTACCGTCTCCGCTTGTTACGGAACAACTATTTTTTTTTAAATCCCACTCTTTTGCCACCATATTTTATAATTTTTTACAGAGTACGAAATAACACGTTAATTAAGTAAGTAACACGCAAAGTATAAACTCAGTACTCACTATCGATACTACTGTGTTGGCAGAACATCGAAAATGTAGGTAGGCCTACAATTAATGGGAAAGTATAGTTTAATGTATCAACGTATCAACGTAACAACTGGAAGTACTACAGTAGGAAAAAATCAGTATGGAGCACCATACATGACTTCCATGTCCTAAAATTTATATTTAAAATCATTTAAATATTAATTAAACAAGTACTGTAGATGCTTGAGTTCCGAAGAAATTACGTATCAGCTAAAATGGTACCACCATATCAGGTGGATTAAGTCTATCCTCAACCTTCGTGAGGAAGGACTGTATTTTTGGATAAAATGTCTGTAGGTCGAACGAAGAGGTAGCTAAAGGTAGCTGCAATCTGATTCCTGTAATGAAATTAGACTTTCGCTGCGAGGGGCTGAGGGAGGCCAGAAATAACGCGAATTTTGTGTGTGTGTGTGTGTGTGTGTGTCCTGCCGGCCTTTTTATTGCGGTAATCACAATAATAAAACTTTGGGAAAGTAAACATTACATAATTAAGATATGCTTGCCTGCCAGGAACGATATATTTTCACTCATACGTGATTTAAATTAAAATGAAAAATATAGAATTTTATTAAAGTGAAATGAAATGTTTCCATAGAAACTACTTCTTTGTTGTCAATAACGTAGTACACATATAAAACCTATAAAAATTTACCTTCTCCATCATCAACTACCATTTTAATTTATAAAAAAATTACCCCCTCCCCATTCAACTACCCTTTTCATTTATAGATATTTCATCTACCTTTCTACAGTTGATTATTATGACCTTCTTTTCAGGATACTTTATTTATCAAAATAAGCACTTTACTCTTGTTACAGGTAAACTACCCCTTTCCCTTAACCGATCTTCACCAAAAACAATAGGCCTTGAGTCATCTACAATTCAGGGCTGTATGCAAAAAATTATTTGATTCTGTTTCAATTTGCGGCTGTTATCGTTTGCCATAGAAAAAATTCTACACAGACACACACACAGACAGACACAAACACAGACACTTTTCGAAAAATGACTTTTTTCATGTTTTGATGGTAGTACAACCAGAATTTGCCGTTATCTCGAACACGATTTTTTTCGCCATGACCATACTTCCATTTCCTTATGGAACATGGAAGTACAAATCTCTGTTTAACATTCTTAGCCTACGACTTAAAGTTTTATTTTAACATTTTGTTTCTTTTTGAGGAAAATATGCACGCATACATTTTCACCCATTGATTAATCTCCGAGAAATCCACAAGAAGTCCCCCAACTGCCGTCGATAACTCATGAAATCATACCAAATATGTTATTTTTGCTAATTCATTGAAGTGTATAGACAATACATATTTATACGAATCCTAAAACTAGAATCCGATGGCAGGCTGCTATTATTAGGCTAATACAGGATGTAAGATTTCTTTTGTGACCAGAGGTCAAATCCCTTCTACTCGGTAAGACAGCCTTCTAGGTACGTATAGAAATTATTTCTGAAACAATGGCTAGTGTCCACAACATTATAGTATGAAATAATTGTCAATCTGTCTTTTCCTTTCTGGAGGTAAGCATTGGGCCGTATGCATAAAAAAAAGTATTTGCTGAAAAGGAAAAGGTATAAGTAAAAGCAAATGCTTTAAGGAAAAGGTAGAGGTAAAAGCAAATCCTTCGTTTGATATGTATAATGATTTACTTTTACTTACAAGCAAATCCTTCGACCGACGAGTAAAAGATATCAACAAATCGTTGATGAAAATCAACTGTTGTATGACTCACCACCTCTTGAAGACCAGTTCAGTTGTGATTTTGCAGGAGTGTGGATGTGTTTCTTTGTGACCAAGTTTTGTTGTGCTTGTTGATTTTAAAATTATAGTTATGTCGTCAAATGATGAAGAACCCGATAACGTGGAAGTGAATAGCGAATTAGTATTCGTGGCCAGTGAGTTGTGTTCATTCCCGGAGATTCTTGAAAAATCTGAAATTCCGACAATGAAGAAGCTGAAAGATGAATCTATTAAAAAATTCATATTGAAGTATCAATCACTGTTTGGAAAAGAGGTTGATGCAAAGACTCTCATGAAGAAAATAAATAACATGAAAACCAGACTGAAGAAGAAAACTGATTTAAATAGAACTGGGAATAAAAACATCCAGTTACTTGATTGGGAAAAGAAGATGTTGGTAGCAATGAAAGGCGAATCAAATCCCACTGTAAAACGGATTCCAGGTAAGTTGTATTAACTAAATTCGTATCTCAAAACGTCCTTGCGGATTTAACACATTTTTTAATTTGTCAAACTTTTTAAATATTTTATTTATATTTTATATTATATTTATTTGATTTTTGGTATAAAATATGAAATATAATATGTAATATATTAAATCTTGCATACTTTTATTTGTATACGTTTTTATTTTTATAAATATCTTGTGTAAAATAAAAATATCTCATACTGTAACTCAATGACAAACGGATAGACAGACAGACATAAATGAACAGCAAACTTAAGGGTCCTCGGTTTTAGCCTACGGACCCTAATACAAGTTCATGTGTTTGTATAGAGCCCGTTGTTTGTTTTACTGCAAAGGACTTCATCGCTAGTTATAAAATATTTTCTCCAATGTGCAATGTTTTTGCACAGGGGCCATGCAGTATGGCGTAAAACGCCGTGAAGACAGTCCAAGTGTAGCTTTATCATCTGTGGAAGACACAGCTGAACCTGTTATAATAGAAGAACCTGTGTTACCGCCACGAAAAAAAACAGCTCTGGATCCGTTTGAAACTAATGTTACAAAGAATTTGACCCAAAAAGAACTGCAACGTTTAGTTTTGCTACAACAGCTGAAAACCGCAGAAGTCCAAGAACAGTATTTTAAAAGAAAATTACAATATTTACAACAGAAAATGTGTAATTCAGATAACATAGTTAAACATGATACTTATTATAACATGTAATTACAATTTAGCAATGTTCATATTTTTGCTCATGTTTTTTGTTAACAGCAGTATCATTTACACGAGGTATTACAAAGCAGGTATTACAACTGTATTACAAATGTAATTGTAAAATCAAAATAATGAAAAATATGTTGTAAAATTAAAGTCTTTTCATTAAAAGTTGTTTATTATAACAGCCAGGTGGTCTCTTACTCTTTGACCCGCACGGCGAATAGCAACAACACCCTCGACGATATTCTCAGTGAAAGGGCCATTTACATCTTCTAAGTCTTCAAGTCTTCTAAGGGCCTCTTCTAAGTCTTCAAAATCTTTATCATTTAAAAGTTTAGCAATGTTGTGTAGGATGACACATGCAGCCACAATTTTTGGAATATTTTCCAATTTTACTCTGCAAACATACTTTAAAATTGGAAATCGCCGTTTCAGCTGTCCAAAACAACGCTCTATTATTACCCTTTCCTTTGTTAGTAGTTTATTATAGGCGACATTTGCAGCATCGTCCGAGTCGTTATATGGCGTCATTAGCCATGGCTCAATTCCGTATCCATCGTCAGCAATAATTACCGTGTTTTGTGTTCTGGATACAGTTTCTCTAACTAGTGAGTTTTTCCATACACGAGCATCATGGACTGACCCAGGCCAACTTACATCAACGCTTGTGAAGATTTCTCTCGCGTCGCAAGTTGCCTGTATATTTAGTGTAGTTTTACCTTTACGATTAACGTACTCGTCTCCATGGACCTTAGGTTTTTCAATGCCTATATGGGTAAAGTCTACTACACCAATCGTCGTGGGGAAACGGTATTTACTTTGCCACAGGGTTTTTGCTTCAACTATTTCATTTTCGGTAGTCGGAAATTTAATGCACTTATCTGCTTGTGCAATTACACTGCCAACAAAACTGGACACAGCTCGCGAGACTGTACTTTGGTCCACCCCTAGCTCCTCGCCGATGCCTTTTTGATATCCCGGATCAGAAAGATATCTTAAACAGATTTTCATTTTATGTAATGAAGTCAGTGCACCACCTCGATATTCGACAGATTCGCCTAAGAACGTATTTGCTAACCACTGAACATTGTCTTCTTCAAACCGAAACAAACTTTTGAAGTCCTTAGCATGTGGGCTTGAACGAGGTTTATAAAGTTTCACATTCCGCACATTAACCATCTCCGCTATAGCATAAACACAACCTCTCACTTTGCACTTGAGTCTACTACTGACTAGATGCATCGTTTTTGAAGTATTTGCTTTTGATTTCAAGTAAAAGGTAAGTTTTATGCATACAACTTGAGTAAAACGTCAACAGAAGAAGGATTTGCTAATTGATATAAGTAAAAGGTTTTCCTTCTGTTTTTATTCATACTACTTGAAGGATTTGCTTCTGATTTTGCAAGTAAAAGGATTTCCTTCTGTTTATGCATACGGCCCAATACGTAGGTTAGCTTTCTGAAGGGTGTTGGTCCTATGACGGTATTTTAATATTTGAATTACATCATAGCTAGACTACGTGTAAATTTTAAATATAGGCCTACAACGATTATACATTGAGTACTTTGAGTAGGCCTATATGTAAATGTGAGACATAACTACATTTTGTTTTGTAAATAAGCCTATGCGAAGTATCATGTATAACGTGCACAGCCTATATCCGTAAAATTTTTAAAAATTATCGTGTGTGTGTGTGTGTGTGTGTGTTGTGAGTGTTAACTTACTAACACTTTTACTTCACTCGAGTTGTCGCTGAGTTGTTGGTTGGTACATTTTAGAAACAGTAATTTTTATTTTTCCTCGAATTTCAACTTGTTAGTATAAACATATTTTATTTTTAAATTTTATAGTAAATACTACACAAAAATATTTACACATTTTAAGTATTTAAATTTCGTACAATTCACTTTGTTTATACTATAATTATTTTTCACATTTTCATTAGTCTAAATCTGTGTGTCAACAAAATTTTTTGTTTTTTCCTCAAGAGCAAAGATAATTAAACACTTATAATTAATTGTGTATTCTTGAGCACGCTATTCAAGTGGGAGAAACATGGATTTTCTAAATCAATCCTGCAACTTTTCGCGATTTATCGTGAATTCTTTTATGACCACTGGAGATAGAAATCTTACTGGAAATTTTAATCATTTAAATTCAAATGGTACCGGAATATCAGAAGATATTAAAGGAATTCATGGAATAAAGATATATTAACCTTTAGTAGGGGAGAGTGGTACAAATCCGCCACCCTGGGGAATTCCGCCACCCGCTGGTTTCAACTCTAGATTCCGTGTTAGGCCCAAGACAGTAGCGCTCTGTCGTAGCGGCCGACTCGAGAAGCTTCGGGCAGTACCGCCATTGCACCTGTTGCGTTCAGTTCGCGTGTTACTTGTAGAGACGTTGTTTTCCTGATCTTTGTTGTTATTTTCACCAATTGTTTAACTCGTGGTAAGTGTATGAACTTCACTATTTGTTAGTTTAATTAATACGTGCTTTGATAGAGTATTGTATGAGGAACTTATCTGTAAAGTTGCTTGAGTTTCTGTTCACTCGTTTGTCAGTTGTAACGACTATCCGCCATGTTGTCCAAATGGTGTAATTCCGCCACTCCTATGTGGGACAATATCGCCATTTGGCGGTATTGCCCCACATAATATTTTATTACAAAGGATACCAAACTGAACCCTTTTGTGGTTTTCAGATAGTTCGATCACGAGAAAGAACTACACAAAAGGCGAAGTGGAGTGAAGAAGACCTTAAAAAAGCTATTGAAGCAGTTCGAAGTGGAATCTCAAAGAAAAAAGCAGCCGGCAATTTTGGCATACCTAGGTCAACTTTACGTGATAGATTAAAGTCAGAAGATAATACTAAGCCTTCATTAGGGCGGAAACCCGTGTTTTCTGCTGAGCGAGAACAACAAATACCTAATCATGTGGTCCTCCTGCAAAGATATTTTACGGAATCACCACGACCGAACTAAGGCGCTTGGTTTTTGATTTGGCCGAGAAAAATGGAATAAAACATGATTTTAACAAACCAAGCAAAATGACCGGGGTGCGTGATTACATCTCCTATACACCGATTCAGCCGTGGCTGAAATGGCATAGAGTTTGTAGCGCTTCGCGGGGCGACCGCGCCAATCACCATTACAATACCTATGCGGGCTCAGCCGCGATACGCGTTGTTACATTCCTTCTTTTCCCGCCTTATACAATCCCCTCCCTATCATCAACGCTGAGTCATCTGACCCCCCTCGCCCTTGAGCACCAAGTCTGGGTTTAGTGTACGTATCTGTAGTCGGTGTTTCGAAGTGAACGAAGAGTGAGTTTTCGAGTTTGTAGTTATTTTTAATAAGCTGTTATTCAGTGTTGTCGTTGTTGAACTAACAAAATGAACGAACAAAAGTTTAAGACGCTTTTTAAGTAATGTTTGCATTGATAATAAAGTCACTAAATTCGAATTTTTTAGTGAAAAAAGTGAAACATTTACAAGTTTAATTTATTGCAAATTGAAAGGCGAAAATTATGACGAACAGTGTTCTTTAGTTCTTTATTTGTACAAGAGTTTTCGAAAGCAACACAAACCAACTGGATAGTGTTTAAAAGGTATGGGAAACAAGTGAGAAATTTATTTAGAAAGACTTATAGGTGCCAACACCATAGGCGTGCGCAGGATTTTGCTATTGTGGGTGCCAACGATGAAAATGCCGCCTTCTGCCCTTGCCCTTCACGGAGACAGGTTACCTTTTTTTTTTTTTAGGCAGGAGGAATTCTTCTAAAAGACACCGGGGGGGGGGGGATTTTTACCGACTAAAACCACCTTCCTTTGCGCAGCCGAAAATTCTCCTGCGACGGCTTTATTTCCTGGAGCCGCTTTAGATGTTAAGAGTCCAGGTTACTCTTGAAATTTAAATGCCGCCTTTTGCCCTTGCCCTTGACGGAGACAGGTAACCTTAAGCCTTTACCCCAAGTACCCGGGAGAAAGCCAGTTCATAAAGCAAATCTTACAAAAAAGTTAGAAGTTCCCAAAATTTGCGTGAAACAAAAAGTCTATATATCACATTACTGCTTTAATTTTCGATGCTAGGATAAGATATGTCTTACAAACTACTTTAAAAACTGCAATTAAATATTAAGACTTTGATTGATAATTTGCATAAAACATCTTTACTAGTTAATTATTTACTTTTTTATCTTATAAAAGCAGAGTAAGCAGTTTGAATAATAGGGAAGAAAATTCGATTAAAAGAAATTAATTAAGAAAAACATTTGGTAATCAGCTTTATTAGAATAATGGTTTCAATATACTAATAGACTCTGACTTTTAATCAATCTATTTACATTATATAAACAATATAGTGTAACGTTGTGGACTACGTTACAAATCCAGGGAACCCATCATAATTGACACTCGCCAATTATACAGGCTGCCTGCGTTGTAACGAACTGAAATTAAACTCAACACAAATAACAATAGTATTTACGCTATTTATTAGGACACAAGGGGAAGGTATTTCACTGATTTATGCACTCACTTCAATGTGTAATAAGATGACATCTCTTTATTAAGAAATTATTTGAAAAGATCCCATAACATAATTATTTATACTAAAAAATTCAAAAGGGTTTTCTGTATAACAAGGGATCATATTGATCATGTAATTTTACCTCGGATCCGGGTTTACCTTAAATATTGTAAAGACGTCTGAGTTATACTATGCTCCTCTAGGAGCTTGCAAGATTACATTAACCATTTGAAGAATGGTGTTATTTACTAAAGGGATTATAATTAACATTTCCATATTAACGTTACAACGTATGATTTTCAATACTACAGTTTACATTTTTTTTTCATTTATTGCTTAAAGAAAATTATAGTCTTTGAAAAGTCTCTTTCATCTATAAAGTTATGTCTCAAATGTAATTAATTCTCGATAGCCAAGCTATCGAGTCACCTTTAAAATAAGCTTTGCTGTCCTCGTCCTGGGGTGTGACTCTTTGGAATTCTGGTAGTCGGCGTAGTCATCGGGGTCGTGTCTCTGGCGAATATCTTATAGCTGTATCAGTGAGGAGATTGAAGTAATGCTGGTTAAAGTTGGGTTGATCCACGTCGGTCCTGGTCAGCGTCGTATGGGTTGTAGACGTCCATATGTGCAGTTTGTACAGGTCACATATTCACAAGTAGAGTTGTACGAGAGTTTACATCTTAAGTAGAGACGTCACCTTCTTTACGTGTTGTTAATTTTCTTTAAATTATTACATTTCTTAAACAAACTATTCTACATCTTATATATTTAAAAAAATACTAGCTCCCCACGTTTTGTAGTGGTAGCTAACCGTTATATTTAAGTTTAATTAACACATTTCTGAAGAGCTGTCGCTCGGAGGTGTGTACTGTCTGACGGCGGCATAGTAACTCTTAACTTGACACGACTGGTACATTACAACGAAGCGGAGCGAGTACTCCGCGATAATATAGTTCCTACTTTTATTTAAATATACATTATTATAACAAGATGAAACAAATTATTTATACTTATTTAATTTACAGGAATTATTTTAACTACTACTCGTGCCTTCAAATTATTAATTACCTCCATTACGATTTTCAGACATTTCTAAGTTACAGACGGTTCGCTAAGCACGTTGTGTCCGGAATTAAACAGGTCAACGCATGATGATTTACTAAAGGGTTAACTGTGATATTATTAGCTTTTTACAATACGATTTTTTTTTGTTTAGTTAGATTTTTCCCATTTAAATCTCATACTTATTCTGGGTTAGTACAGGGGTATTAGGTTTAATTGTGCGATTTAAAAATACTTAATTGCTTTTACAATTTTTTTTTATTATTAAATATTTTATTATCAATTAAATCGTCACATACTCCGCCGCTTAAAATCCACATTAGGAATTTTAGTAAGGAAAATTCAAAAGTGGGGACTTGTAGTATGCTTGGCGTCAATGTTTGGAATTTCTCTCCCCCTTTTTCCTTTTCTCTCACATTGTTATTGGCATGTGTTATACATATTTATTTCTTCTCTACAATACAATATACGTATATATTTTCTTACAAACTACCTTTTTCATTACATAAAATTCACACTTAAGATCTACATTTTAAAACACAAAACTCTTTCTTATGTCTACTACTTAAATCTACTACCGGTTTTTTCTTTGGGTTTTAGTTACTCTCTTCATAGAGTAATTTTCTAAATATTTTGTTATTTAGAGGTCAGTTTAGTGGTCGTTGAGTACTCATTTGCTTATCTTTCGCTGAACTGGATCTCAGGTTGATCAGGCCTCATTTCCAAATTCTACGATTAACACTTAACATGGTTACTGAGGTATAAGATAACTTGTCTACCTAGTATTACCTTTTCTATTTTTGGCTATGCTATTTCCTCTTTTCTTCTTATACAATTTTATCTGCGAAATATGTGTTCTCCGTACATATTCTCGAGTCGCAGGTTCGTACAGGGCTACTGTAACTGGAGTTAAGTACTTCTGGATTTGGTAAGGACCACACCATCGGTATGATAGTTTAGAGGTGGTCTTATCAATTGCACTACTAGTCGGGTGTGTCTTGTACATTACTAAGTCACCGACTTGGTACCTAACTAAATTGTTAGTGTTATTAACGTTTCTTTCGTGGTATTTTCTGGATTTCTCTAGGTTCTCTCTTAAATTAGTGCGAGCTTTATTCCATATTTGCTTAATCTGCTTATCCTTTATTTGCGGAGGTAGCAAGTCGTGTATTTTCCATTTAGTGGACAAGGGGTGGTTTGGTTTGTATTTATACAGTAACTCAAACGGGGTCGACTTGTCTCCTTCGTGATAAGCTGAATTAAAGGCGTATTATATCCAGGATAGGTTCTGGTCCCAAGACGTATGATCGTTCGCATGGTAGGCGATTAATGCAGATTTGAGGTTTCGTAGATACCTTTCAGCAATATTGTCTTGCGGTCGATACTCCGTAGTGGTAATATGGTCTATTCCTAACTTGAAACACATATTCTTAAATTCTTTCGCCTTAAATTGTGGTCCGTTATCTGAGACTATACGTACAGGTGTACCATAATCTTTAAATAATCTTTCCTGTAATATTTTTACAGTCGTCGACGCTAATGCTCGCCGCATGGGATACATCCAAACAAATTTGGTGAACGAATCTACACAGATGAGTAACATAGTATTACCTGATTTAGATCGTGGGTAGGGACCTGAAAAGTCTAAATAAAGTTTAGAGAAAGGGGTCTTAGGGATTTCTGAAATTAGTTGGCTTACCTGACTGTTTCTTGCCGGTTTACTGAGAGCGCATAAATTACACTTTTTTACGAAACTAGCTATTTCGCTGTTCATATTGTTCCAATGATATTCTTTTCGAATGCGATGTATGGTTTTATTGATTCCCATATAAGCTCCAAAGGTAGATGAATGGAAGTACTCCATCAGCATGGGCTTAATCATATCTGGGGCGATTATTATCCATTTCTTATTTTGTGGCATAGTATACTCTTACTTAATACGTATTTCTCGGATTTAATACCTTGCTCAAGTTGTTCTATAATCGGTTTCAGAAGAGGGTCTTGTTGTTGATATAGAGCAATGTTGGTAAAGGCAAGGGGAAATTCAGTAATTACGGCGTTAGCAAGGACTGTTTCCGGATTCTCCTTGTTTCGGGGAGTATTCGTGGGCGACTGGAACATACGGGACAGGGTATCAGCGACTACGTTTTGTGTACCTTTAATATGCTGCACTTTAAATTTGTAGCAGTTTAATCTCAATACCCATCTTCCAATACGTCCTAACTGTTTAGGGTGATTCAGTAACCAAGATAATGCTTGATTATCAGTTTCCAAAAGGAATTCTTTATGTTCTAGAAAGGGTTTAAACTTCTCAAATGCAAAAACAATGGCTAAACATTCCAATTCATATGCGGAATATTTTCTTTCTTGGTCGCTCAAGGTTCGCGATGCATAACTAATAGGTAGTCTACTGTTTTCTATCTCTTGATAGATGACTGCACCTAACGCTACACTAGAACTGTCGGTCTGCACTACGAAAGGTTTTGTGAAATCTGCTAGTTGCAATACTGGTGGAGATATGATGCTTTCTTTGAGTTGTTCAAACGCATTTTGGTGTTGTGCGCTCCATTCAAACTTCGCTCCCTTCTTTCTTAAGGAATTCAGCGGTGCTGCTATTTCGGCAAGATGGGGAATATACTTGTGGAAATAATTTACCATTCCCAAAAATCGGGCTATAACTTTTGCATCTCGCGGGGGTGAAAATTCTCTGATGGCGCGGGTTCGCTCGGGGTCAATGCTTACTTTTCCATTTGCTTTCACGATGTGACCTAAGAATGAAAATTGTGGGACTGCAAAATTTACTTTTTTGGGGTTAACTGTTAATCCTGCTTTTTGTAACCGAGATAACACTTCACGTAGGTGTTTAAGATGTTGTTCCATTGATTCGCTACAGATAACGATGTCGTCCAAGTAGTGGTACACATATTTAAATTTAGTATCATGAAATATTCTTTCTAATAATCTACTACATACGGAACTTCCTTGAGATATTCCAAAGGGTACTCTAGTAAATTGGTACAGGTTAAAAGGAACGGCAAACGCGGTTAGACGTTTGGATTCTTCCGAAAGGGGTATTTGGTGAAAAGCTTGATTCAGATCCATTACCGTAAAGACTTTCGCTTTTGTGAAGTAATGAAAAGCACTATGGATGTCTGGAAGCGGGATAGATTCAAATTCTATTCGTTTGTTTAATTGCCGGTAGTCCACAACTAGTCTATGTTTATCGTGACCTTTTGGTACTAAAAAGGAGGGTGATGAATATGGAGACGTAGAGGGTTCAATGACTCCTTGTTCTAACAACTTGTTGATATGGTTTCTCATCACTTCCATCTTGGGAGGCGACAACTTGTATGGGGGTAGGCGTATTACTTTCTGATCGCTCAGATTGATCTTATATTCTATTAGTTTCGTAAGTCCTAGCTTAGGTGTAAGAACTGAGGAAAATTCTTTTATTAATTTCTGCATTCTCAGTCTATCTCTACTTTCTAGATGAGATAATTCAGACTCTTGGTGTACTACGTATGCAGTTGATGATCTTGTTCTTTCTTTTTTGTCAGTATTACAATCAAAATTATACTTCCGTGTACGGTCGAATCTAAAATAATATTTCTGCTCATAGATGTCAAGAATCATTCCCGTTTTACTGATAAAGTCTGCTCCCAATATTAAGTCGGGTCCTAATTCATTACATACTAACATAGTAAAAAACCACGTTAGGTTCTTGATTTTAACTTTAATGGTAATGCTCAGTTTTATTATTATATTCCGTTTATTGGCGGTAGCACATTTTATATTCACCGCCTGACTCCGTTTTACTAGGTTGTGTTCGAATAATTTATCTGCTAACTTTTGACTGATTAAGGTTCTGGTAGATCCCGAATCGATTAATGCGATAGTGGAGGTAACACCTAGGTCAACTTGTACTAAGGGTAATAGACTTTTTGTCCAGTTACATTTAGTAATCGCGTTACATTTTTCAATAAACTTTCTAACGTAGGGATCTATTTCTTTAGAGCTTCTTTTCCTTCCCTTTTTTTTTTTTATTATCGTACATTTCTTTAGGTTCACCGGATCTCAAGTTGCTGCGGAAGACACAGGATTTCGGGTCTCCCTGCCTTACATGTTTTTTTGGATTAGGGTGTTTACGTTCGTATTGCTTGGTTACAGTTTTTACTTATGTGTCCATATTTACCGCAATTATAACACATGTGCTTATTACGAGGAGGGTACCTAGTTTCCGTTTTAGGTGGTGTTTCAGTTGACTTACCAGGGCTGCGCAAATTGTGAGGTCTATTGAATACTTGCCTTTCATGCTGGGTTGTTATATCGGGCACTAGGGGTTGCAATTCATTTCTATTCGCTTCGGTTGATTTCATCGCATGTCTATTCTGATCTGAGTACCATACATTCGAAGAATGGACACTGCATTGTTCTAGATCCGCAAAGGTGTTAGGTCGATTTATCAAAGCTAAACGAGATCTTTCCTCTGGTGACAATCCTACTAAAATGGTGTCGACCATCTGTGTCTCATTCCAATCTACACGTAGTAGTCGAGATGACTCCCTGATGTCTGAGATGTAATGGGCCAATCTCTCGTGATTTCCTTGTACTCGTAGTACGGTCTTTCTTTTAAGTTCTTCATAAATTCCGGTGGGAATAAAATATTTTATTATTGAGGTATGCAGGTCTTCTACTGGAAGGGTAGAGCTTAATGATTCTATCACACGATTCTTTAACGGGGGTTTACATTTCGGTAGAACTTGCAAAATTTGCCAGTCATTCAGCTGCTGTAGATCTTTTATCTGCAGGAGATATTTGATGAAATTCAGTAGTTTGGTGACATTTAATCCATCAGTGTATGGGATTTCAGTTAAAAGTTTCTCCACGGGATGAGTGATTTTTCCATAGAGGTCTGCGTTATAGTTTAAGTGTGGCATCGCTTTAGGAGGACGATATGATGCATTCGGGGTTGTCAATTCGTGCGTTTCGGGGCGAATCTGGAAACGATTGGGAGGAGGGGCTTCAAATATAGTCGGGGCATTTAAATCTCTATCAGGGTATTGCTCGTGAGTAGGTTGTATTTGCGATACGGCGGGGTGATTCGCGATCCGTGTTGGGTGGAGGGTGATCTGTCGTAGGGGATTGAACTGGGGAGATGAGTAGTTTCTTCAAGGACTTCTCAATTTCATCCATTCGGAACGAGTCGGATTTTCTTCTTAACTCATTGATAATAGTGGGTAATCGACGTAAAGCTTCGTCAGCAAAATTTTGGACTTCAGGAGGTATTTCCGTAAGGTTAGGCCAGATCAATAAATTTTTCATTCGCCGGGTTAAATGCTCTATTCTTTGAGTAGTCCGCAATATTATCGCCGGAGATTTCTCGTCTTGGAGGGTTTGAGACAATAAGATTAGCTCGCTATACTTGGCATTACAAATTTCTCTCTCGCTCTCATAATCGAGTCCGCTTAGGTTGCTTAATTGCGCGGGTGTATCAAATCCACTTTCGCATATTGACTTACGCAATTCCGCGACTGTTACATTCGCATGGGGTAGACCACGCAAAAGAGCTTCATAAGACAGCTCGTCCTTTAATAGTAAATCCGGATTAAATTGTGCCATTTTTATCTTATTTCTAACACATTAGAAGTACTTCAAATTGATTTTACTACACTATACACTTATTGCATAGACAAGTTCTCTCTTGGGTAAATCATTTGCATTGTTCACAAGAGAATAATTTCTCTTCTAAGGGAGAGACAAAAATTCCACACACATACTTCAATGTAAAATCAACGATCAGCTGTTTGCTGGAATGTAGGTCACCCTCGTTTATTTAGTAAACAATGACAGGGTAGTTGTATGCGTGGGAACGCGCGGATTACGCACACGTATTGTTCTCTATAACAATAGCTCACCCTATCTTTCTCGACCGGTTTCAACTGGAGAGGCCAGTCGGACTAAGGGGTGAATCTAATTCAACGAAACACGCTTCATAAGTTACAGGTGTATTATGGTTATAACAGTCTGAGTTTGGTAATTAATTGTCTTACTTTCCACCATTAATTTTTCAAATTATTTTTAATTTTTGGTAACAAAATTAAGTTACGAATTTCTTTACACGTAATTAACCGGGTCTACTTTACACAGGAGTTTATATTTTTTTTGTTTTTACCGTGACGACAGACATACACTTACATTCTATGCAGGCATATTCAGGAAACTACAGGTCTTGAATTGTCACAATATAAACCTGTTACAGACTGAACAGTTTGACAAGCACTAAAATTCATGTACGTACTTGCATTGGCGTCATACAATGATAGTCTGTATTATTTTGCGTATCTTAAACAAATTACATCATACGCAAGATAGTGATTAATCCTGTACAAAATAAATTCATAAGGTGAATTTATTTATGAAATTAATTTTATGAAAATTAATATTACATGAAATACAATAACTGAGTGCATAGATCAGATAACGAGTGCAGAGAGTTATCCATTTTACTACGTAACAATTATTTTTAATTATCAGAGTGACGTATCTTTGTTAGCGTCACGATGCTTACAACTTTTATATAAAACAACAGCGCCTTCTTGTGACACTCTGTACACAATTACTTTTACAAGACAGCAACAACACAATACACAATTAATTATTATTTACACTAAAGCAAAGAAAAACAAAACAAAACAAAAGCAGAGTGGCGCATTTTTGTAACGTTGTGGGCTACGTTACAAATCCAGGGAACCCGTCATAATTGACACTCGCCAATTATACAGGCTGCCTACGTTGTAACGAACTGAAATTAAACTCAACACAAATAACAATAGTATTTACGCTATTTATTAGGACACAAGGGGAATGTATTTCACTGATTTATGCACTCACTTCAATGTGTAATAAGATGACATCTCTTTATTAACAAATTATTTGAAAAGATCCCATAACATAATTATTTACACTAAAAAATTCAAAAGGGTTTTCTGTATAACAAGGGATCATATTGATCATGTAATTTTACCTCGGATCCGGGTTTACCTTAAATATTGTAAAGACGTCTGAGTTATACTATGCTCCTCTAGGAGCTTGCAAGATTACATTAACCATTTGAAGAATGGTGTTATTTACTAAAGGGATTATAATTAACATTTCCATATTAACGTTACAACGTATGATTTTCAATACTACAGTTTACATTTTTTTTCATTTATTGCTTAAAGAAAATTATAGTCTTTGAAAAGTCTCTTTCATCTATAAAGTTATGTCTCAAATGTAATTAATTCTCGATAGCCAAGCTATCGAGTCACCTTTAAAATAAGCTTTGCTGTCCTCGTCCTGGGGTGTGACTCTTTGGAATTCTGGTAGTCGGCGTAGTCATCGGGGTCGTGTCTCTGGCGAATATCTTATAGCTGTATCAGTGAGGAGATTGAAGTAATGCTGGTTAAAGTTGGGTTGATCCACGTCGGTCCTGGTCAGCGTCGTATGGGTTGTAGACGTCCATATGTGCAGTTTGTACAGGTCACATATTCACAAGTAGAGTTGTACGAGAGTTTACATCTTAAGTAGAGACGTCACCTTCTTTACGTGTTGTTAATTTTCTTTAAATTATTACATTTCTTAAACAAACTATTCTACATCTTATATATTTAAAAAAATACTAGCTCCCCACGTTTTGTAGTGGTAGCTAACCGTTATATTTAAGTTTAATTAACACATTTCTGAAGAGCTGTCGCTCGGAGGTGTGTACTGTCTGACGGCGGCATAGTAACTCTTAACTTGACACGACTGGTACATTACAACGAAGCGGAGCGAGTACTCCGCGATAATATAGTTCCTACTTTTATTTAAATATACATTATTATAACAAGATGAAACAAATTATTTATACTTATTTAATTTACAGGAATTATTTTAACTACTACTCGTGCCTTCAAATTATTAATTACCTCCATTACGATTTTCAGACATTTCTAAGTTACAGACGGTTCGCTAAGCACGTTGTGTCCGGAATTAAACAGGTCAACGCATGATGATTTACTAAAGGGTTAACTGTGATATTATTAGCTTTTTACAATACGATTTTTTTTTGTTTAGTTAGATTTTTCCCATTTAAATCTCATACTTATTCTGGGTTAGTACAGGGGTATTAGGTTTAATTGTGCGATTTAAAAATACTTAATTGCTTTTACAATTTTTTTTTATTATTAAATATTTTATTATCAATTAAATCGTCACATACTCCGCCGCTTAAAATCCACATTAGGAATTTTAGTAAGGAAAATTCAAAAGTGGGGACTTGTAGTATGCTTGGCGTCAATGTTTGGAATTTCTCTCCCCCTTTTTCCTTTTCTCTCACATTGTTATTGGCATGTGTTATACATATTTATTTCTTCTCTACAATACAATATACGTATATATTTTCTTACAAACTACCTTTTTCATTACATAAAATTCACACTTAAGATCTACATTTTAAAACACAAAACTCTTTCTTATGTCTACTACTTAAATCTACTACCGGTTTTTTCTTTGGGTTTTAGTTACTCTCTTCATAGAGTAATTTTCTAAATATTTTGTTATTTAGAGGTCAGTTTAGTGGTCGTTGAGTACTCATTTGCTTATCTTTCGCTGAACTGGATCTCAGGTTGATCAGGCCTCATTTCCAAATTCTACGATTAACACTTAACATGGTTACTGAGGTATAAGATAACTTGTCTACCTAGTATTACCTTTTCTATTTTTGGCTATGCTATTTCCTCTTTTCTTCTTATACAATTTTATCTGCGAAATATGTGTTCTCCGTACATATTCTCGAGTCGCAGGTTCGTACAGGGCTACTGTAACTGGAGTTAAGTACTTCTGGATTTGGTAAGGACCACACCATCGGTATGATAGTTTAGAGGTGGTCTTATCAATTGCACTACTAGTCGGGTGTGTCTTGTACATTACTAAGTCACCGACTTGGTACCTAACTAAATTGTTAGTGTTATTAACGTTTCTTTCGTGGTATTTTCTGGATTTCTCTAGGTTCTCTCTTAAATTAGTGCGAGCTTTATTCCATATTTGCTTAATCTGCTTATCCTTTATTTGCGGAGGTAGCAAGTCGTGTATTTTCCATTTAGTGGACAAGGGGTGGTTTGGTTTGTATTTATACAGTAACTCAAACGGGGTCGACTTGTCTCCTTCGTGATAAGCTGAATTAAAGGCGTATTATATCCAGGATAGGTTCTGGTCCCAAGACGTATGATCGTTCGCATGGTAGGCGATTAATGCAGATTTGAGGTTTCGTAGATACCTTTCAGCAATATTGTCTTGCGGTCGATACTCCGTAGTGGTAATATGGTCTATTCCTAACTTGAAACACATATTCTTAAATTCTTTCGCCTTAAATTGTGGTCCGTTATCTGAGACTATACGTACAGGTGTACCATAATCTTTAAATAATCTTTCCTGTAATATTTTTACAGTCGTCGACGCTAATGCTCGCCGCATGGGATACATCCAAACAAATTTGGTGAACGAATCTACACAGATGAGTAACATAGTATTACCTGATTTAGATCGTGGGTAGGGACCTGAAAAGTCTAAATAAAGTTTAGAGAAAGGGGTCTTAGGGATTTCTGAAATTAGTTGGCTTACCTGACTGTTTCTTGCCGGTTTACTGAGAGCGCATAAATTACACTTTTTTACGAAACTAGCTATTTCGCTGTTCATATTGTTCCAATGATATTCTTTTCGAATGCGATGTATGGTTTTATTGATTCCCATATAAGCTCCAAAGGTAGATGAATGGAAGTACTCCATCAGCATGGGCTTAATCATATCTGGGGCGATTATTATCCATTTCTTATTTTGTGGCATAGTATACTCTTACTTAATACGTATTTCTCGGATTTAATACCTTGCTCAAGTTGTTCTATAATCGGTTTCAGAAGAGGGTCTTGTTGTTGATATAGAGCAATGTTGGTAAAGGCAAGGGGAAATTCAGTAATTACGGCGTTAGCAAGGACTGTTTCCGGATTCTCCTTGTTTCGGGGAGTATTCGTGGGCGACTGGAACATACGGGACAGGGTATCAGCGACTACGTTTTGTGTACCTTTAATATGCTGCACTTTAAATTTGTAGCAGTTTAATCTCAATACCCATCTTCCAATACGTCCTAACTGTTTAGGGTGATTCAGTAACCAAGATAATGCTTGATTATCAGTTTCCAAAAGGAATTCTTTATGTTCTAGAAAGGGTTTAAACTTCTCAAATGCAAAAACAATGGCTAAACATTCCAATTCATATGCGGAATATTTTCTTTCTTGGTCGCTCAAGGTTCGCGATGCATAACTAATAGGTAGTCTACTGTTTTCTATCTCTTGATAGATGACTGCACCTAACGCTACACTAGAACTGTCGGTCTGCACTACGAAAGGTTTTGTGAAATCTGCTAGTTGCAATACTGGTGGAGATATGATGCTTTCTTTGAGTTGTTCAAACGCATTTTGGTGTTGTGCGCTCCATTCAAACTTCGCTCCCTTCTTTCTTAAGGAATTCAGCGGTGCTGCTATTTCGGCAAGATGGGGAATATACTTGTGGAAATAATTTACCATTCCCAAAAATCGGGCTATAACTTTTGCATCTCGCGGGGGTGAAAATTCTCTGATGGCGCGGGTTCGCTCGGGGTCAATGCTTACTTTCCCATTTGCTTTCACGATGTGACCTAAGAATGAAAATTGTGGGACTGCAAAATTTACTTTTTTGGGGTTAACTGTTAATCCTGCTTTTTGTAACCGAGATAACACTTCACGTAGGTGTTTAAGATGTTGTTCCATTGATTCGCTACAGATAACGATGTCGTCCAAGTAGTGGTACACATATTTAAATTTAGTATCATGAAATATTCTTTCTAATAATCTACTACATACGGAACTTCCTTGAGATATTCCAAAGGGTACTCTAGTAAATTGGTACAGGTTAAAAGGAACGGCAAACGCGGTTAGACGTTTGGATTCTTCCGAAAGGGGTATTTGGTGAAAAGCTTGATTCAGATCCATTACCGTAAAGACTTTCGCTTTTGTGAAGTAATGAAAAGCACTATGGATGTCTGGAAGCGGGATAGATTCAAATTCTATTCGTTTGTTTAATTGCCGGTAGTCCACAACTAGTCTATGTTTATCGTGACCTTTTGGTACTAAAAAGGAGGGTGATGAATATGGAGACGTAGAGGGTTCAATGACTCCTTGTTCTAACAACTTGTTGATATGGTTTCTCATCACTTCCATCTTGGGAGGCGACAACTTGTATGGGGGTAGGCGTATTACTTTCTGATCGCTCAGATTGATCTTATATTCTATTAGTTTCGTAAGTCCTAGCTTAGGTGTAAGAACTGAGGAAAATTCTTTTATTAATTTCTGCATTCTCAGTCTATCTCTACTTTCTAGATGAGATAATTCAGACTCTTGGTGTACTACGTATGCAGTTGATGATCTTGTTCTTTCTTTTTTGTCAGTATTACAATCAAAATTATACTTCCGTGTACGGTCGAATCTAAAATAATATTTCTGCTCATAGATGTCAAGAATCATTCCCGTTTTACTGATAAAGTCTGCTCCCAATATTAAGTCGGGTCCTAATTCATTACATACTAACATAGTAAAAAACCACGTTAGGTTCTTGATTTTAACTTTAATGGTAATGCTCAGTTTTATTATTATATTCCGTTTATTGGCGGTAGCACATTTTATATTCACCGCCTGACTCCGTTTTACTAGGTTGTGTTCGAATAATTTATCTGCTAACTTTTGACTGATTAAGGTTCTGGTAGATCCCGAATCGATTAATGCGATAGTGGAGGTAACACCTAGGTCAACTTGTACTAAGGGTAATAGACTTTTTGTCCAGTTACATTTAGTAATCGCGTTACATTTTTCAATAAACTTTCTAACGTAGGGATCTATTTCTTTAGAGCTTCTTTTCCTTCCCTTTTTTTTTTTTATTATCGTACATTTCTTTAGGTTCACCGGATCTCAAGTTGCTGCGGAAGACACAGGATTTCGGGTCTCCCTGCCTTACATGTTTTTTTGGATTAGGGTGTTTACGTTCGTATTGCTTGGTTACAGTTTTTACTTATGTGTCCATATTTACCGCAATTATAACACATGTGCTTATTACGAGGAGGGTACCTAGTTTCCGTTTTAGGTGGTGTTTCAGTTGACTTACCAGGGCTGCGCAAATTGTGAGGTCTATTGAATACTTGCCTTTCATGCTGGGTTGTTATATCGGGCACTAGGGGTTGCAATTCATTTCTATTCGCTTCGGTTGATTTCATCGCATGTCTATTCTGATCTGAGTACCATACATTCGAAGAATGGACACTGCATTGTTCTAGATCCGCAAAGGTGTTAGGTCGATTTATCAAAGCTAAACGAGATCTTTCCTCTGGTGACAATCCTACTAAAATGGTGTCGACCATCTGTGTCTCATTCCAATCTACACGTAGTAGTCGAGATGACTCCCTGATGTCTGAGATGTAATGGGCCAATCTCTCGTGATTTCCTTGTACTCGTAGTACGGTCTTTCTTTTAAGTTCTTCATAAATTCCGGTGGGAATAAAATATTTTATTATTGAGGTATGCAGGTCTTCTACTGGAAGGGTAGAGCTTAATGATTCTATCACACGATTCTTTAACGGGGGTTTACATTTCGGTAGAACTTGCAAAATTTGCCAGTCATTCAGCTGCTGTAGATCTTTTATCTGCAGGAGATATTTGATGAAATTCAGTAGTTTGGTGACATTTAATCCATCAGTGTATGGGATTTCAGTTAAAAGTTTCTCCACGGGATGAGTGATTTTTCCATAGAGGTCTGCGTTATAGTTTAAGTGTGGCATCGCTTTAGGAGGACGATATGATGCATTCGGGGTTGTCAATTCGTGCGTTTCGGGGCGAATCTGGAAACGATTGGGAGGAGGGGCTTCAAATATAGTCGGGGCATTTAAATCTCTATCAGGGTATTGCTCGTGAGTAGGTTGTATTTGCGATACGGCGGGGTGATTCGCGATCCGTGTTGGGTGGAGGGTGATCTGTCGTAGGGGATTGAACTGGGGAGATGAGTAGTTTCTTCAAGGACTTCTCAATTTCATCCATTCGGAACGAGTCGGATTTTCTTCTTAACTCATTGATAATAGTGGGTAATCGACGTAAAGCTTCGTCAGCAAAATTTTGGACTTCAGGAGGTATTTCCGTAAGGTTAGGCCAGATCAATAAATTTTTCATTCGCCGGGTTAAATGCTCTATTCTTTGAGTAGTCCGCAATATTATCGCCGGAGATTTCTCGTCTTGGAGGGTTTGAGACAATAAGATTAGCTCGCTATACTTGGCATTACAAATTTCTCTCTCGCTCTCATAATCGAGTCCGCTTAGGTTGCTTAATTGCGCGGGTGTATCAAATCCACTTTCGCATATTGACTTACGCAATTCCGCGACTGTTACATTCGCATGGGGTAGACCACGCAAAAGAGCTTCATAAGACAGCTCGTCCTTTAATAGTAAATCCGGATTAAATTGTGCCATTTTTATCTTATTTCTAACACATTAGAAGTACTTCAAATTGATTTTACTACACTATACACTTATTGCATAGACAAGTTCTCTCTTGGGTAAATCATTTGCATTGTTCACAAGAGAATAATTTCTCTTCTAAGGGAGAGACAAAAATTCCACACACATACTTCAATGTAAAATCAACGATCAGCTGTTTGCTGGAATGTAGGTCACCCTCGTTTATTTAGTAAACAATGACAGGGTAGTTGTATGCGTGGGAACGCGCGGATTACGCACACGTATTGTTCTCTATAACAATAGCTCACCCTATCTTTCTCGACCGGTTTCAACTGGAGAGGCCAGTCGGACTAAGGGGTGAATCTAATTCAACGAAACACGCTTCATAAGTTACAGGTGTATTATGGTTATAACAGTCTGAGTTTGGTAATTAATTGTCTTACTTTCCACCATTAATTTTTCAAATTATTTTTAATTTTTGGTAACAAAATTAAGTTACGAATTTCTTTACACGTAATTAACCGGGTCTACTTTACACAGGAGTTTATATTTTTTTTGTTTTTACCGTGACGACAGACATACACTTACATTCTATGCAGGCATATTCAGGAAACTACAGGTCTTGAATTGTCACAATATAAACCTGTTACAGACTGAACAGTTTGACAAGCACTAAAATTCATGTACGTACTTGCATTGGCGTCATACAATGATAGTCTGTATTATTTTGCGTATCTTAAACAAATTACATCATACGCAAGATAGTGATTAATCCTGTACAAAATAAATTCATAAGGTGAATTTATTTATGAAATTAATTTTATGAAAATTAATATTACATGAAATACAATAACTGAGTGCATAGATCAGATAACGAGTGCAGAGAGTTATCCATTTTACTACGTAACAATTATTTTTAATTATCAGAGTGACGTATCTTTGTTAGCGTCACGATGCTTACAACTTTTATATAAAACAACAGCGCCTTCTTGTGACACTCTGTACACAATTACTTTTACAAGACAGCAACAACACAATACACAATTAATTATTATTTACACTAAAGCAAAGAAAAACAAAACAAAACAAAAGCAGAGTGGCGCATTTTTGTAACGTTGTGGGCTACGTTACAAATCCAGGGAACCCGTCATAATTGACACTCGCCAATTATACAGGCTGCCTACGTTGTAACGAACTGAAATTAAACTCAACACAAATAACAATAGTATTTACGCTATTTATTAGGACACAAGGGGAATGTATTTCACTGATTTATGCACTCACTTCAATGTGTAA
Organism: Magicicada septendecula; assembly: GCA_034769895.1. Classification (NCBI taxonomy): domain Eukaryota; kingdom Metazoa; phylum Arthropoda; class Insecta; order Hemiptera; family Cicadidae; genus Magicicada; species Magicicada septendecula. The sequence continues at coordinate 848,074,445 of CM068367.1, forward strand.
TAAGATGACATCTCTTTATTAACAAATTATTTGAAAAGATCCCATAACATAATTATTTACACTAAAAAATTCAAAAGGGTTTTCTGTATAACAAGGGATCATATTGATCATGTAATTTTACCTCGGATCCGGGTTTACCTTAAATATTGTAAAGACGTCTGAGTTATACTATGCTCCTCTAGGAGCTTGCAAGATTACATTAACCATTTGAAGAATGGTGTTATTTACTAAAGGGATTATAATTAACATTTCCATATTAACGTTACAACGTATGATTTTCAATACTACAGTTTACATTTTTTTTCATTTATTGCTTAAAGAAAATTATAGTCTTTGAAAAGTCTCTTTCATCTATAAAGTTATGTCTCAAATGTAATTAATTCTCGATAGCCAAGCTATCGAGTCACCTTTAAAATAAGCTTTGCTGTCCTCGTCCTGGGGTGTGACTCTTTGGAATTCTGGTAGTCGGCGTAGTCATCGGGGTCGTGTCTCTGGCGAATATCTTATAGCTGTATCAGTGAGGAGATTGAAGTAATGCTGGTTAAAGTTGGGTTGATCCACGTCGGTCCTGGTCAGCGTCGTATGGGTTGTAGACGTCCATATGTGCAGTTTGTACAGGTCACATATTCACAAGTAGAGTTGTACGAGAGTTTACATCTTAAGTAGAGACGTCACCTTCTTTACGTGTTGTTAATTTTCTTTAAATTATTACATTTCTTAAACAAACTATTCTACATCTTATATATTTAAAAAAATACTAGCTCCCCACGTTTTGTAGTGGTAGCTAACCGTTATATTTAAGTTTAATTAACACATTTCTGAAGAGCTGTCGCTCGGAGGTGTGTACTGTCTGACGGCGGCATAGTAACTCTTAACTTGACACGACTGGTACATTACAACGAAGCGGAGCGAGTACTCCGCGATAATATAGTTCCTACTTTTATTTAAATATACATTATTATAACAAGATGAAACAAATTATTTATACTTATTTAATTTACAGGAATTATTTTAACTACTACTCGTGCCTTCAAATTATTAATTACCTACATTACGATTTTCAGACATTTCTAAGTTACAGACGGTTCGCTAAGCACGTTGTGTCCGGAATTAAACAGGTCAACGCATGATGATTTACTAAAGGGTTAACTGTGATATTATTAGCTTTTTACAATACGATTTTTTTTTGTTTAGTTAGATTTTTCCCATTTAAATCTCATACTTATTCTGGGTTAGTACAGGCGTATTAGGTTTAATTGTGCGATTTAAAAATACTTAATTGCTTTTGCAATTTTTTTTTATTATTAAATATTTTATTATCAATTAAATCGTCACAATAGAAATATAATAATTTTTTTCCGGAATTTGAAAGATAAAAACTGTATAATTTGAATATTTTGTTTTACTGATTACTAATATGAGAACAAAGTAAAAATATATAAGTATTTAGGTAATAAAGGTCAAAGATGATACAAATATAATAAAACAATTATAATACCATTCTTCTCTCAAATGGTACCATTTTTTTAAATTCTTTTATGATACTCTCATCATCCGCATTCACAGCAAGCTCTTGTTCGATGAATGGAACCATGAGGTTTTCTAGACGGTCTTGCAGCATCGTTGAGCGAAGTTTAGATTTTACAATAGCGAGCTTTGAAAAACTTCGCTCACAAGTGCAGCTTGTGACGGGAATGGTAACGAATTTGGTCATTAGCAGTTTGAAATTCACAAATGTTAACTCTCTATTATGCTTAGATAGCCACTCTAACCTATCAACAGCTTTTGTAGGAGGAAATTTGTCACTTTTTTTAGTTTTTAAAATTGTAATTTCGGCTTCCAACTCTGAAGCATTTAAGCCAAACTGAGCAGAGAGATATTTATAGTCATTTGAGTGTAGCTTATAATCACCTAAGCCTAGTGTTATGACTTTGCCGATAATATGAATTATTTCTTTTGTCTCTTGGTTAAACCTGTCATTCAAAGACTCAATCATTTTGTCCAAAATGGGATAAAATACAAAGAATTTTATTTCATCTTCATTTTTCATATCTTGAACAACAAATGCATTGCCAGAGTTATTATCCAATCTTACCGAAACTTTGCGCTTTCTTGGAGCAGGAATTTCAACCCCCAGTCGGTTGCAAGTATCTACTGCTCTTGAATAAATGTTATCAAATATAGTAGCTTCAATTCTCAGTTCCTCTAAAGCGATTGCTAAACTAAAAACTTCGTCCATGGCTTGGCAAAGATCGATGTCGTAGGACTGGAGAGTTTGGCTTACTTTTACTACTAGTTGTAAAATTGGATGCATAATTTATAAACAAATTATAAAATCGAAGGACTCGATTTGGTGCAAAATTCCTTTGCCTTTAGCTCTTGCTTTTGAATCAGATGCATCTTCGATTATTTCTTTAAAAACCTGCAGAATAGCATTAAGCTGAGCATGCACCACAGAGACAGCTTCAGACCGACAAGCCCAACGGGTTTCGGATAGTGATTTCAGTGTTTTCAACTTGGTATTTGTTGTTTTTACAATGTCCTCGAATACCGCATGTCTTTTCGGACTTCCTTCAATAAAACTATAAATTAGCTGAATCACACCAAAAAAGTCGAGCGAGCAGTTTTGTAGACGGTGTAATTAAAACGGTAACTGATATGAGTTCTAGGAAGGCTGTAAGAATCGACAAAGGGGAAACAGACTCAACATACACAAAGTGTCTGTACTCTGGTGTTGTTGTTGTTGTTACACAAGGAATCTTATCGCAAAGTGACACTGTTATCGCTTGCTTACTCACCAGTACACTGCACTCACACTCACAGTACCTAAGGTTTAGGCCTTAGGCGATTTTTGCGGAAAATGAGACCTAGCCCAATCGATTTGTAGGACTCTCTTTCCCCCAAATTTTGTGTTCGATCCAAATTTGGCGCCTATCCAAAGTTTTTTGTGGGTGCCGTGGCACCCGCGGCACCCGCTGTGCGCACGCCTATGGCCAACACTCTCAAAAAATAAATCAAAACACGAAAGAAAATATAAAAATAGAATTAGGGATAGAAAATGTGACGCAAGCATTGACTTTAAATTTAAAAAGATAAATAGGGATACCTGCAAAAATGACCCGAATTTAAAAACTGGCTTCAATTGTGTGATCCACATAAACTTCAGTCATAATCATTCAGTTAATGTAGCAGAGGCATTTAGCTATTTAAGGTGTTCTCAAGAAACAGTAGAAATTTTTCATTCTTATTTTAACTGTGGTATGACACCTTCTGCTGCAAAAAATTATCATGAAATTATTATTACTGAAAGCGCAGAGAATGACAATTCTGCTCTTGCAAACTTAGCAAACGCACAAGTAAATCCAACAATCGGACAGATCATTAATTTATTTACAGTATGGAGGAGGGAACACTTTGGGGACAGAAGCAATGATAACTTGTTAGAAAATTTAAAAAAGAGAAAAGAAAATTTGGAAGCAATGGGGAATAATATAACCATAGATGTGACTGTAGCTATTGTAACGCCAATTATGAAAAGAGTGTTTGCACTTGATAATGCGGATGAAATAGTATTTGTTGACTCGAGTAGTTCCTGCGATCAAACGAATACGTGTGTTACGTTTGTTTTTTGTGGAAGTAAGATTGGAGCTGTCCCTATAGGTTGTATTCTCCATGCATCTTTTGTCGGAAGATAATTATAAAATAGCGTTTAAGTTATTAAAAGAATCACTTGAATCAAACACTAACAAAATTTTCCGTCCTTCAGTAATTATGACCGACGACAGTGACGCTGAATGAAATGCACTTCAGCATGTTTTTCCAACCATAAGACTTTCACTTTGCACTTTTCATGTATGTCAGGCACTGTGGCGTTGGTTGTGGGACAAAAATCACAACATTGAAAAGGAAGACCGAAAGACTATCATGCAGTTATTTCAAAATGTTCTCTATTCTGATACTGTTGATACTGCAAGTAAGATGTACGAAGAACGTATTTGTAGTGTTAAAAAAATTATCCCCAAGCAAAAAAACATTTTGAGACACTGTGGCTAAAAAGAACTAATTGGTGTTTAGCTTACAGCAACGAAATTATTACAAGGGGAAACAATACTAGGTTCTAACAACTATTGTGAAGCATCTGTTCGCATTTTTAAAGACGTTGTACTTCAAAGGTGTAAAGCACTCAATTCATGCGCACTTTTGGAATTTATTTGTAGTGTTTTTGAAAATTATCATAAACGTCGACTGATAGAATTTGCAAGTTCAAGACGCGATTAAAAACGTTTATCGCATTACTCGAAGTTTTACAAACGAGTTGAAGGAATAGATGTCGAGCAATTAAGTGAAAATGAGTTCAAAGTCACATGTATGACAGATGTATATACTGTACACAAGAAATTCGCAACGTGTGATTGCTTGTATGGTAGAGGTGGTAAATATTGTAAACACATGTGTGCAGTTGAGAAAAAATTCCAGTTTCAGATGACAACTCATCCTGTGTTAAATGTAGAAGATAAAATTAAATTTGCTAAGGTTGCTTTTGGTTCAGAAATTCCAGTCGAATTTTATAGCAGCATGTACTTAACCGAAAACGTGACGTCGGTGGTTGCAGCAGACACAATTACAGGGACTAGTGAGGTGACGCTGGTGCATGAAAATCAAAGTATTCCTTTAATTAATTATAAAGATTCTTTGGATAAGTTAAGAGTTGAATTTAACCGCATGGCCGACATATTAGAGACCTGTCCAAGTTCTTCAAACAGTGGCATTATAAATAAAACGATTAAAAAAATGCAAGCAATAAAAACGCCAGGGCAGGTCATGAGTTTCATGGCAGCTAAACTATCCTCCTTAAAAACTAAGAAAATTCGAGTCCAGCCTACTTCATTAACACGGCGAAAAGAGCGAGGAATATCAAAAGGAGGAGGAAGAATTCAATCGGGACGACCGGCAAACACAGAAAAGATGCTAACTTTCAAAAAGAAATCGACTGCAAGAACAAAACGAAAACATAATTTATCACTAAGCATTGAAAATAATACGCCTAGTGCTAAGCTTCACTAACAACGAGGAAGTCAAAAAGTGTGAGTTTTTTCAGTTACAGACTATTATAAATAAATTAAGTTAAATTCTTTAATTATGTAACTGTTGACTTTTTTGTAATTTTAAAAGCACACTATGTAATGTAAATGTAACATCAGTTAAAAAAATAACTGTCCAACAACACTGTAGTATAATTTTCAATGTAAAAATATAAATAAATTTAAAAGAAAATTCATTGTATTTTGTTCTTACAAACACAAAATGTAGTACAGTACAATTATGATTATAAATTAATACAGTATATAGCCTACTGTATATAGCAAAAGAACTGTCCAACAACACTGTAGTATAATTTTCAACGTAAAAATATAAATAAATTTAAAAGGAAATTCGTTGTATTTTGTTCTTACAAACACAAAATGTAGTACAGTACAATTATGATTATAAATTAATACAGTATATAGCCTAATCGTAAATATAAATAATACTAATAATCATATCGTAATAGAATAAGTGATATGATAGAGATGATAGAGTCAAATAATGTGTGAGAGATGCGATAGAGAAGAGACGATAGGCGGTAATGTGCTGAGACCGCATAGGTATTGTAATGGTGATCGGCGCGACGCCCCGCGAAGCGCTACAAACTCTATGCCATTTCAGCCACGGCTGAATCGGTATAGGAGATGTAATTACGCGGCCGGCGTAGATTGGTTAAGAGGGTTTCTTAGCAGACACAAGATTAGTTTAAGAAAACCTGAAGCCACTAGCTTGAGCTGGGCGACAGCATTTAATAAAGAAGACGTTGATTTATTTTACAAAAATTTAGAAACTGTCGTGACGAAGTTTAAACTGTCCCCCAGTCGTATTTACAACATGGACGAAACCGGCATTTCCACAGTACAAAAGCCCGGAAAAATCCTTGCACCCCAAGGGCAGAAACAAGTGGGGGGAATCACTAGTTGGGAAAGAGGGAAAAATATAACTGTCGTGTGCACCATGAGCGCATCAGGAGGATATGTACCCTCAATGTTCATATTTCCAAGAAAACGTATGTCACTTCTGTTACAGCGAGGGGGGCCACCAGGAGCTATTTACAAGTGCTCTCATAATGGGTGGTCTAATGAGGAGTTATTCTTAGAATGACTAGAGCATTTCCAAAAAGACGTCAAGTTAAGTGAAGAGGACCCTGTCCTGCTTTTGATGGATAACCATGGAAGCCACATTTCGTTGCAGTGTTATGACTTTTGCCGACAACACCACATTCACGTTGTGTCAATCCCTCCCCATTCTTCACACAGACTGCAGCCCCTAGACGTAGCTTTCTACGCACCTCTGAAGAATGCTTTTAATAAGGAGTGTGATTACTTCATAAAAACGAATGTTCATCAGAAAATAACACCTTACGACATTGCCTCGATCTTCAGCAAAGCCTATTTGAGAGTTGCCACTCTAGAAAAAGCTGTATCAGGATTTAAAGCTTGTGGGATTTCTCCTTTTCAGCCCAACAAGTTTACTGAGGACGACTTTGCTCCTGCTCATACTCTTGTTCAGCAAATAGTTATTGAGGACAAAGAAGAAAACACTGCTGCTGAGACACCTAATGACACTGCTGCTGGAATACCTAATAACACCGCTGCTGAGATATCCGATGCTAACAATGAGATTTTATTACATGACATTTATGCTAACCCTCAACCGGGCACATCCCAAGGAAAATCTGATTTCCAAAAAAGCATTGAAGAGATTTCACCACTACCAGTGAAAGAAGCAGGTCCTAAACACAAAACTCAGAAAGATAGAAAGCAGCATTCAATTATTTTGACGGCTACACCTATGAAGAGTGTCCTTGAAGATGCTAAAGAAAAGAAGGATTTAAAAGAAAAAAATAAAATGCTCAAAAGAAAAATTTCCGATACTGAAAACAACCAAAACAAAGGAAAGCACACAAAAATGTCCAAACAAAACGAAAAGAAAATTATGGAAAAAGGAAAGAAGTTGATATCTTACAATAAAAAAAGAGAACAGTTACGAAAACTGGCAGAAGAAAACTCAATTTCGATGAAACATCGTCAGAAGATTTATACGAGAAAACCCTATGTGATGACAATGAAGATGACGACGCCTACGATTGGTTTGCTGCTGATACAGAGACGTGTTTGGTTTGCGGAGAGTTTGGGACCAATGAACTTTGGTACCGGTGTGTTATTTGCTCGAAATGGGCGCATTCTGAATGCAGTGGAAAAGACTGCCCTGAAAATTATGTTTGTGACTTCTGTCAATAAACTCTTTCCAATACATGTTTTAATTTTTTTCTTTATATGTAGGCTTATTTTTGTGAATCTTTGGACAAGAATTCATTTGTAGTAAATTAAAAACATTGCAAATGTTATACTGTATGTAATAAATAGTTACTTTACAGTACATGTTCTGTATATGTTTCATAAATACCCAAATTCTTATAGTTTTAACTTGTGGCGGTATTACCCCATGGCCGTGACGGAATTACCCCACTATGTAGGGCAATTTCGCCACTTTACATAAACAAGTTTTTATTTTTATTCTGACCTTATAAAAGCAGATAATATACTTTTGAATATATATTTGTGTAGGGAAACAAATTATTGATACACTCAAGTACTAACACCTAAGTTTCAGATAAAACTAAAGCACAACAAATAATTTACTCTTAAGGTGGCGCCATTACCCTACTCTCCCCTACTATCTATCAAATTGTTTTTTCTACATTGTTAGTAATGTTGGCCACTACTGTTGGCAAGACCTTTTCTACGCATATTCTAATTCCATTGCACAATCTAGGTTGATCAAGACTTTATAATAACATTATCGGTGTTATTTTCAAGATTAAATTGTGAGGTGAAAATTCTAGTAGGATCCAATTAATTTAAGAATTCAGTTGAGTAAACCTGTTCAGTTTCTGGGTCTGTTTCGATAAACTTATGTCTCCGAGAAGTTTACATTCTAACTTGTTACTTTTATTAACACAATCATTTTTAAGTGATGTAATTGCTCGCTCATCATGGAGCCAGTCAAGGTTTTTGAAGTTCGGAATTACATCTTTTTTAATTGAAGGTAAAAGTCTAATGAAAAAGAAATTGCAACTTCTCCGTCAGTGGGAAATGTGGGAAATATATCTTCGTTAAGACGTAATAGTTGCTGAGAAAATTTATGGACGTTAGAGATATTATGGAATATTAATCACGTCACCATACATTGTACCACATATTGCCCAAGAAGCATATAACGTGTTATAACAATTGTATCAATAATATACTAATTATCATACATATACGAGGGTCGATCAAAAATAACGAGACTTAGAACAAGTTACTTTAATGCTCGTTAATGTCGGCAGTGGGTAGTCGGCGTCCATCTACATTAATGGACTTTATCTAAAAATGAAACTTTTACTTGTGAACTTACTGTTTTTTCTTCTCGTTGAACGCGTTTCGGCGTCGTATTCGCCTTCTTCAGCTTAGAGACAGACTGCCAGTATTTAGTAACGGTTGTTGTATGGAAAGTGTAGTGGGGGTGGTGCGTGGAGGAAGGGGATTGGCGCGGGGATTCAAATTAATGTTTGTTTTTTGTATAATTGTGTCAAAAAGTGTATGTGATTTATATTGTAATTGGTCATTAAGTATGCTGTTTGGTTGTGTTGTGTGGTGTTTGTATATTTCGTATTGTTCAGCTGTGTTGAGTTTTCGACCTTTGGGTAAGTAATGTAAAATTTCAAGATTAGTGTCTATGTTGGTGTAACTGTGGTTTTGTGTGTGTATGTGTGTGGCAAACGCGGAGTGTATATTGTTGTTGGTTAAAGCTTTTAAGTGTTCAGAGTAACGGGATGAAAAAGATCTTCCCGTCTGGCCTATGTAGAAACTATTGCAGTTATTACAATTTAATTTGTAAACACCTGTTTTGTTATATTTGTCTATGTCTGTGTTTGTATTATTGATGTGTTTTTTGATGGTATTAGTTGTTCTGTATGCTATTTTGTATTTGTGTTTTCTGAATGTGTTGGCGATTTTGTGTGTGTAGGAGTTGTGGTATGTGAGTGTGATGTATTTATTGTGCTGTGTGTTGATGGTATTTTGTGTTTTGTTGTTTTTGTTTTTGATGCGTTTTTGTAGTGTGTTTATTAAATTAGGGTTGTAACCGTTTTTGATTGCTATGTATTTTATTGTGTTGAGTTCGTCGGTGTAATTTTGTTTATTTAAGGGTATTTTAGTTAGTCTATGGAGCATATGGTTGAAGGCCGCATGTTTATGTTGTGCTGGGTGGTTTGATGTGTTGTGTATAACCATGTCAGTTGTGGTTGGGTTCCTGTATATTTTGTACGTGTGTGTATTGTTAGTTTTGTTAATTGTTAGGTCTAGAAAATTTATACTATTGTTTTGTTCAATTTCCAGTGTAAATTTTAATTTGTGGTGTATAGTGTTTATGTATTTGTGGAAGTTTTCAACTTGTCTTGTGTTGCCTTTGAATAAAAGTAATATATCATCTACATACCTGTGCCAGTATATAAGTTTATTGGTGTATTTGTTGTTGTTTATTATGTGGTTCTGTTCTATGTTGTGTATATATATTTCTGCTAGTATTCTTGATATGGGGGATCATATTGGGAGACCTTCTGTTTGTGTGTATATCTTGTTATTGTATGTAAAGTAATTTTGCTCAGTTATTATTTTGGTAAGTGTGATTATCTCTTGTATGTGTGTTTCAGGTGTGTTGTTTTGTCTGAGTAGTTGTTCTAGTGTTTGGATGGTTTCTTTGATGGGGACATTAGTGTATAGATTAGTTATATCAAAAGATGCCAGAGTTGAGTTGTATGGGATGTGGATGTGTTACCAAAATAATAACTGAGCAAAATTACTTTACATACAATAACAAGATATACACACAAACAGAAGGTCTCCCGATGGGATCCCCCATATCAGGAATACTAGCAGAAATATATATACACAACATAGAACAGAACCACATAATAAACAACAACAAATACACCAACAAACTTATATACTGGCACAGGTATGTAGATGATATATTACTTTTATTCAAAGGCAACACAAGACAAGTTGAAAACTTCCACAAATACATAAACACTATACACCACAAATTAAAATTTACACTGGAAATTGAACAAAACAATAGTATAAATTTTCTAGACCTAACAATTAACAAAACTAACAATACACACACGTACAAAATATACAGGAAACCAACCACAACTGACATGGTTATACACAACACATCAAACCACCCAGCACAACATAAACATGCGGCCTTCAACCATATGCTCCATAGACTAACTAAAATACCCTTAAATAAACAAAATTACACCGACGAACTCAACACAATAAAATACATAGCAATCAAAAACGGTTACAACCCTAATTTAATAAACACACTACAAAAACGCATCAAAAACAAAAACAACAAAACACAAAATACCATCAACACACAGCACAATAAATACATCACACTCACATACCACAACTCCTACACACACAAAATCGCCAACACATTCAGAAAACACAAATACAAAATAGCATACAGAACAACCAATACCATCAAAAAACACATCAATAATACAAACACAGACATAGACAAATATAACAAAACAGGTGTTTACAAATTAAATTGTAATAACTGCAATAGTTTCTACATAGGCCAGACGGGAAGATCTTTTTCATCCCGTTACTCTGAACACTTAAAAGCTTTAACCAACAACAATATACACTCCGCGTTTGCCACACACATACACACACTAAACCACAGTTACACCAACATAGACACTAATCTTGAAATTTTACATTACTTACCCAAAGGTCGAAAACTCAACACAGCTGAACAATACGAAATATACAAACACCACACAACACAACCAAACAACATATTTAACGACCAATTACAATATAAATCACATACACTTTTTGACACAATTATACAAAAAACAAACATTAATTTGAATCCCCGCGCCAATCCCTTCCTCCACGCACCACCCCCACTACACCTTCCATACAACAACCATTACTAAATACTGGCAGTCTGTCTCTAAGCTGAAGAAGGCGAATACGACGCCGAAACGCGTTCGACAAGAAGAAAAAACAGTAAGTTCACAAGTAAAAGTTTCATTTTTAGATAAAGTGTAGTGCTGTGAAAGAAGATGATGAACAATCAAGACAACTACATTAATGGAGTTGTGTTATGTCATCTGATTGTAGACAAAGTCTACAGTAGGGTCTATAGTGGACAAAAAAAAAGAATATTAACGAAAAACAATTTTGCGCCACAACGATTTTTCGAACCATGACAAAAATACAGGAGGCTCAAATGTTACAAATGTGGAAAAGAAGTTGTTACATTCAATCAGATTGTTGGGAGACTGAAAAACGGGGAATGCACTAATTGGAGAAATGAAGCTTCTGATCAGTACACAGTCTATACTCTTCACAAAATAAGTGGACACTTGATTGTTAATTGATCTGTTGAAAAATAAATAAGGAGTAGGTAGTGTCGGGGTCATTACCGCTGAGGTTTTTGGCGGAAAACGTCTTACCCTGGCGGTGTTGCTGGGATGAGGTGTTTATATAATTGGTAAAAAAGAAATGAACTAACTTGCATGTCTTTTATTTCATTTGTTTCTCACAACGCCGACTAATTTGTAAATTTTTGTTAAAAACAGGACAGTGGTACGAGTAGTACGATATGTAAGACTTACATGCTACATTTATATCTCTAGCGAACGTTAAGTATACCGTGGTATTTTTTAAAGTTGTGAAATCAGTTGGATCCGTGACCAACACCAAGGCGCGGAGGTATTAGACATTCGCTGAGTGGATCTAACGGCGGATCTTCGGTGGATACATGAAACCGTTACTCTTACTCAATGTTGGCACTTTTCCCTGTTTTACAGATGTCCAGCAGTTTGAGCACAACATAAACTATTGAACGTCTTCATCTGTGAATTCATTTTGTAAGAATTGCAACATATGGTCGTTTTAAATCATTTTGGAACCATATACGATCACAAACTCCATAAACAAAACCCAATTTGTTGCCGTAAAACAACTTTTCAAAGTGCTCCGTCCCAGACGCCAATGGGTTATAAACGCTAAATCTCGATTATCAAACGTCTCATCTGCTTGTATTTCGTAGCATTCAATCAGTTTTATCTCACTGTCGACATTCGTTGTTTGTGAACTGGTGTTAGTCGTTGCGGCGTCTGCGCAGCTGGTGCTCGCCACAACTTTTTGACGCTGCCTCATCCTCCGCATTCATTCATTCTGCTGCTGTCAGAGGCCTTTAGGATTCATTATTCATTCTTCTCTTACTTTGTAACCGTTTACGACAGGCATTTACCTTCTTGTTGTAAAGATGTTTTAACATTTTTGAAATGTTAAGGAAAATTTGTACAAGTTCAACACTTTGTCACTGTATTATTTATTAAGTTCTTTCATTCTTTCATCATCATCATCTTCACTTTCAGGCATTAGGTCACAGACCTGTTGCGCCCTCCGGCCGTGATAGAACTCACGCCCCACCCCAGCCAGAGAGATATTAGACAACCTTTAACCCACGCCCGGGGGCAAGCCGTGCGGTGGGGGGAAGAGTGTTGTTTATGTGTGTAGTATATTGTGTGCCCTTGTTACTTATCTGGCCCGGGTATGCCAGAGAAGACGTACGTATTACTTGTCCGCGTACGTGCGGGTAGACGAGCAAATCGAGCCGTGACCTTGACTCGATCTCACCACATCGGCAGCACAGCAACGCTCTGATTGTGAGTCAGAGACGCTACCACTGTGCCGGCTCATTCTTTCACTATTAGTATTTTATTTGACAGTACTCGTGGACTTTTATAAAACGGCACCTCAAATAACGTCCTACGCTTACGCGTTCCTGAGGGTAACTAACTAATTTTTCCGCGCAGCGAACCGGTGATTTTCCACCCCAACTTGGCGGTCATCTTGTGATGGCGTGTGACGTCACGCTCTCAAGGTTAATATTGCGTGACATTCATTCATCCTCGGACCGCGTGTAAGACGTGTTCCGTCAAAAACAGCCGCATTTTACAGTTGATACGAGCTCTACGGTGTCTATTGCGCGCCCTGATGTAGTAAGACATTTTCAAACATAAGTTATCTCTTACCGTACAGGTTGCAACTGGAAGCCTTGTCGAACTGATAGAAACGTTTGACGTTCGTTACTCCTAGGTCTCCTCGAGATTAGCCACTAAGTGCTCGTTGCAGACATTGTCAGTGATTCGTGATACGGACATTATAAATGCTTATGGGTTTGTAATGTAATATCCTGTGGGTTAGCCAAGAGAAGATACAGTTTTGCACGGCTGAACTGAGAGGGGCAGCCAACTGAACGATCAAGCAGGTGACAGTGGTCAAACAAGATGTAGATGGTACAGACGACAGTTGGGGAGAAGAAGAAGTCTTGATGTTGGTTCCATAAGCGGGAGAAAAACTGGATGATGAATGACTAATTTGTGTGACGATAGAAGAGATGATCGAAAAACCAACTGTGGTCATTGCCACAGTCTCCCTTTTCTGAGATGAAGGAAGAGACATCGCTGGAGACAAAAATTTGGATGCAAGTGGAAAAACGTTGGAACAGAAAGAAGAAACGTATCGAAAATACAGGGATTAGACAAGCTCGGACATATGAAGACACATCTTACAGGATCAGTACATATTAGCAAGTGAGGGAAAATGCTCTGAAAAGTGGGAAAGAAATCTGGAGAATCAAACTTAAGACATAAACGCAAAAGGATTTGCCAGTTCGGGACGAACTGGAGGAGCAGTCCTACGCCGAGTATTAGGAAACAGAATTAGTAATACTGTGACATTGGACACGTATTGCTGCGCACGTCTTCATTTTCCAGCAGCATGGAACTTACTACCAAGCGTTACTGAGCTGCACCGATCCTGCCCTCCTATAAACATAGAAGGGCAGTCAGTGGCGTAACTCTATTTTCTGGGCCCCCCTGCAGGAATCCTTTGCGGGCCCCCTTAATTAATTCATGCAATTGTTTCTGCTTGAATACTAACCCTTCCTTATAGTTGTGGTAGCTAGTAAAATTACATAACGTAAACAGAATGAAGACAGTGAAAATTTATATTAAATTTTATATGGTAAACTTGTACGTTAAAATTTTTAAACAAACCAGAAATGTATTTAACTTTTAAATTTGTCATCTGCTTATAGCTTTATAATTTGCAATAACTTTAGTATCGGACTAATATTGGCACCGGAGTTGAAGAAAAATATTCTGATATTAAAGACATTTTATTTTACAAAAACAGGATTTTGTATTGCAAAACATTACTTGAAATGCAGTTCTTAACTGGCCTCGGTGCATTGTTAACTGAAATCATTGTTCTATTGTGCAGTTGACCAAATAATTTGTAGTTTTAAAGTACATCGTTAGGTATAGGTAAAATAACAGTAAAAAATAAGTTTGTTTTTAATGTTAGATACATCGGGGAAATTTGGTTTTACTTCATTTCATTGGTTTTAGACATCCGTAAAAATGTAGGGAAATGTTTGCGCGGGCCCGACAGTTACGCCAATGCCGATGGAAGCTATTTCAGTTGATATTAGTTGTGGCTTGCGACTCAGTCAGTTGTACAGTGGTGTAGTGTAAAATATGAGCTGTGTGCTGGTCAATCGTAAACTTGAAAAATTGTTGTATATTAGTGTTTGTATTTATTGAAACTACTGTTACAGTTGAGCGTAACGAATTCTGTGTAGATCAATTATTACTTATTTGACTACTGAAAGACGCCGATCTGTTCGATCGTCGTAAAAGTGTAGAATTTAATACTGGTGAATCTAATCTACACTGAAAACTTGAAATACTGGTGCAGTATATTAACGTAGAAGATAATTCGTGGTAATTATTAAAAATCCTGATAATAACAATTAAACGTACGAAAACATTGTTATACATCACTATAATCGAAGTCTGAACAATTTCCAAATACGTATAGAATTGAGATGACTTGTTTGTAGAGAAAATCAAGCACTATCAGCACATTAGCAAACAATATATAAATATATATATATTACAACGTTATTTTTAGACACTTACTTTTACACATATGCTCTTACTCATTTGTGCGCACTTACCCACGTCTCGGAGGTATACTCTTCTTCTGCAGTATTTACCTTGATGTTCCCCGGCTGGGTCGCAGGCTTTGTTCGTTGATTGAGTGTGGATAAGCACATGAATAACGTTATAAGTTTTAAATACAAGTAAAGAGTACAGAGGATTTAGTACTGGTTGTGAAATTAGTACGACTGTTTTAATAAAATCATATTCATTTGATTTATTCTTTAAAAATTCAAATTATCATGTTATTAATTGTTTAGTGTGGGTTAATTATTATTTGAACCCTTATATTCAATCTGAATATAATGCACTTATAACGTGTTTAAATCTTATTTCTTATATTTCTAAGACATAGTATACACATACATAAATCATATATGACCTGAAATATTACACAGACATATAACACATAATACATATAATTATTATAAAAACGTGATTAATACGTATAAAATTCCATATTCATCTTGTCTTCGCAAGTGTGGTTTTCAATATATACCACTTAATAAAAACTTTTAATTACTTATATATTTATTAAAATATTAATAGAGAACATTTATTACTTTAATTGATTCTATTATTTGATGTCTCAATTAATTAACAATCTTCTAATTACGTAACTCTCATATTCGAGTTTAATTATCTAATCAACTACAAAATATAATAAAAATATGGTTCTTCCTTGACCATTTATTTATGAGATTACTACAGTTATATTCTATATTCTCAATTATATTTTGAACAATTATTTATTCATTATGCAAATTTAAAAATATATTAATGTTCTTTGTAAACTTGTATATGGAAACTAGAGCTTTTTCGATAGACCTCAGGGTCATTTATAATATTAAATAAATGTCTGACTTCACCTGCATTTTTCTGCAACCATTTAACTTTGTTGTTACCGTCATCTGGACTCTCGAGTTTGTTGATCCTCTTCGGTATCACCTTCTCTGTCTCTGCGTCGTTGAATTTCCTCGCTCCGTCTCCTGGATGCTGAGTTCTGACGTGGACCTCTAGTCGTGATGATGTACGGCTGGATGTAGCTGGATGTGCTGTCCCTGCGTCCTCTCGTCTTCTTGTTCTAGTTCCTCTCCTCTTCTTATCTTGTCCCTCGTAGATGTCTAGAAGTTCTATGTAGACTTCTCGAATTTCATCGTAGTTACAACTCTCGTAGATTCATTAATACAGTCTTTTTAAAATCACTCGTGTTCATTAATACTTGCACCGACGTAATGCCGGTTCCATCGCACTTCAGTTTATTGAATACCGTTTAAAACATTACTAAAACTTTGTAAATTTTACGTTATCGAGATGCGTGGATTCCGCGTACTACCGTCGCGTCGTTGAAATTCCTGTTGGAAACTGTTTTGACAACATTGAACAGGTCGGCGCGTCGGTTTAATCGTTACTTTCAACCTACGCGTCTTTCTATGAAGCGCACACTTTTTTATAAATATTATTTCACCAATCGTTCGGTATAATATTCAACTTTGTTTATGCAAATTATGAATGTTACGCTGTGTAAATTGTGGCAGTTATGGCAAAATTTCACACGGTGTCTGAACGGTTCCCACGATTAATGACCACTTAACGCCAAACTGAAGCGCCAGGCGTCAGCTATGTTTTTACATATGTCGCTGATTCGTGTGACTTCTGGTTCTCGCTCAGTACTTAAAAAACTGTGTAAAATCTTCCACCCTCGTTTGCATAATTCAACCTGTCTGTCGTTTACACATGTACACATACACACACGCAGACTGATACACAGGCGGCCGCATGTCGTTCTGACGTCACCTCTGCCGGTCAGCGCGTGTCATTTTCTCCCCTTCGTTACGTTTAAAAACCAACTAAGCTATGTGATTCCATATGCATGCTTACTTACAATATTTGATTTATTTAAAATTAAACACTACGTTTATTTCTTACATTTTTTCTTATACCTAACGTATATTTATTATATTATTTTTCTTATTTACATCGTATATATTTCATACGTGCTTTCGTATGTTATCATACCTCAGTCAGGGGTTGATACATATATTTATGCTAAACGTATCGTTGCATAAATTCCCCTGCTGGGTAAAATAAAATTTGAATTGTATTCAAATTTTATTTCTTTACTCAGAAATTATTTATTTATTATTTATTGCAACTCACAATTAGTGGTTATAAGGGTTCTTAAAAAATTTTTTCTCTTTCCCTGGGTGGATTACGTCCCTCGCACGGATTTATAAGTTGACTTTTTATTTATTCATCCATAGAATTTACGGAATGCTGATGCATGGTACTTTCCAATAATCTTGCTTCTTGTCGGATCGTAGACGATAAATGTGTGTCGTCCTTTCCTCCTTTGTAATAAGTAGGGTCCCTCGTACAGCCTGAATAGTTTCTTTGCTGTATTGTCGATTCGTTTTCCCACTGGATTACTTCTTAGTAGCACTCTCTCTCCTTCATGGAATGTGATGAGTTTGTGCGTTCTGTTGAACCTCTCGATCCTCTTTTCTCCAAGTTTTTCCATCCTCTACTTCGCATTGTCATACTTGTGACTCAATGGAATTTGTAGCTTTTGGTTTGGAGGTTTGTCAATGTTTCTCGACCAGAATCTATTAGGTTTTTTATTTGTTTCCAGTTCCACCGGTGTATATCACGTAGCTTCACTGTATGTAGCATTTATAGCTTGTTCAAAAAATGATATGTACTCTGCCCATCGGTTAAGTTGTTCATTACAGTAGATGCGTAAATGTTTTCCTAACTCTTTATTTACCCTTTCAGCAAGGTTTCCTTGTGGATGTCGTATTGACGTTAACACTGGTTGTATGCCGTGCTGAGTTAGCGTTTCTGTCCATGCTTTATTTTGAAATTGTTTACCTTGGTCACTCAATATCTTTTTGATTTGACCATACTTCGGTACATATTTGCGTAGTATGACATTCAGTACACTTTTTGTGGTGGGTCTTCGAATAGCGTAAAGTCGAACTGCCTTGGTAAACACATCTATACATACAAGTATGTGCTTTGTACCCCCGTGAATAGCTCTGGGAAATGGGCCCAGGAAGTCTACTGCTACTAATTCTCCCTTTTCCTCTGTCTTTATATTTTGCATATCTACGTACGTGTGAAGATTCGGATGTCTTGCTGTTTGACATTCGTAGCATCCTTTTAAGATTGCTTTTATTCTTCTAAACATATTATTCAAAATGAAGTCTTCCTTCAAAGCTAAATGACATTTTAAAGCAGACGCATGTGCTAAACTTTGATGACATGGTATAGTTAGTCTTTTTAGCATCTCTGGTGATAGGACTATTTTCCAATCATAATTGACGAGTTTGTACAATATACTATTTTTTATCGTATAACTACTAGATAGTGTTGATAACTTCATGTGACTTATCTGAAGATCTTTATTTTGATAATTTGCTATGTTATTTAGCAAATACTTAACTCTTTCATCTGTTTGATATGTAATATTTAATATCTTAATCTCTTTACACTTATTTATACTACTTATTGTTCCCCCTTGTATAGGACAATAGGTGTTTGACAACATTCTCTCCTGTTGTGTATTGTTTGGGGTGGCGCGCGGCTCCTGTGTGTGCAGGTCGTTTAACAAGCCTGTCCGTACCGGTATTTTGTTTGTGTACGGGTCGTTTTTAAAACCTGTCTGAGCTGGCGTTTGGCTACTCTTCTGCAGTCATTCATTTTTCTTCTCTATTGTCGTGCTACGCTCACCCCCTCTCTCTTTGGATGTTGACGGGCGTGTCCAGTGTTGCACAACTTTATTTTCATAATTATTTTTATTATTATTATGATTATTATTTGCATTAATATTATGTACATTTGCATTGTACGGTTTTACGTGTTTTTTTCGACGTACCTGGATGTGAGTACGCTCCTTTATTGGGAATTGGATTACCTCTTTCAAAGGGTTGTTTATATTCTTTCCAATTATTTTCTTTCTTCACGAACTGCGTCGATTTGTGTTGTATTGGATTTTGTGTAGAGTACTGCTGCTGCTGCGGCTGGTTATCTCTTCTTTCGTATTCTTTATTAACAAATTGTGATGATTGCGTTACAAGAATAAGAAGTTCCTCAATGGTTTTAACTCCTTGTGTATATACGGCACGTCTAATGTGTCTGTCAAAATGGTAGCTTAATTTTAATACTAATTCGTGCTCCGTGAAACTTGGTCTAAGATGCTTACACCGTTCGACGAGTTGTATGATGTAGTCTTCCATGGAACGTTTGCTGTTGACGTAATACCGCCCATACTCCAGCTGGTCTCGTACCTCTCTCTGGGTATGTATATTCCAGTATCGATTTTCGAAGGATGCCTTGAACTGTTCATAAGTTTCTGTTTGGTCCTGAACAATCGTATACCATTTGGATGCTGTTTCCTGGAAATGTCGACTTACAAATTCTATACGGTCTCTGTCGTTTAGGTTGCTTCCTATTGTTGCCATTTCTCGTTCACACTTATGTAAAAATTCTATGGGGTTCTCCCATTTGTTACCTTTAAAACTGATCTTCTCTCGATCGTCTACCTTTGCAGCACACATCATTATAGCACTGGGTCGTCTCTTGACTTCTGCTCGTAGTTTTTCTACCTCCTCTTGTAGTCCATCTTTCATGTTGTTAATTTCCATGGAGTGGTGTGTAGTTTTTCTCGTGACCTCCTCCACAGCTATTTCTACAGTCTCGGTCCTCACAGTGAGTTCCTTTGTTCTATTGGTGTTGTCCAGGATGCGCTCATTTACGTCTTTGAGTTTGAGGTCTTGCTCCTGCTTTGTAATTTTAAATTTTTCATTCCACTGTTCAGCCAGTTGTCGAATGTGTTCATTAGTTTCACGTGTTGTGTATTCACGCTGTTCTTTAAATTTACTATCAATCTTTACAGCTTGTTCATTAAGTGACTTTTGAACTCGTTGTTCGACTGCTTCAACGCGTGCAGTAAGCTCTGTTTTCAAAGTATTACTGACAAGTTCTATATTACTTTCTAATTGAGCTTTCACTTCTTCAATAGTAATTTCTAATCGATTACGACTATCTTCTATTTGAGTTTCTAAACTTCCTAATTTATTTTCTAATTTCTCATTGCTACTTTCTAATTGCGTTTTAAGTTCTGCACTACTACTCTCTAATTGAGTTTTTAGTTCTGCACTGCTACTTTCGAATTTATTTTCTAATTTTTCACTATTCGTTTTCAACTCTTCTTGAAGTCGTTTAAACATCGTTTCGAAGTCCGCTGTTGGTTGCTACGCCATTGTTGTAGACTATGGTGTCCTAACTGATTCGTTATATGAATTATATTTTTTAATTATTGGTCAACCGTGACTCTATATATCTTTATTTAAATTATATTTATCAGTATTAATTTCACAACTCTTTTTCTCTCTGTACGTAATTTAACAATTTGTAATATTATTTATTACATGAATTGCCTATTAATTCTTCCTACAATATTTTTTGTTAATTATTTATTAGACTTTCTTTATTACCAGGGAGCCATTTACTTGTAATGATAATTAACATTTATTTTGCAACACGTTATTTTTTCTACGTGTCGAGGCACACCATTGGGCACGCCAGTTACTTTACAACGTTATTTTTAGACACTTACTTTTACACATATGCTCTTACTCATTTATGCGCACTTACCCACGTCTCGGAGGTATACTCTTCTTCTGCAGTATTTACCTTGATGTTCCCCGGCTGGGTCGCAGGCATTGGTCGTTTATTGAGTGTGGATAAGCACGTGAATAACGTTATAAGTTTTTAAATACAAGTAAAGAGTACAGAGATTTAGTACTGGTTGTGAAATTAGTACGACTGTTTTAATAAAATCATATTCATTTGATTTATTCTTTAAAAATTCAAATTATCATGTTATTAATTGTTTAGTGTGGGTTAATTATTATTTGAACCCTTATATTCAATCTTAATATAATGCACTTATAACGTGTTTAAATCTTATTTCTTATATTACTAAGACATAGTATACACATACATAAATCATATATGACCTGAAATATTACACAGACATATAACATATAACACATATAATTATTGTAAAAACGTGATTAATATGTATAAAATTCCATATTCATCTTGTCTTCGCAAGTGTGGTTTTCAATATATACCACTTAATAAAAACTTTTAATTACTTATATATTTATTAAAATATTAATAGAGAACATTTATTACTTTAATTGATTCTATTATTTGATGTCTCAATTAATTAACAATCTTCTTATTACGTAACTCTCATATTCGAGTTTAATTATCTAATCAACTACAAAATATAATAAAAATATGGTTCTTCCTTGACCATTTATTATAAGATTACTACAGTTATATTCTACATTCTCAATTATATTGTGAACAATTATTTATTCATTATGCAAATTTAAAAATATATTAATGTTCTTTGTAAACTTGTACATGGAAACTAGAGCTTTTTCGATAGACCTCAGGGTCATTTATAATATTAAATAAATGTCTGAATTTACCTGCATTTTTCTGCAACCATTAACTTTGTTGTTACCATCATCTGGACTCTCGAGTTTGTTGATCCTCTTCGGTATCACCTTCTCTGTCTCTGCGTCGTTGAATTCCCTCGCTCCGTCTCCTGGAAGCTGAGTTCTGATGTGGACCTCTAGTCGTGATGATGTACGGCTGGATGTAGCTGGATGTGCTGTCCCTGCGTCCTCTCGTCTTCTTGTTCTAGTTCCTCTCCTCTTCTTATCTTGTCCCTCGTAGATGTCTAGAAGTTCTATGTAGACTTCTCGAATTTCATCGTAGGTACAACTCTCGTAGATTCATTAATATAGTCTTTTTAAAATCACTCGTGTTCATTAATACTTGCACCGACGTAATGCCGGTTCCATCGCACTTCAGTTTATTGAATACCGTTTAAAACATTACTAAGACTTTGTAAATTTTACGTTATCGAGATGCGTGGATTCCGCGTACTATCTGAGCTTTATCTGAAAATCATCTGAGAAAGAGTGTGTCGCTCGCTGGGGTTTTATACTGCTGCCGTCGCGTCGTTGAAATTCCTGTTGGAAACTGTTTTGACAACATTGAACAGGTCGGCGCGTCGGTTTAATCGTTACTTTCAACCTACGCGTCTTTCTATGAAGCGCACACTTTTTTATAAATATTATTTCACCAATCGTTCGATATAATATTCAACTTTGTTTATGCAAATTATGAATGTTACGCTGTGTAAATTGTGGCAGTTATGGCAAAATTTCACACGGTGTCTGAACGGTTCCCACGATTAATGACCACTTAACGCCAAACTGAAGCGCCAGGCGTCAGCTATGTTTTTACATATGTCGCTGATTCGTGTGACTTCTGGTTCTCGCTCAGTACTTAAAAAACTGTGTAAAATCTTCCACCCTCGTTTGCATAATTCAACCTGTCTGTCGTTTACACATGTACACATACACACACACGCAGACTGATACACAGGCGGCCGCATGTCGTTCTGACGTCACTTCTGCCGGTCAGCGCGTGTCATTTTCTCCCCTTTGTTACGTTTAAAAACCAACTAAGCTATGTGATTCCTTATGCATGCTTACTTACAATATTTGAGTTATTTAAAATTAAATACTACGTTTATTTCTTACATTATTTCTTATACCTAACGTATATTTATTATATTATTTTTCTTATTTACATCATATATATTTCATACATGCTTTCGTATGTTATCATACCTCAGTCAGGGGTTGATACATATACTTATGCTAAACGTATCGTTGCAATATATATTTTTTTTGCAATGTGACGTTGTTAGTCAATTAATTTTCAAATGTCACAGTAGTATTTTGTAGAGCCCCAAGTTGTTGGTGCCAATTTTGTTATATCATCAATTATTTTTAATTAGTCTGGGTATATATATTTCTGTTTAAGGCCTCACGTTGGAAGCCAATTTTGCAATATTGTTTTAATTTATATTTCTTAAATATAATGTGTATAATGGGTGTATGTAACTGTTATGGTTATACCAACCTTTTAACGCCTTCGATGCCCTACGTCCTTGGGATCCCGATTTGTAATATAAAATATGCTCTAACAAATGTGTAATTAATTTTCTTTAAACGGGTATTCATATAATTATACTACAAATGAGAACACACTTCTTTTGCTGCTCTGAATCATTAGATATTTATTCCTGCTTTTCTTATTTTATTAAGTTCCCCTTTTTTATTTTCTATTAATTAACAAATCATTTTCCCTTTTTAAGGTTTCAGCTCCATCTAGCTCTCGGATGCATGAAAAAAATTTTATATCTCAGGGTTTAACAACATAAACAAATCGTCTTCAGTTATATTATAAATTCACCTAACAAGTATTATACTAATAACATACATGAATAAAAAATTTGAACATGTAGTAAATAATTGTTGTTTGTGTATGATGGTTGTATTTGAGTTCTTGTGATTATACAAAAGAATTCAATTAGATAATTTTACAACTTAATATTACCCATTACATATATAACATTAATAAAACAAGGAAAATAATTAATTATGAGACATTAGGAATACAATTGACAAAATAAAATAAAATAAAAATTTAATTGTCTATGCTATATCTCATAGTTTATTATTTCTCAACATGGTGCGCTGCTGTACCCTTTCTTCACCATTAAGAAAATGACAGATGCCATATTGCTTTTTAGCTGTAAGCACCATATTGAATGTTTAATAAAATTTATATGAATTCTACACTTTTGTTGGTTCAAAATAAGTTTGTGTCACTCACTTTTGATATCATATATTATGTTTAGAAATGTAGTCACACTAAATGTGTTCGTTATTTAGTTTATATTGAAGTGCTGTGTAAAACGTTAATACTTTGTCAATATGGTTATAAGTTTGGAATGATCTCACCGAATTCAAGATGTATTACACCAGTTAGGATAGTAATTTCAATTTTTCTTCTTCAGGTGGGTTGAACACAACTTGTACGATAATTTACTGATAATTTCTATACTTTTACTTTACTTGGCTTTTTTACTACACTCTTCTTATTTAATCTTGATTGGATTGACAACTATTTCAATTAGTCCCTTCTTCATAGGATGCCACCATTAGACAAAGCTTTCTTCCTTGTAACAATCAATTTTAGATTCATCTATAAGAGGCCTTGGTTTGTTGGTGTATTTTTCGGTCTCAGGACTGTTTTATCTGCCTCCAGTAAAAATAAGTTTTTAATACTGTATAACCTTACTTTTCCTGATTATTTTATATAATCCCATTTATGCTTTTATTTCACTTAATTTTATATTGTCACTTGCACTAATGAAGTTGAATGCACTTCATATAAAATACATGCCATTCTCACCTTATGGTCATACTTGGTTCACAATACTTTATAGTTTTATCATTGTTTACACAGTGTCATTTGCACTGTTTAATTATCATTATTTATCACTTTTCTACTCAAATAAACACAATTATAAAAATAATTATCTTGTTTTTACCATGACACTATATATGAGCTAATTACAAATACAGTCTTAGGTTTAAGACCTAGCTTGACTTTTAGGCTGGTTATACAAATGATTTTTCTTAACCCTAAATACATTTCTCACTTACATACTAAAACATTACTATTTACAATATTATAACAAGGTATACAAAATCACTTCCCTAATCTGTTGGGTAATTTTTGTGTCAAAGACACTGTCCAGTCTAGTCCTTTTTTATGTCTGTTTTGTCAAGTTATTTATTATGTTTGTTTACAAGGCCAATTCCTGTTTTTAATTTATTCATGCATCTGTAACACATATTCTTTATTTATTATTCATGGTTTATTGGTTTAGTTATTATATTTGGTATAATTATTGTTGGTTGTTCTCATTTGATCACTCATTCTCTATTGCAGTCCCTCATTCAGTTACATAGTCTTTATCTATTTGAGTAGTTTCCCTATATTTTTGATAATTAAATTGAGTTTCCTGGTTTGTACCATCTCGTGATGCTACAATATATATTATAAACACTACAGGAATCTCTCCTGTATCAAATCTTATGCCTCACTGTTGAGATCGCCAATTCTATAACGCTACGGTAATACTGGTTATTTAGCCACACGTTGGCTGCGTCAATTCTGTAATGTGAATTTACTCGTTACTTTCTAAAGTGCACTTTGTTTACATTTTAAGGATGAGTATGTTGTCAGGGTAATGTTAGTTAAGCGCCAATTTGCAATCAAATGTTGCAAATAAAATGTATTGGTAAAATCGGTAAGTAATATTTTAAATAGCATTAAGGTTTCTTTTTTCTGCTATAATTCTATCTCTTCTAATCTTTTATTTAACAGAAGATTGTGACTACTAAAGCTCAGCAAGGCAGATTCAAATCGGGTGCCATACTTTCCTTGTTGACAGTGTTACCAACCTATGCTAGTTGATGAAAAAATTAACATTCATTAGTGTGGTGTATATAATATCATATACATTTACTTATCCATTAAATAAAGAAAAGAAAACCTTTTATCTGTTGTTATTGAACTCAAATCCTTTATTATCCTTTTTTAAATTCTTTTAAAAGACAATTATAATTATTAACAATGTCTGACCGGCTGTTTTTTAAATATGCTCAGAATGGCAGCAGTAGCTCTTATGTCTCAAGGCAAACATATTTGCATTTTTTATAATTGCTAAATAAAATACAAATAGAATGTTTTTAAGTTAGGTCCTTTTGACTACGGGATAAACGACAAATATCTTAGGAAAAGTACCAAAATACATGGGATTATAATAAATTACAGAGTGTCTTAACAAGAGTATATTAATAATTTTACAATGTTCAGTGTCTAGGTTAAGTTGATTTACGTGTTTTTAATGTCTAATACACTTTAAATGGTTGTATTACCATATATTAATAGTTTTTTACACTGAAAATAAGATTATTTGTTAATTATTTTGACAGTGAAGGTTCAAAATAGTTTTAATCAAAAGTGTAAACAGTGTCTTTGAAAAGTGTAACTTAGGCCATTAAGGTAATTTCTTCAGTTTAGTTATTTATCAAAAATACTTCCCTTCCTGGATAGGTTGAGTTTGTTTCTTCATATGTTAATTGGTTTCCTTCTTTTGAATAATGTTGTACTTCTTTCTTCTAATTATTTAGTTCTGTAATATAATTTAACTAGGTTCACTGATATGAAATTCACAATATGTTGGATTGGTCTCTCTTATTTTTATATCAATCTTTCTCGTTTAGATCTAATAATGGACTCCTTTTTTTATTCAATTTATAACATCTCAGTTGCTAAGGACTATCTTAGCTTTCATTGGTGTGAATTGTATCATTTGGGGTTACTATGGTTCTCTCTGAGCCTCAACATAAACAAACATCTAATATTTTACTTTCCATTTTCTTTAAATTGTTATAACTTTTTTATAAGATCTTTGATCTTTAATATACTAGTATCTTTGAGTTTCTGATGGAACACTGATTATTTCGATACCACTTTTGATTATTTTGATACCACTTTTGATTATCTTCCATTACATATTTCCTGAATTTCCATTTTACACTTTTAACTATTTGTACCAAATTTATTTATTATTAGTTCTTCTTGTACTCTTCACTTTACTAATACTATTGTATACTATCAGTAATAACACAGTTTGATCTGACATTGATTATTCTAATTTTAATATAAATTCTTTTTTTTAATTCCTTAATTATCTTGGCCTAACATGCCTAGTTTTACAAATCTCTATTATTATTATTTTGGTACTCTTCTATTAACATTAACGTTTGTATTATTAATATTACAACATATAATATTAATCACTATAGAAAAATTAATTACTAATAACTATTAGTAAACATATGACAATTCTTATTAAACTTCTGTATACAATCCAGTTTTTGTAAATATAATAAAACACTGTAAGTAGTTTCCAAAACATTGTCCTCCTTACTTACTAACTTTAATAGTTTAAACATAACTATTAGAACATTAGTTAACATTAATCAAATAATATTTAAATAAATAGTATTTAAATAAGTAGTTAAATAGGTAGTTCTTGAAACAAGCTACATCATGTTTCTTGGTACTTTTGTAGGATTAGTAAAGTATATTACTATCAACAAGATGAGTGGCAAAATATCATGTAACAATATATATATTGTTACGACACCAAAAGCCGCCCCAATACCAGAGAAGAACTTTAAGGAATTAACTATATTAAACTAAGGAAAATAAAATGACTATGATGAGACAAATGACCATGACCCAACCCAAGTGATTGACCCAATAAAGAAAATAAAATGAGAAGGTATAAATTAAAGCAATGATAAAAAAAAGCACACACAAATAATAAATATCTAGTAACAAGCATTAAATAAAATAATCCTAGTTAAAGTACACTAACCAGAATAATGTATGTTGTTAATAACCTTATGATGATAAGAAAACCAAAACATAAAAATGTTGACAGACTAACTACAAATTGTGTATAAAATAATAAAAACCCAAGAGTGAGAGATAGGTAGGAAGTGAAAGTGATAAACAGTGTAAGTGTTAGAAGTGAGAAAATAAACAATTCACAATAATAAGAAAAGGAAACAAAGATAATAAAACAGATTGTAAAAGATGGATAAACAACTAATATAATAGTGTTAATTAATAATAAACTAGTACTATGAGTGCAATGAAAATAAGACATCCTATGTTAATAAAAATATTCAACGGATGATTATCAAGATAGAATAAATGGTGTTATAATGTTATTCACCAAAATTGTTATTTGTTCAATTAAAAGAGTTGAGTTTGTAAGAAGGAATATGGCTGAAAAGTAAACAGACCATAAACAGTGATAAATAAGTTATAAGAAATGGCAATAGATATAAGAAAGGAGATACAATTTTACAAACATAATATTAATCGTTAGAGTAAAGACAGAAAAAGAAATAAGAGAATGACAGAGAATGACAAGCAATGATTTTGTAAATTAATAAGAACTTTCAATTATTGTAAAACGGCCCAAATTAAATCAAAAGGTAAATAAGTCATAAGTGACACCAAGCAAAACATATGTAAATGAAAAATAATCTTTAATTTGTGTAAAGTAAGAAGATATAGCCAATTACTACTTAGGCCTATAAAATGCCTAACTGTATAAATTCAAAATAAACAAGTTGTAAGAAATTAACTACTGTATTAGAAAATTCAGGGCAAGTAACTCATTAATTACAATTAGTGAACCATATTAAGATGTCAGAATTAGATAAAAAACATAGATTAAGAAAGAAATGTAATAATATAATATTAGCATTTTGTCAAAACTTTAATACATGAACAAACCCAGCTTTGTGGGATGTCAAAATGATCTTTGAAAGAAAATAGAAATAGTTATAATAATATCTAAGACATTGATAAGAAGACAGAAGAATAATAGCCATCAGAAAATATTTATTAATTTTGAATTAAAATTCAAATATTATAACAATAGACATAAATGTATTTAACCAATGAGAGCATAGGCAGTTGCCATAACAACGGAACGTTATTATATTGAATTCCGTTATAAAACATTAGTCCATTATTGAAGATCAAGAGAGACGGAAGCCAAACCATATTCGACTCAATTATCAATTAAAATAGTAATAAATACTGCAAAATTTAACGAGATGTGGATTCAAGAAGTCTAATAAAGAACTATTTAACCCAAGAGAGCTAATAAACCAGATTTTAATATTCAAAACTAATCAAAAAATCCAAATTAATTGAAAAAGAAGCCAGATGAAATCAAAAGTACAAATGATGGAAGATTAATGATCGTATCAACCCAACCTAACTAATAACGAAGTGACTCGTCACCAGAAATCAACAAGATTTTGTTAAGTATATCTGAACTACCCGAATTTACGAACTAAATTAATTAACTTTTATCACAACACAAAAAACTCTCACTCCGAACTTGGTAACTAATTTCTTTCAAGGATTGATTGATAATAAATATTAAACTTGTATGTAAACATAATTTTAACCTGTGTACGAAGTACGAAATTTTAACAAACACTTTTTAACACCCAAAAAACGAATTGTATTTAAACTTTAATAGTATATAAGTACCATTGATGTATGGTAGTGTACTTTATTAACATCTTATTTCTATTTTTTCGTAATCAAATGGACTCATTGATTGAATGAACTGTAGAAAATAAACATTGACGGCAGCCATGTCGATTTAGAAACTCTTCAATCAACTTAGCCAACCTTGAGATATTGTCTATTTATTGCCGGAGCAACATTATTTTATAACATATTTTTGTATCTAACTGATTAACTATTAACTATTTCAACGTTAATAAACTAGTACTGATTAGTAATAACCGTCCTTTATTTCATTATAAATTGTATTATAAAGTTTGTGTACTTTAGCGATGAGCAAAATTGTCTGCCGGATTTAGATGTTGGCAGCACGACGAACTACAAGCGAGATTCGAATGCCCGCCAGTTTGCGAGGGTAATTTGAATTGGTCATCACCGCATAGAACGACAGCTCAGTTTAAACTTTTTAATTGTTTTCATAAACAATTTGGCACCTATCGGGAATTAAATATACTCATTGCAGGACAGGTAAGGATTACACTCGTGAAGATATCGGTACTGGTAATTCGCGCGTTCGCGACGGACATCGTCAGCGTGAGATATTAGAAAAAGTACGACTGTTAGACAAATACAAAGTAACGACTACGACGTGTGGGCTAACAAACATAAAACACACTTTTACAGGACGATAAGAATCTTCTCGTTACAATATATATATATATATATATATTTCCTATTCATTTATTGAGACTGGGCTAAGCCCATCTTTCAATTTACATCTTACAACTTAATTTACAAGGTGTAGGATAAACGTCCTATGGCACACTCCTTTAAAAACCAATCACTTTGTTCTTGTGATGCCAAGCAGTATATATAATTGTATATCAATCTATACAACTAATTACGTACAAACTCGTAGAAACTAATTAGTTTTAAAAGTCTTACAACTTAAAATTGAACAGAATTTAATTAATACATCAGCGTCGGCTTAATAACTCTCACATTTGATATACAAAAAATATTACCCATTAATGTTCTTGAATTCCGAACGATTCTAAGTAAAACAAAGGTAATATGTAAGTAGAACTGGAAACTATAGAAACAATGTGTGTGCAGTGCTAAGCGTCGGACAAGTGTACAGCAAGTGCAGCGTCGTATGATGAAACAAACTGAACGTAGACAGATTTCTTGAAGCCAACTGAGTTTTTAGAACAGTATTTCACACACACACACACACACACACACACACACACACACACACACACACACACACACACACACACACACACACACACACACACACACACACACAAGTTTGAAGGAGTATTCTGTTAAGTTTTCTGTATAGTCGTAAGAACAGAAAATTTTATTATAGTCGGTGAAACGATTTAAGTATTATCATGGAACATAATATCCTTAAATACATACAGGAACTAAATTGTGTGTACTACAAATTTTATTAGTGGTTAAATAATTTTATGCTACTTTACTCACTTGTTGCACACACCACTAGTCACTGTGACACCGATAAGCGCTTTCGAACGTACCCGTTCATCATCAGATCGAAAGCGCTTATCGGTGTCACAGTGACTTGTGGTGTGTGCAACAAGTGAATAAAGTAGCATAAATTGTGTGTGTTTGTGATTAAATTTTGACATTCAACTGTTGTAGAAATGAATGTGTAAATATGTAAGTTAGGTTAAATATTTATTACTGAAATTATTTAGCGACGGTGGCTCGCGGCTGCAAGAATATGTGAGTTCCAGAAGTTAAAGAGAAGTAAAGTAATGGAAAAAGTATACGTGAATACGTTAGGCATAATCCTTCCTGGAAGACAGTCTCTTAAATGTTCTGTTCTTTTAAATATAGTTATTTCTTTAACCTAATTTTTCAGATGACAAACCAAATAAGTGACTATGGTTTCATCCTGATTATAAGGAAGTAATAACAAATTCTGTAGCTTCCTGTGGGCATACATAATATTCCAAGATGAACGTTGTATTTAACCAAAATTATTGAGCTAAGAACCTGTAGTATTTTACTGCTTATTGCGCCGAATTTCTGTCTCTGTCGTAATTAATTTAAGAATCGAAAACTAACTATTGCGTTATAAATGTTACAAAACATTTCTATGCTTTGCAAGATTCGCGCGAATCCAAACGTATCGTCTGAATCACTTGTTAGTACACTTAAGTAGAGCTAACTTTTTAACAACAATATTGAATTAAACACCAAACAAATTAGGATCACTAATAGAAAGTATTTGCTTACAGGCGCGTTTTATTGTGCGCAATGGCCGTGTTTACAGCAAACGACGGCAAGGGGGAACGTTTGGACTATTTCTGGCGTTCTCATCTAGAACTTTTCATTTTAGTGGTAATCTTTTAACCGTTCAAACGGCAAATAGAAATTGTACTATTTCTGAAAAATTACGTTCATCAGTTCGTCATTACACAAGGTTATATTTTTCATAAGACATTATATACAAAATAAATCTATATTACACTGGAAAACACATAAATGGAGTAGTTTTTAAATTTGTTTATTCCTTTAAGATTTTGATGAAGCAGATTACAAAATGTTACTAAACGGTACAAACTAATGACTTCATTGAGATACATCGATGATCAGACTCTCGGCGTTCGTCTGGAAGATAAATTTATGGATGCACAAAGAAACGGTAAGTAACAGTTTTAGACCTACCAACTCATGCACAATTATAGTATTGAAACTGTCATATACTGAAGAATGCAAAATGCACCACACACGTTGTGGCAATTATTTTCGTTATTTACATATTATAATGTACAGTAGCAGTATTACAAAATTATAACAGTAAAACGTACCATAATCAACTTACACGTTTTGTAAATTATAGAGACAAATGTATGTTTTATAAAAATTGTAAGTCTAAATGTATATGCAAATCTTTTATAACAATAAAAGTCCAAATTTATTTTATTAGTGGAGTTTTCAAATATTTATGTAAATCACAAAACAGCTAACATTATGTTGTGATTTATAACGTCGTTTACTATAATCGCTTTCACCTTTAATATATCTGACAACATTTTACTCTTTAATTGGAAACGAATTCAGTTCACAGAGATATACTTTTATACCGGAAGTTCCTGAATCTAAATAAAGAGTGGATTACTTATGTAATTAAAACACTATGTAGTGTTTTACACACACGTGCGTGTGCGCTAAGGTGCGTGCGAGAGAGAGAATTTGCTAAATTGTAAACGAGACAGTTGAGCGTTTGAATAATTCAATAAGGTTTTATCAATTTAATAATAAAATCTAATAATCTAATACCGGATTAAAATTAATTTCAATCCCGTGTCGGTTATTGAGACATATCTCGGAAAGTGTCATTCACAAAATACTAAAAACTGTTCTAAAAGTTAGTTCATTCATTTGCTGTAATATTTTTAGATAAATATATATTTGAGTGAGGTCCAAAATTTAACTTATGAATGTGCCAGATTCCTTTAATGAATGCTGATTTAAAACGTTTGCCAAAAGAGAGTTGCCTCAGATTAAATTAAGCTTCATATATATATATATATATATATATATATATATATATATATATCGCTGAAAGAATTATATTTACACATATATAATTATACATATTCCCTGACGACTAATACGGTTATATTTAGTATAAAGCAAAAATGGGACACAATTATTGAATAAACACAGGTATATAATAAATAGGATATAAAACATAAAGTCAAGTAAATTTAATGGCTACCTGCCATGTAGAAGAGGAAAATGAAGACAAACATTTTAAATTATAAATACCTTGGAAAATTTTTTCTAACTTAAATAACTATAGTTCAAACGTAAAAACATTAATAATGTAAAAACTGAAAATAATATAAAAAAATTCATAAAGCCCTAAATATGAGTAAAATAAACATAAGTGAATTTATAGGTTTAATGCCTTGTAACGTAATACATAGGACATTATATATATAAAGTAATTTAAAATTTATGTTTATATTACCTCAAGATGTTATATTTTTCTTATTCGGAACATGTTTCGAGAGCTCCCGTGCTCTCATCTTGAGCCTTCGCGATCTTGCGTCTGGTGAAGTATTTGTGTATTGGCTGGATACTATTAAGGTTTCTTGTTGGTCTCTGGTCTTTTAAAGTTGTATTATTGTGTGTGATTGTGGTATATGTATTTGTATTTTGTGTATTTTCGATGTTGAGTGCTTTGAAAATACACAAAATACAAATACATATACCACAATCACACACAATAATACAACTTTAAAAGACCAGAGACCAACAAGAAACCTTAATAGTATCCAGCCGACACACAAATACTTCACCAGACGCAAGATCGCGAAGGCTCAAGATGAGAGCACGGGAGCTCTCGAAACATGTTCCGAATAAGTAAATATAACATCTTGAGGTAATATAAAAATAAATTTTAAATTACTTTATATATATCAAGAAACGAACTGTAGCAGAAAGTGATTGAATATATATATATATATATATATATATATATATATATATATAGTTAAGTTATTATGTTTACAGGTAGCAGAAGGGCGTCTGATAGTGCTGACGATAATACAATATTGTAATACAATATTATTGTTTTAACTTAATATAATGTGCGCAACACACACACACACACACACACACACACACACACACACACACACACACCTGTATATTGAGTTAATTTATTAAAGTTGACGACTCGAAATCTTGTAGTCTTTGGTTATACGTTTCTTTTAATTTGTTTGTCTTAATAATTAATTCATAAACTAACTATCAAAACTTACTGTAAATCATAATATTAGAATCATTACGAACAAAACAGGTTATTTATATATACACTGAAATAGCGGGCTGAGATGAACGGCCCACCTATTGTAGAATATTGTTACATTCTTTGATAAGCCTATTGTCATATAGCCCTCTAGTTTACAAAATTTAAATTCCTTATTTCTAAAGATTTAAAGTAATTTTCATTACTATTTCTATCCTGTAGTGTATTAAACATAGTTCAAATTATGACAAAGCAAAACTCACTACATTGATACAAAGTACGTAGAAAACGTTAACAAGTACGTTGAAGCTATTAACATTGACGTCTAAATAATTTCAATACAGAGTCAACACGTCAATATCAAAATTGGTGTTGATATTTCAGATAGGTCTACTTCAAAATACAGAGGAACTAACTGTATGTACATGAAATTAATGTACGTTTTTGTTTTGTGTGATCCATAAGTGGAATCTGTGGAATTTGACTTTTCGATCAGAGTAGGAGAAACGTTTTTAAAAAACTTATAATCCCAATTTAAAAGATTTTAAAAGTAAATATTTTTGAATTATAAAGTGTATAATTATATATATGTAATATGTAAAATATATATATATATATATATATAGTTTTTGTATAATGTACATAAACTAAATACATAGTTTATACGTTTATAAACTATAAACAAACTACGTATGTTAAACAAACTATAAACAAACTACAAACTACGTATGTTATACGTATATACATAGTGTATACGTATATTATAAACTAAATAACATTTAGTCCGCTTTAGTTATTAGAGTAATAATGAATCCAGTATTTCATTTCGTTTCAATAAGAAGTTTTAAACCTAATATGTGAAAGGTTTTACCGTTAAGACATTTTGTTTGAAAAGATTTAAAAATACTTCGGCAGTTAGCGTAAAACATTCCTAGTTTCTTGAAAAATATATTGTAGTATTTTTATATAATCAACGTTTCTATCTTCTGTACAGTACAAAGTCTGACTTTTAGCGGTTTAACGGACAGAGCATGCAATCACTGTTACAACAAAAAAGGACTTGCCTCAAGATCTGCTTAAATCTTTACCAACAAATTTCATTGCTGTAGTATTATAATTCCTCAAAATTTACTTGAAACACATGTGTTTATCGAACAATATAATAGACATTTGATATAAAATAAAAACTTTTTGCGACTTAAAAAATTTCAGAAACAAAGAAGACTGTCTTAAGACGATACGACGATCGCGACCTGACGGATGAGCACCTCTGCTCTAAGCCAATAATACCCAAACATTATGTATGCTATACTTATTTAGATATACGTACATACGATATACATTTAGACAGAAATTTAATACAAATAAAGCAAATCAAAATATTTCTGACTTCGTTATTCTGAAACGTGTTAAGGAAATATTGTATGTAAATTGTATCTAACTGTATCTCGTATATTTTAAAATGCTTATTTTTAATAAATAACACCAAATTGAAATTTACAAGTCGTCACCATCTGAGGAAGTAACATCACTATTTGAAGTAAAATCTCAATTTAAAAAATTCCTTAATTCCAATTGATATTAATTAATTAATTGATTAATGCTAATGCATTAAGAATTTTCTAGGAGTCCTAAGTTTCCATAACAAACTTAGAGACTTTAAGTTCTGATGCATCTGTATAAGATTTATTTATGTGATGTGTACAAATCTAAATTACGAAGTCTTGTTTCATTGCAGCCTGTTTTAAACGTTGTCATGATATTTATTATACCTTGCACGCAACCGAGTTGCATTGGTAGCTGTGTGCAGAAAATTAAGATTTCTCTTCAGTGATAAGTAGCATACTTCAGCCGCTGAATTTCTGATATTAAAATAAAAACCATTAAACTTTAAATAAGACGCGAAATGCCAACAGAAGGCTGTTCGGAAAGACAATATATACTATTCTTGGTTCCACAGTCGGATGTGACAATGGGCGAGATAGAGAAATATAGTGCACTGCTGGGTTTTACGTTCGCTACTATTACGCGACTTGAAAACCTCGACCGATGAAGATGAAGTACTAGATAAGTCTACAAAATGTACATAGTAGTAACAGTATTTAAATTCTTTATATTTTTGTATATTTTAAATAAAGTAGGCCAAAAACTGGGTCGATAAAAATAAAAAAACCCTCATAAAATCATCCCACGCTCGATTTAGTACTATTAAAGAATAAACTACCCATACGGAAGACGTTTTTGCTCCTTAACAATAATGTTTTGTACATGTAGTCCAGGTCACGTACATAATGTATATACCATTAGAATTTAATAATATCCTTCTCATAACAAAATAAAAAATACAATTTCAGATGAAATTAAAAAGTTTTTCAGCCGTGAGGCATAAAAAGTAGCCTCCAACCACCTTTTTCCCTATTCAAGATAATCTAATACATTCAGCGAGTGAATTGTACAGAAAGATTCAAATTTAATTTTGATCTAACCCTCAATGTCCTATCTTTATTGGTTTCCAAATTATTGAGCAAATCGTACAAATGTACATCATCGTTCGCAGCGTACTGCCGCACCTCGGTTTCCCGTGTTTATCATACTGCGTTAATAATGATCTGTGTCAATTAACGCATTGTACTGTTACAGAAATCTTTAGAATTAGATCTGTTGTAATTTAAGACCTAAAACAGTAAATCTTATCCGCAGCATTTAGGAAATCATAAATTGAACTAGATTATTTAATAAATACAAATAATTATTACTTGAAGGAAAGTATGTAGCGTGTATAGCTTCGAAAATGAAATAAACCAAATAATAGAAGAAAGTAATGAAAAACAAAGTAATAATAACATCAAAAAAGTAAGAAACATACAAAACAAAATAAAAAACAACATAACAATAGCAAAGACAGACAAAATAAACTCTTTAATTGCTATAAAAACAAACAAATACATGAATAAACTAAAGACTTTATAGCAGAAAACAAATGCACAAAACTAGAATAAAACACAACACAAAA
This sequence comes from Magicicada septendecula, assembly GCA_034769895.1. NCBI lineage: Eukaryota > Metazoa > Arthropoda > Insecta > Hemiptera > Cicadidae > Magicicada > Magicicada septendecula. The sequence goes on from CM068367.1 coordinate 848,111,525, forward strand.
ATACTTAAACCAAATAAATGAACTAATCAAAGAAAACAAAACAATACTTAACAAAAGAACGACCGAATTAATCAACAACAACCCAAAAACCCCACCAATGAAAGGAATTATAAAGATACATAAAATAGGATACCCCATAAGACCACTAGTCAACTTCAAACAGCACCATGTTATAAAATAACAAAACGAATGGATGAAACATGAAAAAACTAAATCCCACTAGAAATTAGTATAAAAATATCACAGAGATTAATGACAAACTAAGACATTAAAATAAACAAAAACACAAAATTTGCATCATTTGACATAACAAACACGCACACAAACGTACCTATCAATGAAACAATAATCCTCATTACAAACAAAATCCAAGGTAATAAAAAAAAAAATTAAAACCCATTAACCAAAATACTACAACAGAACTACTTCGAATTTACCAACGAATTTTACAAACAAGAAGGCGGATTACATATGGGTAAATTTGTATATAGCAAAAATTTCAATAAACATTTCAGCTTTCTGTATTTCCCTATTTCGCCCATTGTCTCATCCGACTGTCGAACCAAGAATAGAGTATAATGTAAAATTTAGGTGCGTCCGCTTATTCTCGTTTTTGTTTAAACCAGCAAGACAAACAGTTTTCAAAGTAAATATTCAAAAGTATTATTGAATGTATTGTTATATTTTAACCAATAACTGGTTTTAATTATTTTAACCAAAAACCAAATAACTGGTTTTGTTAGTTTTCAAAACTATATTTCAGTGTTTAAAAGTTCAAAAAACATACAAATCAGTATAGTTTTTATTTCATAGCTTCTTCTTCGTAAACTTTCTAATAATAAAATTAATTTTCTAACAGTAAAACAGCAGGCCAAATTAACAGAAAATGTTAGTCAAAATTTGGTTCCGTATAGCCCATTGAAAATACATAAATCTTATCCCTTCATGTCTAAAAACGTTCGTAAATTTTATTTCTATGAAATAAAAAAAATGTACTATTATCAATCCAAGAGAAAAATACTAGATAAAACGTGTGGAGGTAGGAAGGGATAATCAACGTTTCTATCTTTTGTACAGTAGAAATTCTAACTTTGCAGCGATTAACTTTTTAAGCTTGCAATCGACTTGCCTCAGATCTGCTTAAATCTTTACCAACAAATTTTATTGCTGTAGCATTATAATTCTTCATAATTTACTTAAAATATTTATCGGACAATATAGTAGACATTTGATATAAAAAAAAAACTTTTCGCGACTTAAAAAATGTCAGTAACAAAGAAGACTGTCTTAAGACGATACGACGATCGCGACCTGACGGATGAGCACCTCTGCTCTAAACCAATAATACCCAAACATTATGTATGCTATACTTATTTAGATATACGTACATAATATATATTTAGACAGAAATTTAATACAAACAAATCAAAATCAAAATATTTCTGACTTCATTATTCTGAAACCTGTTAAGGAAATATTGTATGTAAATTGTATCTAACTGCATATCGTGTATTTTTAAAATGCTGGTCACGGACAACACTAGAGCAATTTTTTTAGCTTTCTTAACTTCAAGCGTTTAGGATGAAGTAAAGTTTTAGTTTGTATTTAAATTACACTAGATGTGCAATGCACGTTTCTAGGTCAATACAGATTGATTTTCACAAACTTGTGTAAACTGTAATAACCTAAATTAGTGGGTTCTTTTCAGAGGATAAGAAAATGTTATCTTCTTGAGAGCCTCGTTTTCAGTAAGTGGTTTTAAACGCTGTTGATTTGAGAGGCATAAACACGTCCATGATGCTATCCAGAAACATTCAGCAATAAATCTTCACCCACGCGTATCTCAGGCACTCAAACAATATGTTCTGTTTCTATCATTGTATCTACAATTTACTAACAAAATTCTCGAAAAAAACCGAGCCGTTGTAGCTTTTGTGTTAATAGAGTAACGCCCATATGCCTTGTATGTGATAAACATTTGTTATTTCCATTGTTAATGAAACTTTATCACAATGACGGCAGCGGAAGGGAAAATTAACAAATTGAATTTTAATAGAGAGAAAATGAGAAGACATAGTTTTGCTTACATCATAGTGAATTACTGAAATAAATTCGTGTACATACAAGTATAAAACAAAGCAAACTATTTTCTTATAACTGTATTTGTTTCACATTTATAAGCAACTTTACCAGCAATATTATTTCACCCATTCTTATAGCCACAGAATTGTTGGCTAATTCCTATATTTTATGATTTTCAAATACTATTTACTAACAAGTAAATGTTTGTTTAAAATTCAGTTTTTGTACTTTATCTATTACTTTTCAGATTTAGTAATTTACAGGTTGAGACATTTAATGTCAAAGAAATAACAAATTTATTTCGTTTAATTTATTCGAAACTGACGTTCGACATTTACGTTTATGTTCATCATTAATACCAGACAAAAATTTAACAAAAGTACACCAACGTTATAAAAATGGTAGCTGTATGCATTACTGTTTAACAATGGACGTATTCAGTATTTGTAACAATGGATGCATTCATTATTGATTATAATGGATCCAAACATTATTGTTTAATTACAGATGTATGCATTATTTTTAACAATAGATTGTGCCTTACTACTTAACAATGAATTGAGTGTTACTGTTCGGCTGTATGTATTACCATTTAACAATGGGCGTATGTATTATTGTTTAACATAATTACTCTCTTTTCTGTAATATGTCTAGTACATGGGTTTTACAAAACTACTTCATAGTCATAGACGGAAAGTTGTAAATTCACAAAAGCATATGTTTATACCCAGTGGAAATGTTGAACAGAATCAGCATGTAACTTAATTATCCGAGTGGTTTGGGCCTGGCTGTATTGTTACCCTGTAAAATCATACCTGTAATTAGAGACAATTGATTTGGCGTATAAATTAGTATTTTGGGCATTAAAAGAAAGTGATTCTAAATCATTATCAGAATTTTGTTTTGGCGATATTAATTGTATCGGTATCTCTTCTCCATAGCAGAGGACCTTTGTGACAGCTCTCGAATAAATCGATTTAGACATTGAAACATCGATCTACGAACTTCATTGTGTAGAGCAAGCCTGCGTTGCCTGATAATTCGCTTGTCTTTTTTTCAATGTTCGTCAATCTTGTCTCTCAGTGTAATGAAATGCTCATTACATGACATTTTTGAATACCAAAGTTAATAGCCTTGTCGATGAGTGTGCTTCATTTTTTCAGTGCTTCTGCAAATATTTTCAGTGTACTTATTTTTTGATAGGTTCATATCCATATTCATTTCGGCGCTTGTAAATATTTTTGAGAGATAATAACTTCGTCTAAAATAATATTCCGTAATTCAAAATAATTTTAAAGCGTGAAATTACATATTACGAGAATTAGTACACTAGCTGCTAATATAATATCCAAATTTCCTTTCGAAAGATCAAAACTATTGTTGACTAATGTGTTAATTAGTTGTTCTATGTTGTCTCTTACAGTTTTTATAGTATCGTGGTGGGCGTTCCAGGGCTGTCAGATAACTTAATCTTTATAAACACAGCACCTGAAGAAACGTTACCAGTTTTAGTAAGTTTGTTTTATAGCTCGAATTCGTTGAGAATATTTCGAAAGCGAATTCTAAATAGTATCCTCATTGCAAGTAATTTCAGTTACAGGTTATAAAACGGAAATAAAGGATTCTAGTGAAATCCATACTGGGCAGTGGGGTTGAGGGCCCCGGAGCGGTCCGCTCTGTTGACCTTGTCACCGCTGACTCCAATCATAAATCATAAACTATTTAATATACTAATTTAATAAAATACCCCAATCTACCCCACTACATGCAAGTTTCCTCGTTCACATTTCAGCATTCATACCACCAACGTTAATTAATATTTTCTAATTTTCTTTGTGCACTCTTATTCTTGAAGATATACTAGTGGATGAGAGGGAAAAAACAACAAAATATGATTGGCGAATTTTTTTAAAACTCTAAAATGAAAAGTGTGCCAATGTGTCCGCTCTCCCCTAGTATTTTATGTTAACAGTGCCTTCTTAGTGAGGATGTAGACGAATTCTACCCAGAAACTGCTGTATCGATTAGCTGGTTCCTATATGTAGATGTAGGTAAACTTCTGACCAACTGCCGTGCTGATTAGTTGTCATTACGTGTAATTTGGTTTTCGAACGTGTTTGTTATCTCATTTATCGCGTCGTACAGTTAGTTATAAACCTACATCCGAACACTTGTGTAAAGTCTGTAATCAGTCAAAATGTTCTTTCAGTTAATGTCGCTACCAATTTTCTTTAACCACGGTCAGTAGACTAATCCATAAACTAAAGATCGTCGATCTCTGTCACCGTGGACAACAGGGTTTCCAGCGTCTGGCACAAACCCCCGAAGCATCAAAGTTTTGCCCCAGTACATTGGTGGCTCCCTAAAATCATTATCAATTTAGCATTCTACAGACTTTCTTAATGAAAAGCCGGCAGCTCACATAACATTGACCAAACGCATTGGTGTTATAAAACTGAATGTAAATCTCTCTCTTTCTCTCACTCTGTCTGTCTGTCTACATACCTATTCCCCCTCTCGCTCTCTCCTATAATACATACATATTCTACAAGATCATTTCCTACTTGTGTTTCCATGCCGTTTTTTTGTGCAGTGGAGATGTGATTCATACCAGTTCATACCACTTCGGCCTATGCACATAATAATATCTAGTTTCCCGTATGTAATTGTTTTTTTGCTCGTATTTACTTAAGTAATACAACAAAAACTAGATGATTTGCAATATTTGCGCGGGCGCTTGTGTGTCTTCCAATAGTAAACCTGGCCTGGCCTCATTTAGAAACTTTTCCATGACCCTCCTGTCACTAGACGTTCTCTTCCAGAACCAAATACTGAGCAACTTTTTCGCTTTCTCATCCCGGATATAAATATTAGTCTATATTTCTCATAAGAGTTTCACAGTTTCTCTTGATATTTATATCGTCGTGTCATTATCGAATAACTTCAGCTATGAAATCGGTCCTGCTGGTGGTCAGGGAAGAACATTTACATTACTTTCTGCCAAAAATGTACAAATGATCAGATTTTGTTCCTCATCTTGCATGAAAACAGTCTCCATCACCGACCACTCCTTAAGCTAGGAGAAAGTCGAATTTCAAGGACTTTTCTATACTTAGTTTCATAATCCATGTACAATGTACAGTCTTACAGTTTTAAAATGCAGACATGCAGCTCCAAACAATTATAAATGTTGGGCTGTTCACTGTCTGTACAATACACTAAGACTAGAATATCTCATCTTTTGTTCAGCGTGTATACTGACCCAATTGACGTGTACGAGTATACTCTCTTCACCTATTGAGGATATGAATTAATCAGAAAATACGATCTGAAATGTGTGAACAACGAAAAAATATTTCCATCGGTTCTCCCACGTCGAATGACTGTTATAATGTCTGCTGGTCTTTGTAATGATTTTTTTTTTTTTTGCTACCTGGACAAATTTCCGCTCTATTCGTAGGTTATGTTGAGTTTTCGGGGACAGTTATCTTTCAGTTTTGAAACTGGAGACTCGCATGCTTGAGTGAAATATTCGTACGCTAACTGATATTTACAAAACATCAATTTGATTGTAATTTGGAGAATGTTTCTTGATTTAATAAGCTTTAAACCTAGTCCTTCTTCCAAGGTGATAGATCTGAAAAACTTTCCACACAATCTCGCTTTCAAAAAAAAAAAAAGAACTGGTATCACTGGTGTTGTAATAAGGGGCAGTGAAAATATTTTTTATTCGGCATTTTAAGCATCACTAAAAACGCTCAAACATTAGACTGAAATAATTAATTCTGCATTAGTATAATAGAAGAGATAATGTAAACATATTGACACATTCCAGCGAATTTTCACAAAACGTTGCAAAAAGGAAGCATCAGTTGGTGGAAGCTCCACCGTCCCCGTAGCGAACGCTGCTACCCCACAGTGACCCTCGTAGGCAGGACTCGTCTACCTCCATCACGAGGGTCACACTATATAAGGAGAAGACACGTACCACCGAATGTTGTGCGAGTTTTATACAAGGTGAGGAGAATGAACGCTCATGAGGAGCATAGCATTCTGGATCAATCTTCTGAGAAGAACGCATCATGAAGAATTTCTATGCACAAGAGGGACCACCTCGACCTCTCCTGCAATGAAGATGTAAGCCACGAAGAAGTATTGGGGAAGGACAAGAAGTACCATCAGTATTGTCCAATGAAACTAGTAACGTCCACGAAGATACTACAATGGATACCGAAACCTCGATTTCTTAAATATTAGGCTTGCCTCGGTTACTGAAACCAATCCACAATTCAGTATTACATCGACAGATCTACATTTCTCAATTTGATCTGGATTGCCCACGACTAAAATTCCTCGATCATCACTTTCAGTAGTTTTTTCACTAGCACTATTGACACTAGTGGTACCGACATCAATAAACTTCAAATCAGAACTTCCACATGGTTGCGGTTACGCATAACGAACACTACATGATTTGAATAAACTATCAATTTTTTGGGTTTACTTATGATAGCTTCCACTTAGCTTCTTTTTCTTTTTCAGTTTTAAATATTGTCTGCCATTTAGTCGCTTTCTTCCATCAGCCATTTTCTAAAGATTCACACTAAAAACACTGTTTATAATATTTTTAAAATTCTTCAATATCTACACTGATATTATAAAGATAGAAACTTTTTGTCTTAAATTTTAATTCAGATTAAGTTAGAAAACTTTTACTTATTCTAAGTCAGTCTGATAGAGGAACATCGACCACAGACACACATGCGGTATGATGGTATAATAGAGTACCGTAACAAAATTATACATAAATTAGTATATATTATTTAGCGTTATTTTCTGCGTCGCATAAAAATGAAAGTAAGAACTGTCAAGTAACCCCAAAACTGTGTCTACTACAACGTGTTGTGGTGAAGGATGTTTAAATATTACACTTTTTAAGATAAATATTAGTATAAATACCAACCAATAATAAACCACGTGCACAAAAGCAACTTTTAATGTTACTTTCGATGTTTCATCTCCAATCCGAGTCAACGAACTAAAGAATAATAACTGAAGAAAATGTTTAATAAGTAAACAAACACAATAGGGGACGGTGGTGGGGTAAAGAAAAAGAGATCAACGACTCACACTTTACGCAGAAGTACGTACCACACACCACGCCAAAAATTTACTCGGTGCCGGTCAGAGTTGGGTACGAAATTATGCTACGCTCAGTCTTGACTGTTAGCAGCTTATGGTATCTATTGACATTCACTTACGTCAAATTACAGAGTCGGTAAAGGGTGTTCGAAATTTTAATGTAAACGGATTAATAGTTAAATAATTAATTAATATAATGGAAGTATCACATGTATAATGCATGTAAATGTAATAATTATAAAAAACCGGTGTACATCATATACATCAGAAGTAACTCTTTATGTAATAAGCGTAGTTACTAAACAATATATATTTTTAAAAGTTTCTTATCATATTGGGACGAAATGAAGCGGAATTTGAAACATCTCTTAGGTATAAAAACAACATAACGGCCGTCAAATTTCACCTTTCTAAAATTTGCTGCCCCTCAAATGTTTCCGCCCGTAGGCAGTTACCTACTTTGCCTATGCACAATTCCGCCACTGCTCCCATACAGATATTTATAGAAGTGCTCCAAAGCTCAGACGATAGCTAGCAACTCTATACTTATAACGCAACAATTTTTCTCTACTTTGGAAAGCTTCTTGCTGTAATATGCTATTATGCGTACTTCACAGTTTACATTTGAGACAAATTGCTCCTAGACCAGTACTGCTTGTATCCGTGTTTTCCCTTCGGAAGCTGGGGAAGCAAGAATTGGCGCAAGCATAATGCCATTTTAAAGTCCTGAATGCTTGATCATACTCTATCGACCACTGGAATGTTCGTTTATTTTCATGTAGTGGTTTAGCAATAGTAGCGAAGCCTTTTACACAACGTCTGTAATATGAGCATAACCCCAGGAAACTCCGAACATCGTGTTTACTCTTCGGAACTGGCCAGTCTCTCACGGTGTCTACTTTATGGGGACCCACACCAACACCAGCTGCCGAGACTAAGTGGCAGAAGTATATTAATACTTCGTTCTGGAGTAGGAAACACTTCATCGGCCTCAGCTTCAGTTGGGAATCGTGAATTCTAGTTAGAACTTCCTTAAGGTTGTCCATATGGTCTTTAAAAGTCTTTCCGATAACTGTGGCATTGTCTAAATAAACAAAGCAAGTTTTCAATGTCAGGCCTCGGAGGACCAGATCCATCAGTCTTTCAAACGTTGCTGCTGCATTGCAGAGTCCAAATGGCATGACTTTAAATTGGAAGAACCATGTAGGGTTGAGAAAGATGTCTATTCCTTGTCTTCTTGATGAAGACACATTTGCCAATATCAGCTCTTCAAGTCCAATGTGCAAAATCACTGAGCTCCAGACAACGTGTCGATTGTATCGTCGGAGCGAGGTCGTGGACAGCAATCTTTATTTGTCACGTTGCTCAACTTCCGGTAGTCTACGCAGAAACGTAGACCCACCGTCCTTCTGCGCTACCAGCACTACCAGAGAAGACCAAGCACTAGACGAGGGCTCGATTATTCCTCTGTCAACATTGTCCTGTACTAACCGAAACATTTCCTCCTGTTTAGCTAACGGAAGTCTACGAAAAGATTTGGTATCAGTGTTATTATCCCTGTGTTGATGCGATGTTGTACAAGAGAGGTTCTTCCCAGTGACTGGCCCCGAACTGCAAAAGCATTGAGGAGGAGAACTTTTTAATCCCACTGAGGAAGAGGAACATCACCTCGAAACGTTTGGGAAAGATAAATGAAAGTAAGTTCAATTGTGAAATTTTATATATATAATAATACTTATAAAGTGAACGAAGAGGATGAATCAACAAGATAATTGCAAAAGCATCTTTAAATTCATGTAAAAACTGTCTGAATTCTTTTACATCACCACTTGATCGTCAGAAGATATGTTCAAGAGTTCCTCAATGTTGTGAGTAGTACACATATAACACTCAAGTTCCTCTGATAATTTTGAAGTGTCTGAAGCACTGGGTTATCGTTACGTCATTCCGACTACCCAGGCCACAGGAAAAATTTTACCTAGGTGTGTATTGCTTTGTAGAGTAACAGCCTGGTCCAAGATATTCGCCACTCTAATACGTACATTTCCGTTACGCCTGGTTTTACTAAACTTCTGGCAATTAGTGTACAGTATTCCCGGTGTGCTGACTACGTTCGGTTCAATCATAGAGCAATGGATCCCCTTAGTATCTACCTCGATTCTAACCATGTTGATTTTTGGATTTTGGCGGGATAGTTACGGCCAGTTGATTTATCACGTCCATTGATTTTTCTGAAGTATTTGTTTTGGAGAGCGTTAATTCGTCTTGCCCAATTCTCACGACATTGTTTTTGAACTCGTCTACAAAACCATATGCGTTCATAATGTCCACACCAAGAATTGCTTCATCCACAATGTCAGCAACAAGAACTTTGTGATCAAACTCAAGCTGACCGAGGCATAGGTGTATATGTACTTTCCCAAACACTTTTACAGGCTTACCAGTAGCTGTTTACAAGCTGCAAGAGCACAGATTTTTCACTAAATCGAGGTTCACAGTGGAGCATCCGTGTCAACTGTAACTGAGGTCGGCATTTTTTGAACGAATCCGTTAACTACAAAGCTCCCGCTGTTTTTCTGAAGTGTAAAAAATTGCGTATTGTCTTCTAGGGGCTTAAATTTTATAAAACAATGGCAGTGCCTGTTTTACTATATGGATGTGAAACATGGGTCCCTACAAAGAAGATTAAAAATCAGATTTAAACTTCGGAAATGAAGTATCTGAGAAGAACAACGGGTTGCACGAGACAGGATCGTTTGCGCAATGAGGATATTAGAGAAGAGCTACAAGTATTTTCCATACAAACATATCGCAGGTAACGGTTACAGAATGGCTTATTTTCCACGTCTTTGCCATTGGTACAGCCTGTTCAGCAATTTTTTTGTAACGCATCGTTGTGTTTTCATTAACGGTTCGACTTCTATTCTAATACTGGCAGCCGACTCTTCTACTACAGTTATTTTTGTTGACATAGCATGTTCTATGCTCGAGACAGATTTTCCTTCTTCAGCTATTTTATTGACATTGTTTATTTTCTATGTCAGTTATTTTTAATATCACTGATTCTTGTACCTCCGATATTCTAGCAACTTGTTTATTCAGCTCACCTCGCAACAGACCAAGTTCTGCAGTAGTATGCTATTACATCTCTTTCTGCTCTTGTATCAACGCTTTGATGTCTTGTTACTCCTGCTTACGGGTTTTCTTTGTCGTCTTTCTGCTTCTCGTTGTTTCTCATCCTGTCACTTCTCCGCTTTTTCTGACTCCTGTCGTCGTCGTTTCTCTGCTTCTTCTCCTTCTCGTTTGAGTTTTTCTTTTTGTTGTTCCTGAGTTTGCAGAAGGAGTGCTTGGAAAGCTTCCATCATCTGACTGGTATCCATGTTTGTAGATTAATTACCGCATACACTATTCTTCTACCAAGTGTCCTCTGTTTCCACTATTAAAGGTTCTATCGCACTTCCGACATCACTGTTACGACGGTCACGCCGATCTTCGTGGGTACAGTGGAAACAGATTAACTGACACCAATGATGTCACTAATTACAAATGCTAATTAGACACAAATAGAAGTCGTAAATCAACAAATCACTCTTATGCAATAATTCTAGTTAAATTCGTCCAACGATAAATAGATCTATTTGTCCACACAACATAATAGATCAAACTAAAACGTAAATTGTTTTCTGACAAAAACGTCAGAGGCGTACAAGTTTTGTTGTGAAGAGAGAGTTAGTATGTGGTGAAGAGAGTATGTGAGTCAGACAGTAACAGTTATCGTGTGCAGTTTACAAAGTTTAGATAAACGTCACCACATGCTTGCTTGGAGGACACCAAAGCACCACAGCATTACTGTGGTGTCCGCATATTTCACATGTCAAACTTTTGTGACTTTGTGGTCAGTGCTCCACAGCTATCAGAGTAACCCACTGTCTGCACTATTCACGACACATACAGGACAGCATATGACTTGGGCCATTTATTATTTTTAGTAGCCTATATGTCGTATTTTTAAAATGTATTCCATTATCTTCAAGTGAATATTGAAATATAAAATCAATGTTAAAAAATTTTCAATGTTAAAATTTCTTTATATTTTTTCTATGTTTTCAGGTAATTCAGGTTTCACTTAACTAGGAAATATTCTGTGTCTTGTGATTAGTTTTTTAGAAGTCTTCCAAAATAATAATTTATTTTATTATTATTTAATTATTTTTATTATATATCAGAGTAAAATAAATGCTAGGATTTTGAAGACTAATTCTAAATAAAATAATTTATTCTAAGTAAAATAAATGTATGCTAGAGATAGTCTTATAAATAATAATGTACACACACACACACGTGCATGTGCGCACGTGTGTGTGTGTTTAAGTAGACCTTCACATTTTATTGACTGCCTTTTCCTGGATGTTTTGACATCTTTAGTTTTATGTAATACATCTTTTATACAAAAGGAATAATGATTCTAATAATAATTTATGTACTTCCATGCCACATGCATTTTACTTTAGCACAAAATTTCTGTGTTAAGAGATAACTGAAATTTTGGGAAAGATACAAATCTAACATTTGTCAAAAGATTTTGTTAAAAAATCTATGTTCAGATTAAGAACATTAAACCCTGTAGAAACAACACACATTTTCTAAATATATTCCTTTATATACAGGGTGATTCACGAAGAACGGAAATACTTCGGGAGATCAATCTACATCGAAAAATAAGAAAAAAAGTTCATATAAACATAGGTCCGGAAATGCTTCATTAGCGAGTTACGGCTAGCGAAAGATTTCGCCCGGGTTTCGGTTCCCCCGGGTAAATGAAGACTTTCTTAAATTCTTGGAAGGGGTGAATTCTGCTGTTTCTTATGATTTTTGACCTGAAAAATCGAATAAAACAGGTCATAGAACTGTATCTCCCATAAGTTTCATGATATCCGACGTAAAACAGAAAAATCTTTGCCTAAAAACAAATTTTGGAAAATTGGAAACAATTGGAATTTTTTGTAGATTTTTATTGACTTTATTTACACCATTTTTCTCAGAATTAAATTCTTTACAAGTTTTGATTTTAACTTTTATGCATTTATTAGTCATTTAACAAAGTTATTGTACTTCGAACCTAAGGTTCTTCTCCCGAATTATTTCCATTTCTTTGTGAATCACCCTGTATATAATACTAATTATCCTAATGATAATGTGATGTATTTTATACTTACACTTATTGTTTTTTATTAATGGTACCTATAATTCAATTTTTTATTTTTTGTATTCTTTTTATATAGCCTAAAGGTACCATATAATGTTATTATTTATATTCTTAAAGCGATCGATTTCAGTCACAGACCATCGTGTTCTAACATTTTAATAGTGTTTTATAATATTGTGAACACAAATGTGCTATATAACCTGACGATGGTCTGTGACCGAAATCGATCGCTTTAAGAATATAAATAATAACATTATATGGTACCTTTAGGCTATATAAAAAGAATACAAAAAATAAAAAATAAACTAATTATCCATTTTCCATCCTTTTTAATGGTAGCGTAAATCAGGAGATAGGTTGCTTTTAATGTATGTGATGTCTTCAGTATGTCACAGCACAATAGCGTGATAAAAGTAAAGAACCTGAGGCAGTTTCAAATCCTGAAACAGCTTCTAATATTTTAGTGATAAAGATGTGGATCCAAACTTTATTATCATTGGATCATTATTATCATTCTTATTAATACATGCATAGTTGTCAAGCAAGCATGCCTTGGACCACAAGGATCGTATGATTCTGAAATCAAATTATTTTTTAGATATAAAATTCCATACAGATATGAAAACATTTGTATGGAAAAATATGGTAAAAATTTGAAAGAAATATCTTTTTGTTGAAAAACAGTGTCAACTTCCTACAACAATACCTTATGTATATATTACCGTTTAGTAAAAACTAAATATGTACAGATATATGTTACCTAATGTATTCTACTACTAATGTTCAGTTTAAAGAATTTACAGAAACTGATGTTATTTTAATATTTTACAAGAAACATCAAAAATGTATTTTGTTGTTGAACGCACATTTCAAGTTGACAAATGATATATTAAAATGAATAATAATGTCTTATTAGTAATTATTGTTTATGGTTTTAAACAGACTGTAAAGTCATATTTGTTCATTTATGTGTGCTAACATTTTTATTGAAAAATAATTATTATAGAATAGTTTTCATTGTCAACACACTACAACCATCCTGCTTAAGCATCCTGATGGCTTCAAAAAATAACAAATTCAAGGTATAACCATAATCTAAGCTTCAGTAAACACACAATATTTTTTTAATATGAAATATGTATATCTCATCATATACACTTATATGTATCATCAGTGTATATTATTCATTATTACTATTTTTCTTTTTGAGTGTGGCTATTAATGAATTAAATAAAAACACATAATTATTTTACAATTAATAACTACTCTTCAGTGGTATAATCTGCTTTTAATATTTTGTCTATCTCACAATTACACAATTGAGATTTTCTTATTACCGTAATTTGACAATTTCATTCTCTCCTGAGAATGGAGATTAATAATAATTTAAATTAATTGAGCAAACAGTTTTTACACAGTTGTATTACTAAACAAACAAGTCTTTATAATTAATGAAGGCTTCATTACAAAATGTAATTTGACATCTTAATATTATATATTTTATTTTATATTATAGTATATTTTGTATTTAAACTATTTAAACATTTTATATAAGAGCTTTTCAGTGAATTTTGTCATTCTCAAAAAATGTTTTCCTCTATTCACAGAGAATCCAACAATGCAAGTATTTTCAGATTTTACATATTGTGAGTGACACTATTCTTGTGCAGTGCTTGGGCTTGGGCATAAGATCAAGAATATTTATTCTTTGCTTTCAGCCAAAAATACTTTGTCTGTACAATACTCATATTAGCCAACACATACTCATATTAGCTGTACATTCTGTTATTAGCCAACATTAGCTCTGTAACTGGAGCTTCTACAATTTAGTAGTATATAGTAATAGTATGTCACTAAATATCCTCAATTTGAAGACATCATGTTGCTATTTTTGCTGTTTTGTTGTCTTATATATTCTAAAAGCATAAATATTCTTGGCATGTCAATACTGTATCCAATTTGTTAACCGTCCACAGAAAATGTCATCAATTATGATACATCTTCATATTTATATACTTCTTAATTGCCTGAATTTTTTAATTAAACATATTTTTAACCATGATATTGGGGGTAGAAGTGTATAACTGAACCTTTACCAAATAAACAAGAAACTTACCATCATCCTCAGGAAATCCTATATCCTTATGCGTTGGATGCGCTGATTGTAACTGTTACCATCATCATCAGCATGGAGGTCCAGAGATCACCTGCCTCATGGGGGTGTCTCTCAACTTTACTTGAGCCACCTGCCACCTGAATTGGCAACAGAAGCAGTGTCATGGCATTCCCTGTCTTCTAGAAAGTTATCTTTTTGGCAGTCAGACTGATCAGCACTTGTTACTATCTGGCAGTCATCAGGCTTAATCTAGACGTTGCAAACATAGATATGGTTGCATGTTGCATCTGCAAAACTGTTTTTCATTGTCATCTTTGTTGCTGAAGATGCACGTAATAGAATAGGTGAAATATTTGGTGTAACAATAATGTCAGTCAATAACAATAAACCATTTGGTGTAACACTTCAATTGGTTGTCAACCAAAAGAAGTGTTTTTATTACATTTACTGCTATTGAGCATTATTGTGTATATAGAATTTTATTGAATATAAACAAGAAACTTACAGACTAGATATCACAAAAAATTAATTTTCTCATTTTTGTCATTTTAATACAGTACAAATAAATACCTACATAAAAAGAATGTGTTTAGTCTGTGTATGTGAACAATTACATTAGAGTGTAAGAACCAGTGTATGGAAAAATAAAGTTAAAGCTAAATTCTAAAAGGTTAACATCTTGGAGATTAAACTGAGTTTCAACACCTCCTGAAACATTAAATGGAGAAGATAGAAATACTGCATAAACTAAGGATGAAGAATTCAAGAATTGTTCTTTCCATGGATAAAAGGAATTCTCCAGTTCTTATATACATACGGAGGATTGTAAAAATACGAGTGTAGAGATGCTGGAAGAAGGTCCCTACAGACCAGTTCATTGTCCTACACACAGAATCAATTAGCCAATTATGAGATTTGTCATAGTGGCACCTAACACTGGGCAAGAAATTTAGTGTTAACAAGTCCTAACCCTCCACTTTCATAAGGATTTCCTAAATTGCATTATGTATTGTATTTATATATAAAGATTTTTGTATGAAGAAATTTATATATACAGAAATTGTAAAAAGAATCACTGGATACAGCGTTGGCCAACAGGCCAGTTTCATTACATGGATTGTGTGTGGGCTATTTACTATCATGAACTGGAAACATTACTGGATTTCCTGAATTCGTCCAAATATAAAAGTCATGGTGGAGGCAGAAGTAGCTTATACTTTCTGGACACTGCGATAAGAAGAAAATACACAGAACTCTAGCTCAGAAAAATATAACTCTAGTGATTCATATAAATGGGTATTCAAATGCCTATTCACACTGTTATTTGGCTCATAAAAATAGGATGATAAGCACCTTTGTAACTTTATTATTCCTTGGTCTCACAGTGGACAATGAGAATGTGGAAAAAGCAAATAATCTGATAATTTTTAATGTTTTAGTGATAAAGACGTGGATCCAAACTTTATTATCATTGGCCATTCTTATTAATAATTGCCAAGCAAGCATGGCTTGGACCACAAGGATCTTGTGATTCTGATCAGATGACTTTTATATATAAAATTCTGCATATATATATATATATATATATATATATATATATATATATATATATTGCAACAATACATATATTTGCATATTTGCCCAGGGCGGTATGTTTTGTATTGTAAGTAGGATAAAAAGAATAAGACAAACAGTTTTAGACAGTTTTGTGCGGGGACAGGCTGGAGCCTGTCAAAAGTGACACCTGCTTTGTTAGTGTAAAATACAGCATTTGTGTCTATGTGTGTGTTAAGCCAGTTCCGACCTGCATTGAACGACAAAAAGGGTGACGCGTAAGAATTGTTGGTTGTCAATTAATCAGGTTTTAACAGGATTAAAATAAACTAATTATACATTTTAAACCTGTAAATAAAGACTTACCCCAATTATAAAGACACCATTACATAAAGGAATTTTGAATGAATATGGTGATATAAAAATTATTGCCAAATGTGCAATATTAAAGATGCTAACTAATTAATATTAATTACTAGGGCAATTGAATAGTAAATATCAGGGTGACCAAGCTTTGCTCGGTTTTACATTTATTTATAAATATACAGATTTAAAAAAAAAACGTTATTTATTATTAATTATTTATTTTTATATATAAACATATCGATACTACGCCGTTTGCGTTTATCGACGGTTTCTGTTATTGGAATCACAATTATTTAATACTTCTTTCCATACAACGATTCTTGTATGGTGAGGATTTTCTGGTGGTAAAAGAATTTTTAAGCCACTTCGCCTTTTGACTCTGGAAAATGCTACATACAACATGCCGTGCATAAACACAGGAATTGTTAAGTGAACTCCCACCACTTCAAATGTTTGACCTTGAGCCTTGTGAACAGTAATAGCAAAAGCTGCTCTGACGGGAAATTGATGCCTTTGCATAGTGCACCCAAGCTGACTTTTGCTGGAATCTATTGTAATCCTTGGAATATGAACTTCTCGGCCTGAATATTCACCCGTGATAATCTTGGCTTTAATAATGTTATTACATAATTCAGTCACGACCAATCTCGTTCCATTGCACAGCCCTTCAGAGACATCCAAGTTTCGTAAAAGCATTATTATTGTATTTTTTTTAAGCTTTAATTCGTGTGGTGGTAAGTCAGCCATCTCAACAGAATTTAGAAATTCAGAAGTGAATTGAAGAGCTCCTTCTGGTTGATCTTTAACAGAATCGTAGCTTTTATATACTTTATAATATTCTCCAGGAAGCTTTTTAATAATTTCGTCGTTAATTTTATTTACGTCTTTATTCAAAGGCGCTAATATAGCTCTGTCTTTCATATCTTCATATCTGTTGTTTGCCAAACAATCACCAAATACTTCATCAATAAGATTCCCGTTAGACAGAATATGACTACCACTTACCTCAGAGAATGCAAAAAACACAACAGCGTATAGAGAACACTTAATAGTTTAGATTATGTATATACCTCAGAGAATGCAAAAAACACAACAGCGTATACAGAACACTTAATAGTTTAGATTATGTATATCAGATAGATTGTACAAAAATCATTGCGCAGAAACCCACAATTGTATGTCTCAACTCTTAGTTTGTTTATTTACAGTCATAGCAACATCTGTTTATATTATTTATAAACATGATACTGCGCCGTTTAGGCCACAGGTTAAAGACCTATAAAGACCCTATGGTATCGTTAGAGCCGTTTCAAGGACATACATAGATTAGATTGTATGTCTCAACTCTTAGTTTGTTTATTTACATCCATAACAACAGCTATTTATATTTATTTATAAACATCGATACTGGGATTGTATGTCTCAACTCTTAGTTTGTTTATTTACATTCATTGCAACAGCTATTTTATATTATTTATAAACATCGATAAGATCTATTGTTTATGAACAGAATTAAAATTAACGTTTTAATTTCAAATAAAAAAATTTTTTTTTTTAATATTTGTTGCTGGGTGACAGAGTTATAACAATAGCAATTGTTGTGTGAATATTTAAACCTACATGAATTAAAATGTATACTTAAAAGACCCTACGGTTTAGGCCTTAGGCGATTTTTGTGGAAAATGAGACCTAGCCCAATCGATTTTTAGTGTCCAAATTTCAAGAAAATCGTTAGAGCCGTTTCCGAGAAAATAAGGACATACATTCAAAGATTGCTCGCTTAATAGTATAAGATTAATATGTGTGTATATGTGAATGACCAGAGAAATATTATGCAAACAGTGATATCGCTCATGTGACGAGTATGTTCAGGAGTTCACGATAATTAACCAAAAACTGAGTGTAATAAAAAGGACGCTTTGCATGAACGGACAATATCTGACATGTCGAAAACAGTCCTGAACCTGTCAAATCGCCTC
Source organism: Magicicada septendecula (assembly GCA_034769895.1). Lineage (NCBI taxonomy): Eukaryota > Metazoa > Arthropoda > Insecta > Hemiptera > Cicadidae > Magicicada > Magicicada septendecula. The sequence continues at coordinate 848,129,970 of CM068367.1, forward strand.
CAATATAAATACCACTGGCAATTTTGGGCGGTACACACTCAGACTCAAGAAATCTACACACAACGTCACGCTGCCCGTTTGCAGATCGACCTGGACACACACACTGTACCACACTCACACCAAGACGTAAGGAGGAATTCTGGAGCATCACCAACAACAACCCTTAGAGACAACGAACACAGTATCAGAATAATCATCATCATCATCATCATACTCTCAGGATTCTGGATACACACACACACACAATGGTAACGGCAGATATACGCAGGTGATAACAAAACAATTATATTATTTTTATTGTGAAAAGAGCTCTTAAAAAAACTGAACTATATACATTAAATAATTAAAGTTAGTAAGTTAAATATTAGAAATAAGAGAATTTAATTTAACAACAAAATTTAGAAAAGAAATACCAATCTTTTGTTGTATTTTTGGATGTGTCAGTAGAAATAAATAATAGATTAGAAGTAAATGGTAGATTATTTTTATTTTGTTTATAGCAACAATAAATTCATTCTTGAGTTTTAATAGTATTTTGTTTGTAAATGAGTTGCTATTATTATTTAAAATTTGAGCTAATTTCAGACACACAAAAATAAAAAGAATTTAAATAACTTGTTTAACATGTCTGTTTAGCTAGTAAGATTATATGGGTGTTTATTTTTGTTGTATGTTATGAATAGCATAGCAGGTTACAGTATATTTGTAAAGCTTATAAAAGTGAATATTTATTTGTCTAATATTTGAAACTTTCATATTTGAATATTTTTCTGTTAATTAGTAAATCATAGAATGATTATTTTAAAACAGTTTTAAATGATTATTTCATGTCAACAACATCTCACTCCTCTTTAAAAATAATTTAATTATTGTGCAACTACATATACTTGACGCAACGAGAAAAAAAATCCTACTACCTGGCCGGTGTAATACACTTTATAGTTGTGTTGAGTACACGATAATATATTTGTATAATTGTAACGTTGCAATATATATATATATATTATATATATACTTATTCACTACAATTTATCTACTTCAAACAAACCTTCATAAGTAGGATTACCCCCTGTGACCAATAGTCTGTTCCAACAATTCCAGCTAGACATCCAGTCTCATTGCAAAAATGTTGTGGAACATGTGGAAAAATCAACTTGTACGTAAAGGATTCAAGATATCTTATGAAATTGATTAAAATAGAAGTGATAAAGGAAGTTTATGTGCTGGTCAGTTTCAACATGGAGTTATTATTCACAAAGATATCAGCCCCAGAGACAGATGACATCATCAAGGAAAGTTTGCGTTCTAATCTATCAGAGATTTCTGAAATGTGCCTTTGTTCAACTTACTTTCAGTTTGATGAGGATACTACAAACAGCTTGAAGGAGGTCCAGTAAGTTCTCCTGTATCACCTGTAGCAGCCAATTTATATGTTTTAAATATACTTGACTTTCATTTCTTTGTTATGAGAAATTTTAAAAAATAGGGATTGAGTACTGCAGAATGTAAGCTAATAGGACGATTTCATTACATGGACAGTGTGTAGGCTATTTGATCTGAGACATTACTGCACTTACTAAATTTACCTAAATATAAAAGCCACAATGGAGGCAAAAGTAAATAAAAGGTTATACATTCTAGACATTTTAACAAGAAGAAAAGAAATACAACTCGAGGTTATGTTGTATACAGGAAAGTAAGTCATACAACATTCAAAAGACATTCTGTTAAAGACAACGTACATATTGACAGCACCCAGAAACTACAAAATTCCGTATAATTGCAGAGCTTATCTTGCAGGTCACTGGGTACCGGGGTGAAAAAACAGTCTGGTGTATGAAAAAATAACCAAATTTGAAAGTCAGCTGTTGCTGTGAATAGTCATGTAACAAAGATGTGTTCAATGAGATACATACCAGATAGGTAGCAGTATTATTCCTGGAGACTAGTTTAAGAGACAGTAGACATTAATAAAAATCCTGATAACTTTAACAAAGACAAAAATATATAAAGTACCTAATGTGTGGAAAAGGGCAACCAACTGGGATTGTAGACACTATTATGTGCTATTATTTTTTATTGTTATTTTACTTTTACAGTTATTATGATTAACAATTTCTTAAAAATTGTTACTAATTTGTTTTTGACTTTCAATGTTATGATGGTTAATGTGTTGTATTGGCTTTTATTATTATATTTTTAATATTATTATATTACTTATTTTTGTTATGAGAATTATGGTATTTTGTTTTTAATGTTGGTAATACAATCTTTTGTAACGTATTTTGTGTGTGTGTGTGTGTGTGTGTGTGTGTGTGTGTGTGTGTGTGTGTGTGTGTGTGTGTGTGTGTGTGTGTGTGTGTGTGTGTGTGTGTGTGTGTGTGTGTGTGTGTGTGTGTGTGTGAGAGAGAGAGAGAGAGACTTCGAAGCACATAGGCACTACTTTCCACAGATTATAAAAAAATCCCAAATCTATATTCACAAAAAAGTTTCTAAATAATGTTTGCAAAAATTATATTAATGAAATGGTAGCAACTATTAAATTCAAGCTCTGCAGTCAAAACAGGCTTTAATGTATAAAGAATTTTTAGTACTTACAAGTAGGCCTACACCTCTAGGTATTCCAGTCGGTGATTTTTTAGTTTTTTACCCAAGATGCATTTCGGAACAGTTGTGTTCCATCTTCATTTGGATCATTTAGTAAACTTACTACATAACATTTATAAAAAATTCCCACTCAGGTGAGCGTCGTCGACACAGGTACATATAATATACAACATAAAACACAGCACTTAAAAAATTTTTTAAATAACGTTAATATTAAAACGAAAACTGAATCCAAAAGACGATTTGAAAATCAAAGCTGGCCAGCACTTGTTGCCTGCACGTCATACAAAAGCCGACTAACAATAAACTACCGGTACCCAATGCACGACCTTTGTGCGTACTCGTCGAGGTAATGTAATATTTTAAATGTAACTAAATCCCTATAATCCTCTTTTCTGTTAAGCAGTGTTTTTTCACCAGCTCTTTGTTTGTATTTGTAAATATGGTATTGCTTGTATATTTTTGATGCTTCTTTGTTCGAGCTATACCTTAATACTTCTAATGAGGTGTTGAAATTGATGTTGTGTTATGAGTGGCTTTTTATGTGTTGTGCCACAACTGAAGAAGGTTTACAGTGATTTCTGGCAGCATGTTCATTGAACCTTTTATGAAAGGTGCGGTCGGTATAGCCGATGTATTTTTTATTGCAAACTTCTTCCCCTGCATTACAAGTAATGATATAAATGCCTTTGGCTTCTTCTTTTGGCGTAACTTGTGTTTTCTTGTTTAAGTTGTGCCTTTTAATTTTGTAGGCTGGATTGAATTTCCAAATTTTTTGAAAATATTTCCTATTTTTAAGGAATTTTCGTCTGTGTCTGTGTAGTGCAGTGAAAGGAAGTTTGTTTTTGTTCTATTGCTAATGGATTCTGAGCAGTTGTTAGTTGTAGGCCTATTGTTTTTATTTTTCATCCTTGTTATTAAATTATCTATTAAGTATTGGTTATATCCATTATTTCTGGCTATTGTTTTTATTGTGGCCATTTCTTTTATGTATTCTGTTTTGTCCAGTTTATAATTAAGTAGGTGGAAAACCATGCTTCGAAAGGCTGATAGTTTGTAACTATAAGGATGGTTTGAGTCATAAGGGATAACCAAATCTGTCTGTGTGGACTTTCGGTATATTCCTGTTTTTATTTCCTCATTTGTTTTGGTGAAAGTAATATCTAGGAAGTTTATTATATTGTTATTCTCAATTTCGTGTTTGAATTCAATTTTTGAGTGACAGGAATTCAGATATTTCAAAAATGAATTAATATCTTCCGCTGTACCCTTGATTATGACAATGGAATCATCCACGTATCGGCCATAAAAAACAATGTTATTTAGAAATGGATTGCTTTCTGAGAGTATATATTTCTGTTCATAATCTTCCATAAACAGCTCTGCTAACAATGCGGACATCACATCTCCCATGGGGAGGCCATGTTGATTGTAGTATGTGTTGTTATTGTATTGAAAATAACTTTGATTGATAATTATTTTGGTCAGTTTTATGATATCACCGATTTAGTCTTCACTGAAACGTTTCGACTCACATATTTTTCTTTCTAAAACTAGTAACGCATCTGTACGTGGTATGTTACCATACATGTTGTCAACATCGAAAGATACCATCATGTATGTGTCGTTTATGCGTAGCAATGTTATTTTTTTTTATTAAATCAACGGAATTTTTTATAGTGAGTTGATTTGTAAGTTCTATGTTTTTCTTTAATATGTTGCTTAAATATTTGGCCAGTTTATATGAAGGAGATGGGATGGCATTAATGACAGGTCTTATTGGGTGGTTGGATTTGTGGGTTTCACCAAAAGAAGAAGCCAAAGGCATTTATATGATTACTTGTAATGCAGGGAAGAAGTTTGCAATAAAAAATACATCGGCTATACCGACCGCACCTTTCGTAAAAGGTTCAATGAACATGCTGCCAGAAATCACTGTAAACCTTCGTCAGTTGTAGCGCAACACCTAAAAAGCCACCCACAACACAACATCAATTTCAACACCTCATTAGAAGTATTAAGGTATAGCTCGAACAAAGAAGCATCAAAAATATACGAGCAATACCATATTTACAAATACAAACGAAGAGCCGGTGAAAAAACACTGCTTAACAGAAAAGAGGATTATAGGAATTTAGTTACATTTAAAATATTACATTACCTCGACGAGTACGCACAAAGGTCTCGCATCGGGTACCGGTAATTTATCGTTAGTCGGCTTTCGTATGACGTGCGGGCAACAAGTGCTGGCCAGCTTCGATTTTCAATTCGTCCTTTTGGATTCAGTTTTCGTTTTAATATTAACGTTATTTTTAAAAATTTTTTAAGTGTTGTGTTTTATGTTGTATATTTATGTTGTACCTGTGTCTACGACGCTCACCTGAGTGGGAATTTTTTATAAATGTTATGTAGTAAGTTTACTAAATGATCCAATTGAAGATGAAACACAACTGTTCCGAAATGCATCTTGGGTAAAAAACTAAAAAATCACCAACTGGAATACCTAGAGGTGAACTTGTAAGTACTAAAAATTCTTTATACATTATTAAAGGTATTCTTTGACTGTTTCATAAAAAAAGGCTTTAATGATCTAGCTTCTATTAAAATTAATACATAAAACCTACAACCATAACTATAAATATGTTACTGGTAAGTCTTATTTAATTTGTGCTGTACTTATATTATCTACATGTGTTATGCTTTATTTGTCCTCCAGTACCCTCATGTTATCCCACTTTAACTTGATGTATTCAAACTGAAACTTCTGTATGGTGTGTTTAATTATGAGCACCTTTGTTTTTCATCCTTTGTTATCTGATTATAAATTCCTTCATAGTTGAATACATGTCATTAATATCTAATAGTTTTGCATTATTTTTGGTATAGTTTACATAGAGCTATAATGTTTTTATAACATAATCATTATAACACATGTGACTTTAACTTATGTTGCCTTTAATACTTTGCATTTTTACTTATTTTATGCTAGAATTCAGATTGATAATGTTTTTATTCTTTTTTGTTTATTGTGTCATGATGATGTAATAGAAACATGTGTAAAGTCTCCATGGTGCTTGTCATGTATTGCATAATCAGTAGAATGGTGAATATTCTGGAATCATGCAGAGTTTGCCCAACTGATATAGAGCATTTGGTTCCTTACACTGTAGCTGAGTATAAATACTGGTGTTGTGACAACAGCCAATGAGCCAGCAGTTCTACTAACACTTGATTTTGGGTGTTCAGCAAAATAAATTAATGCGGTTTGACAATAGTGTATTAGATTAAACAATGTGCTAATATACACAGAGTGTCTCACCAGAGCCGGTCCGAGGGGTAAGCAAAGTAAGCAGCCGCTGAGAGCGCCGCATAGTCAAGGGCGCCGAAGGTGCGATTTAAAATTCATGTAAATGGACTCGCCCATACATTGACACATAGGCGCCAAACGCCCTGTCACGTCTAGCTGCGCATAACCTAACCTGTTCGTTCACCGGCGTCTGTGAAATTGCCTTCATTCATACCGTCAGTATGATATCAGTTCGTTTTGAACAGTCTTTTCATTAAAATAAAAGAATGGCTGACGACAAGAAACATTCCGGTGCATATTATCGAAAAAGAAAGCTTCTACACTCGAAGGCAGATGAAAAACAAGCTGAATCGTTAAAAAAGTTTTTTTTCGGCTCCATCTACTCCAATAAAATTAGACCGTAAAAGTTTAACAAACAATAAGTTGTCAAAATCAGTGGATTTGAATGAAGAATCAGTTGACCCCGATAACGAAAATGAAGAAACAGCTAGTGAATATTGTCACGATGTCACATCTACATCTTTCCTGGAACCCTCTGAATCTACGGAGAAAACGGAAAATTCAAATGGACCTTCCCAAAATATTGATGAGGTAAGCTTAAATAAAATTAATCTTAATCAAGATAATATTGTTTTAATGGTTTTTTTTCAAACGAAGCTTACAACTAAAAAAAATTATCTATACTAATATATAAAAATTGTGTAAAATTTTTTGTTCTGGTTAATTTAAAGAGTTACCGTACTCTTTGTAACGTCGGCATGGTATGGTTTGTGCACATAAGAATCGTACACTATAGTATTGTACATGAAAAATTATGCACCAAGTTTTGTGCACAAGTGCAGAAAAAAATTTTTTATTATGCACAAGTGTTTACTTTTAATTTTCTTAAATATGAAGTGTGAAACACTTGTGTACAATAAAAATCTTTTTTCTGCACTTGTGCACAAAACTTGGTGCATAATTTTTAGTGTAAAATAATATCGTGTACGATTCTTATGTGCACAAACCATACCATGCCGCTATGTTCAAAATATTACATTGTAAGCAAAATGTAGTTGAGGTCATCCATCCATTGTCTGATTTACTAATTCTCCAGCCTTTGGAAACTTTCTCATCACAAACTTTTGGCAATCGTTTACAAGCAAATATTGTAAACGGTGGTGCAATTTCCCATGCAGCATTTGCAGTAAATAGCGTGGTAATGTTCTCTTTGTCACAGCTAGAGGATATTTCACTTTCCTCTTTCAACTATAACAAATCCACCACCAGCCACTAAACGCATACCTGTTTCATCCATATTAAACAATCGTTCTGGATGTTTAAAAACTTCTTTTTGATCTTGAGGTAAATCCTCTACCTCAGCAAACCATTTTCTTATAGTCTTCAGTCACATTAGCTCTACATCTGCTCAAGTATTCTCCTTTTTTTGTGATAGACGAGGATGTCTTTTCATGAAGCATTGGAACCATCCTTTACCTTTCATATTATTCTTAAAATATGGAATGTAAAAAAAAAATGTTCTGCTTGCTACTAAAATAATGTTATTTCTTTTAAAATAAGAATATCTCAAAAAATTTTTTTGCGTAATACAAGCAAATAGGTAGCAGAACATACTTATGAAACTTTCGAGTTTCTAACACTATTCGATATTTTTTTAATTAACGAAATACTCACAAGTGACCACCTTCATAGACGTGGCCATCATTGTGGTCTCTACCCTATCTTCCATCCGTCCAATTCTCAAAATTGGTGCTGCTCTTAAATTCGGAGTTTTTCGCTGAAATGGTACGCGGATAAAATTTTTCAGAAGACAACTGTGATGTCATTTTAATGAAGAGAGGCAAGTAGGTAAACTAAGAGAATCAAAGGGTATTTTTTTCGTTATAAAGAAGTGGAGGAGCAAACGTTTCTTAATTGTAGATTGTCAAAAATGAAGCTATGAATATTTCGACGTTTCGGGATAATCGAAGAGATAGCTAAAAAATACTTTAAAATACTACTAACAAAAATCCAACAAACAAGTCTTTAGGTTTCTTTTCCTGAAGTCTGTATTTCAATCAGAAATATTTTAATTTTTATGACTATTTATATCAAAGTATACTGGTTGCAAAATAATAACTTTGTAGTATATTAGATTGTAGTATAATTCAATTTTTGTATTGAATACTGAATTAATCTTATTTGCCCAACAGAATTGCTTTAATCATTATTTTTTTACAGGAAGTATTGAGAGACAAGTCCTCGCCACTATCAACCGACTGCGGAGAGTGGCCATCTAAAATCACCAGTAATGTCCGGAAGTTGCTTGTTGAGCGATGTCCAATACAAGTAAAAGACATAAACTTTCCCCTTGACTCTAAAGGTAGGAAATTTTCTCCAACTCATTATATAAGAAAACTTTGTAATGGGGAACAAGTCCAAAGAATGTGGCTGATGTATTTTATATCAAAAAAATCTGTATTTTGTTTTGTCTGCAAACTTTTCGGAAATCTAGATTCATCTCTTGCTGGAGATAAAGGGTATTCAGCCTGGCAGAATTTGTCAAAGATGTTGAGTAGTCATGAGAAATCTCCAAACCACATAAAGAATTATCAATCCTGGCGAGAACTGTGCTTACGTTTACGTTTAGATAAAACTATTGACAAGGAAAATGAAAGATTAATACAAGCAGAAACAGAACACTGGAATCAAGTACTCAAAAGATTGTTGTGCATTGTTCAATTTCTCAGCACCCAAGGGTTGGCATTTAGAGGAACGAATGATACTCTTTTCATGAGTAATAATGGTAATTTTCTTAAACTAGTCGAGTACACTGCTAAATTTGATGTAGTTATGGCTGAGCATGTTAGAAGAGTATCATCTGAAGAAACACAAGTACATTATTTAAGTAAAAGAGTACAAAATGAATTCATCAGTCTCCTTTCCTCTAAAATTCAAGACCATATTTAAATAAACTAAGCAAAGCAACATATTATTCTATCTTACTGGACTGTACACCAGATGTCAGTCACACCGAGCAGATGACGATGGTTGTAAGATTTGTTCAGGTAAATGAGAATGCAGAAGCATCCATAAAAGAACATTTTTTAGGTTTAAGAACATGAGAGGCCAAGGTTACGATAATGGCTCCAACATGAAAGGCAAGCATGTTGGAGTGCAGAGGAGGTTACTTAACTTAAATTCACAGGCATTTGTTGTGCCTTGTGGAAGCCATTCACTCAACTTAGTGGTTAATGATGCAGCGCTGTCATGCCCGATTGCAGTAGACTTTTTTAGCATTGTGCAAGAAGTGTTTAACTTCTTTTCTGCTTCTACATATAGATGGAGTATATTAACAGAAAACGTATCAGCTTTGACAGTAAAACCTCTGAGTCATACTCGCTGGGAGAGTAGGATTAACGCTTTGTTGCTCCACAGATATCACATTGACAAAGTGTACGATGCTGTGTATGAAGCCTCGCAAGACCAAAAGCTTGACGCCTTTGGCAGAAATTCAGCTTTGGGAATTGCCAAAAAACTACAGAGTTTTAAGTTTCTTTGCTGTGTTGTTACTTGGCATGAAGTACTGTTCAAAATAAATATGGTGAGCAAGGTTTTACAAAACGTCACATCTGACTTACAAAGTTCAATGGGTCTTATCAAAAGTATTCAAAGTTTTCTTGAAAACATGAGATCTGATGATGGGTTCAATAGTGTAATTACAGATGCTAAGGAGCTCACAGAGAAAATTGGAGTCATCGCTGACTTTGAGAAAGAAGTCCAAGTTCGCCCAAGAAAAGTAAAAAGGCAGTTCTCTTATGAAAGTGACGATCAACCTATAGTGAACTTGGATAGCAAAAAATCGTTTAAAGTGAACTTTTTTAATGTTATACTTGACACAGCAATAGCATCTCTAAAAGAAAGGTTTGAGCTCATGGAAAACCATAGCAACGTTTTTGAATTTCTGTATAACATTAATTCTCTCAGGACATGGAAACAAGAGAAGTTGAAGACAGTATGTACAAATCTTCAAACTACACTAACTGTTGGAGAGGATCAAGATGTTGATGGAAAAGACTTCTTTAACGAGCTTCAGATAACCAAGTGAAAGAAAGGAAGTTTTAAAGTAAATTTCAAGACAAGCACGGGAAATCTGCATTACTCTGTACAAGCTTTCAATAATATAATTATAACGGAACGTCATAATAGTTTGTTTTAAAACGTATAGATTAGCTCACTAAATAAAAGTCGAGAAGTAACACGTTAAAATATAAAAAAGAATATTTTATTAGTGCGCGTAAAGTACGTAGTAAGAAGAATATTTCATAAGTGCGTGTAAAGTACATATTAGAAGATATTTCATATGTGTGCGTAAAGTTGAATTGAGAAAGTATATTTATTTTATGTGCGTGACGTTAAGTACAACGCGAGCATGTGGTTCAAGTTTAAGAAGTGGTAATCAATTATGTTTAGTGAAAGTGAAGTGTAATGAGCAGCGTAGAGCAACTAATCAGAATCTGGAATCCGGCAAACAAGTAACATATAAAATCTTAACAATTCACAACTCTAATATACAAACAAAAATTAATATCTACCATAAGTATAACTCATCTCATTCTCAAAAGACCCACACTTGTTCAGATACTAACGATTCAGTTTATGTGATATGACATACTAGAATGGGTATTTAGTAGAATCATTGTATAATTAAGGGAATTAAACGAAATATCATAGGAATAGCATTCTAGTATGAGTCGAGTACTGCAGATAATTATTAAGAAAGTTATGTTAGTTAAGGAAATATTATGCTGTATGTAAATTGAAGTATTGAATATATATATATATATATATATATATATGTCAGATGAATAGAATATAATATTGCGGCTCATTAACTGAAGAATATGAAGAATACGTAAATAATAGTAATCTTGAAGAATAATAATACTTTGAAGTTAGTAGTAAAATGTGTATTATGCATATCAATAATGTTATATTAGAAATCATAATGTTTATGATAAAATGTCAGATGCCTTGTTTGTAATAAGAGTGGAATAATATAGAATATTAGATCTGAACGGAACGAGTTATTATTTATTAATAAAACCTGGGATACTCTGCTCTGGCGCCCAACCGAATTAATGAATTATATAGTAATGAGTAGATGTATTTAGTAACAGATATTAAAATCTAAATCATAAATAATATAAATCTTTATAGTGGTCGACATCAAAACGTAGAGCCTTTTTAAAAAAAATTGTAAGTCTTCATAACAACTTTGTCGTATTTTGTCATTTCTCTGCTATGTACAATTTTCCCTCGAACGAGGCATTTCGGTTTTTCAACCATTATCAAGTTCTTACTACAACCAAGAACTTACTACAAGTTGTAGTAAGAACTTGATAATGATTGCGAAGCCGAAAGGCCTTGTTCGAGGGAAAATTGTACATAGCAGAGAAGCAACAAAATACGACAAAGTTGTTACAGATTTGTATTTATTTATGGGTAAATTAACAATGTAAATTTACGCTAAACCTAATAGAAGTGTGTTTCTCACTCATATTTTTTGGATTACAAAAATTTTTCTCAGAAATACTAGAAATGAGGCGTCCATTTCCAAAAGGCATCTTGTCCACAAAAATTAGATTTTGAGATATTGGCACCATTGTATTCCTCTAATTCATTGGTTTCATAATATGTATACTTTATAGTTCCAAAAGTTCCTAAATCTAATGAAAATCACATTCAAATGTAGGATATTTTGTCATACAGTTACAAACTGGCTCTTGTCCACATTCCAAAAACCAAAATGGCGGAGCCAGGTATGTTCAGAATTACAGAAACAAATGGCATCTTGTCCCTCAGACATATGCATTATGCAAATGTAAACAGTTTTCAAAACTACTCTTGTTCACATTTCATAGCTGTAGACAAGGAAGGAAACAAATATTTTTTTCTCATGTATAGTAACTTCTATTGGCAAGTATTTTACTTTTAAGGTTGGTAAACATTCTTTATTTGCTAGCATCAAACAGGAAAGCTTTTCAACAATCAGTTTCATTGTTACATTCTTTCAAACATGTGTGTTAGCAGTCTATGATTTTTACTATACTGTTTTAACATTTTTGTGTATTTTTAATGTGTTTTGTGAGTTTAAGTGTATTTTAAGTGAACTTAGTGTGTTGGTTTGAATATAATATTGAGATGGATGAAGAATCTCAGCTTACAAACATTACAGATGCTAATGAATGTGAGGTTATGAGTACTGGATCTGTTACACCAGCAGAGGAAGGTAAGGCTAGAAAAAAAATAAGAAACCCTGTTCAGTGGAAGAAGAATGTTATGAAAAAAGAACTGTATTCATCAAAAAGACTCCGTTCAAGACCTACATGCAATCATTTAGAACGGAAAGACTTTCACTGTAGTGAAGTGAAATGCAAGATGTGAGGAAATTTCATGCTATATTTTATCCAAAGTCAGTTGATTACAGATCAGTTAAAATTGATCAAGACAATTTTATTTTGAAGTATACAACTTCAGAAGCACCCAAACGCCTGCATTGTAGAGGGGATCGCAAGCGAAACACCCAGGCTTGGCACAGATATTTTATGCCATTAACACGTAATGGAGAAACTCAGCAGGTGCAAATATGTCAACAAGCTTTTACTGACATTACAGGCCTTGCTAAAAAACAGATTCAGAGAGTGTGTAGAGACCATTTTAAATCTGGAACTCCTGCTAGAGAAAATCGTGGTGGAGATCACCATTCACTTTTATTTGATGGTAAAAGACAATCAGTGAAATCATTTATTGAAAGCCTTGTGCTTTTGGAATCGCATTATTGTCGAAATACCTCCACCAACAAACAGTACCTGGGCAGTAATCTTTCAATAAGAAAGCTTCATGACACATACAACAATTCTCGTTCAGAGGACAGTCTGAAAGTAAATTATGAATATTTTCGGAATATATTTGTCTCTCAGTACAATATAAGTTTTGAGTCTCCAGCTGCAGACCGATGTTCAAAGTCTATGGAATTCGAAGAAAAAGTCAAGCTTAACAGAACTGATATAAACCTTGAAGTAGATTATGAAAATCATAAGCGATGTGCAAATGCATTTTTTGAGTACAGTATTTGCGCACAGATAAAGAAGCAACACTAACTTTGTCTTTTGACTGTCAGAAAAATTTGGTTCTGCCAAAAGTTCCAGACCAGGCAGCATACTATTCTCGGCAGTTTTACCTATATAATTTTACTATCTGTGAAGGTACATCCAAGGGAACACAGCGGCAAGATCAAGTTTTTATCTACACTTGGACTGAGGCAGATAGTCACAAAGGATCAAATGAGATTGCGTCCTGTGTCTACCACCAACTAACAAACACTGACATGAGCAAGTATGAAATTGTTCACTTATTTGCAGATGGTTGTGGGGGTCAGAATAAGAACTCAACCATGATTGGAATGCTTATGAAATGGCTCTCTGTGGCTCCAAACAATATTCAGGAAGTTCAGCTGTTTTTCCCCATCCCTGGTCATTCGTTCATCCCACCTGATAGAGTGTTTGGGCGAATAGAAAAAGAGTTACTAACAATGAATACAATAATTGCTCCTGAAGATTACTATGCTGTTTTTCTAAAACATGGGAAAACTATGAAAATTGGAGAGGACTTTCAAGTATTTGACTGGAAGACAGCAACAGGAGACGTCTTGCTGAAGCCTGCTCAGTGGCACTTCAAGTTTGCGATATCCAAGAGGTTCATAATCACCCGAGGGAAAGTTCCAAGTGCACCAGTTCTTGTAAGAGGTGAAAGTGCATACAACTTAGACACTGGCATGGTTAAAAAAGTATGTAAGCGAAACAAGACTGTCAGAGACATTATCCCTTCCATGATCAGACGCGGTATTGCTGTAAAACAAACCAAAATAAATGATGTGAAAATATTACTTCAACTACACTTTGGAGAGGGCTGGGAGGATATTCCTTACTTGAAGTTCTGCAAGGATATCATTTACTGTGGTACATTCAGAGAGGAGGAAGATTCAGACGATGAGAATGCCGGAGGACCAATGGAAGATTTGGGAGATACAGTGTAATTTACTGCAAGACAATTATGAGTGTTTATTATTTTCTCTAAAAGCAAGACATTCATTATAAGTAATGACAATATTTAATACTAAATATTTTAAAAATAATTTTTGTTGCTTTTACATTATACATACTGAGTAATGTCCTGAAAGCTACTGTAAAATATTCAATATTGTTTCAGTCATTATACTAAAAAAATTAAATAAAAAAACAATTAGATTTAAATAACTTTTATCTTATTTTCATTTAGTACAGGTACAGAGAGCCTCTTGTCCAGTACAAGATGGCTTCCTACAGTTCCAATATGCATCTTGTCCATAAAACAGTTCCAAAACGACCCATGTCCAAACAATTTTTTATTATTTCTAGAAAACTAATAAACATCTTACGCTCAAAATGTTACAAAATAATTCTAGGGGTCTGATTAATAATACTGTAAAAAATCGTACACTTTACAAGCAAATTAAATGTGCTAGTACATTTTGCTGATTTCTCTAACATTTTGTGGATTGGACAAGAAGCCTTTTGGAAATGGACGCCTCAAATACACCTGTTGGTTGTAAAAAAATGTTCTGGTCGGAAGCATATAAAATCACTAACTTTACCTACTTCCATAATAAATACCATGTTCCAAGAATTATACAAACAGTCCAGATTTTTTCATTGTCTTAATTTTAAAACAAAACACTTCTAGACCTATGCTTATATATATACATTCCCAGCAGAGGCTCCGTACGGCGTCCACTCAGCGTCGTGAGGCAGAACTGAGTAGCTGACGGAGATAACAGCGGTGCTTCCTCGCTGTGAATGCCGCAACTAGCAGCTGGCAGCGCGTTGTACTGGCCATGCAACTGTCACACTAAACACAAAATCCACGAGGTATGCCTTGGTCCTTTAGAGACTGTTGAGCAGAGGTTTTATATATATACTTTTTTCTTTGTTGTCAATAGAATATATACTGAAATTATTTCTATTTCTTCATAAGACATTCTGTATATTTGACAGATATCTACAGAAACTACAGAAATATCTACTGTCAAGAATTTAATCACTTATTTTTGTGATAACTATTATCAGCATTTAATTTAGTGACTTTTATTATTGTTTGTGTGTAGTAGGAAATGTATACATGTATCAGTACGAAAAATAATGTTTTATTATTAATACTTTTGTTTCATAGAGTAAAAATAAAAATGGTGTCAATTGTTTTGATACTCGACAAATTATCCACTTTTTTAAGGTTGTGATCTATAATATGGATGTTTATTTACTTAAGCAAACATGAATTGTAAAAGAAAAGGAAACACACTTGATTAATATGTTTGAAGGATTAAAAGACTTTCAATATCCATAGTGTGCCACTATTAGTAATTTTTTAAAAAGTTACCAAAAAATCAATCTGCATAACATTTAGACTTTTAGAGGGAAATCATTATTTACACAATTCACGTTTCTGCTCTCCTAACACTAAGCATGCTTACACAATGATAGAACCATCATCAATGTGCACTGTAAAGTCAGTTATAATATACAGCATTCTTAAACTTGTGTCAGCAGTTGTTAAAGCAACTCGAACATGTCAATGATTTGTAATGTTTTGATCAGTGGTTCTCAATAGGTATGCCGAAAAGTTTGCAAGGCTTATGATATTGCTGGTAAAAATAAATTAATTTCATTCAATATTAATTTTGAAAAAGAAAACAAAGAAACACATTCAGTAGCTTAAACATATTAATGCAAATTATTTGACTCTTTCAGTCACTGCAGTACACTGTATGTGCAAACAAAAAGACAGTTTTCCTGGTACAGGTCTTTTAGTTTGAAAGTGCTGGAGATGGAATTATACAAATCTGAGCCAGTTGATGCTGACAGGCATTCAGTACATAAAAAGATATGCTCATCAATCAAATTCTGATCAACATGTCTCATGTAACTCAGTATTTAACATTACTTATCTATATGAGTTGACTCATTTAGGTGTAGTGTAAATACTCAACTGTCAATTAGTTTTTCATAAACATGATTCTGGATATTTGAAAATGTGTCATCAATCTGCCAGGAAACAGTATCATTTGACAATGGAACCAAAGATACTTTTTTCCAGATTTTGTTGTCCATGACAACGGACAGTTGATTAACTAATTACAAATATGTATAACTACTGACTCAGATCACTAATTTTTTATTGGTAAAAATATTAAATTTTTACCTTGTAGCCTGAACTAGTTTTCGCTTATTACAAGCTTCAGCAGAGGCTCACTGTCTACTTATACTTTCTTAGAAATTCACAGTGCTCTTTGTACCATAGACTTTGCTTGCTAGCTTCTGATAACAACAGTTAGCTAAAATGGTTCTTATCTCTTCCAGATAAATGACTGTATATGATGCTCAAATGTCTTTTTTTAATTAACTAAGAATCACATTATATTAAGGTGGACATTAAATAATTAAATTACATTAATTACAGTTGGGAATGCAATCCAAAAGTTCATAGAACTATCTTGGTACTTATGGGCTACTTATTAATAGCTCATTCTTAGGGAGCTATGACGCGCACCCCCCAGTTTAAATCCATACTATCAATCATATAATTTATGGATTGATGAATAATTTAGGGAAATATTGCCATGTCAAATTATTAGGTTTTGTTTTAACATTTTATCCAACCAGGATAATTCGTGCAGGTGCTTAAAGCAATAACTTCTGCAAGATTACCTCATGATCAAAAAATTGAACTAAAGTCATTAGGTAGGCCAACTCCTGAATTCTGCATGATGCAAACAGAAAATAAGAAACGTGAGAATCGTCTTTTCAGAAGGCAACTGCTATAACGTCTCTCCTGCAAAGACATTATAACATCGGGAACCAGTTCAATTGTTCGCTGTTAATTAAACTAGCTGCCGTAGTTAGTAAAAATTAGTTACCAACAAATTATGACACTGTATATATCAGGAATTAGTCAAGGGTTGCATAAATTTATTCACTCTCTGGGTATTAGCGAAAACATCTCTTTATTCTTGTATTTTAACTAAGTATAAAAGTAACAGCTTTAATGGTCATCCTTTAATTTTTTACTTACTTTACTTTACTTTTAAAAGAAAAATTCTTATAAATTCTGCATTAAATATTCTTTAAATTTTTATTGTTTACTCTTTTTTATCTCAAAATCATTCAGCTATGTATTATTTCAGGTACCATGGATCCGGGTCTTAACTTTGTAATATTCTAATATATCACAACATCATCCAAACTATTTGAAGAATAGTCCGGTGTAATTTTCAGAATTACGTTACCTTTAAAGATCATCAGGTTATTACTATATCATTACAGAAATTACAAACATTTATATGCTAATCTTTAAGTTATCTAAAAGTCTTTACAAGAAACTTTACTGTTCTTTTTGTTTCGGTTTAAAAAAAAAACAAGTTATGCACAAATGTTATGATTTAATATCACCTGAATAGAACGTGAGTTTGCTGTGGCAGTTCGTGATGGTCTTCTTCAGTAGGTCTTCTTGGGTGTAGTTCGTTGTTCCTCTGGATCCTCCATTTAGTTGATTGTTTCCGAATTGTAGTCTAGGTCATGACGATTGGATTCTGCTACTTGAAGTTCATACGGTTGTTGTTGTAACTTTCTTCTTCTGGAGTTGGTTGTTCACATTTTACATTTTAATTGTTCTTATTTTAGCAGCACTGATGTTTACTTTAATATGGTAAGGAACATATCTTACCACTTACTTTTTATAAAGAGATGTGTCGGCTAAGTTTTTTTTTATATATTACCAATATTTGCTCCACGCACTACATTACTAGTTTTTTTGTTTTTTCCCAACGCTACATTGGATTAAATCAAATATAACAACTAACGTCTGGTTGTCTCGTTGTTTAGCGGTGTACACCTAAGTGTAACTTTACAACACATTTTTGACCTGCTTACATGTCGAAGTTTCTCCGGCGACTGAGGGTTGTTTAGCTGTAGGGAGTCTGTAAGCTGGCGCGGTTTACGTGCTGAGAAAAGTAGTTCGTTCCTTTAGTATTAATAATTGTTCATTAATTAACTAGTAATAAATTATGCTACCTTTCTGTTATGAGTTAGATATTTCCTTTATTATTAATACGTCTTTTATTTAATTAAAAGAATTATTATTTTTCGCTTAATAACATCGTACTTTGCGTGTTCGTACTGGACAATTTGCATGCTAGAGGTTTGTTGTTCGTCAGCTGACTTCTCATTCTTTATTTCATTCTCGCAGGACATTAGCTAAGGTTGATCAGGCCTTGCTAGTATTCGTACGAGGTGTTTGAGTTTATACTCAATTACAATATAGGATGTTGCAGAATCTTACTATATTCCTGTATAAGTATATTCAACATCTTTTACTCTTAATGCTTAAGTAGTATTCTTGGTTTACTACCTTTCTCGTAGTCGTGCTTCTTTATTTTGACACGAAAACAATTTTTTTATTTGAGACACATGGCTTCTGCAAACGTAATTGTCTGTATTGGGTTCATACAGTGCTACGGTTACGGGGGTGATGAACTTGTGAATCTTGTAGGGGCCACACCATCGGTATGATAGTTTGGAAGTGGTCCTATCAACGGCTTTACTCGTAGGGTGAGTTTTATACATCACTAAATCACCTACTTTGTACTTTATTTTCCTATCATTCTGCTCATGATATTTCCGCGATTTTTGTAAATTCGCTCTCAAATTCGTGCGAGCTTCGTTCCATATTTTCCTTATGTTATTCCCATTTATTTCGCGGGGCAATAACTCATGAATTTTCCACTTTGTGGTTAACGGGTGGTTCAGTTATACTTGAACAGTAAATCAAATGGTGTTGATTTATGTCCTTCATGATACGCTGAGTTGAAGGCAAATTGTATCCATGATAGATTTTGATCCCACGCTGTCTGATCTTTAGCGTGATAAGATATTAAGGCTGATTTTAGGTTTCACAAGTATCTCTCTGCTAGGTTTCCTTGCGGTCGGTACTCTGTCACTGTAATATGATTTATTCCTAATTTAAAACACATGTCATTAAATTCTTTAGATTTAAACTGAGGTCCATTGTCAGATACTAGGTGTACTGGTATACCATAATCTTTAAATAGTCTCTCTTGTAGAATCTTTATTGTCGTAGATGCTAAGGCACGTCTCATAGGATACATCCATACGAATTTAGTGAAGGAGTCCACGCAAATTAATAGCATAGTATTTCCGGACTTAGAACGGGGATAAGGTCCAGAATAGTCTATGTATATCTTTGAGAAGGGTGTTGTGGGGATTTCTGAGATTAATTTTCTGACTTGACTGATTCGTGCTGGCTTGCTCAGGGCACAGATTTCGCATTGTTTCACGAACTTCGTTATTTCACTGTTCATGTTTTCCCAATGGTATTCCTTGCGAATACAATGTATAGTTTTCCTAATTCCCATATGAGCTCCAATGGTTGATGAGTGGTAGTATTCCATTAGCATAGGTTTAATTATTTCCGGGGCGATTATTCTCAGTGATTCAGGCTAATGGAAGTTAGCCTTTTTAAAACAAAGTACTCGTTTACTCAAGGTATATTTGTCAGAATAATTTCCTTTATCTATTTGTTCTATTATTTTACACAATTTCGGATCTTGTTGTTGGTGATATGCTATATCCTTAAATGCAAGAGGGAAGTTAGTAATTAGCATATTAACAGTAGTGGCATCAACATTGTCTTCGCCAGGTCTGGTATTGGGTAGTTGGAACATGCGGGATAGTGTATCGGCTACTACATTTTGAGTACCACGAATATGTTGTACTTTGAACTTGTAGCAATTTAATCTTAACACCCATCTTCCGATACGACCTAACTGTTTTGGATGGTTCAATAACCATGACAAAGCTTGATTGTCGGTTTCTAGTAGAAATTCCTTGTGTTCCAAAATGGTTTGAATTTTTCGAAGGCGAAAACTACAGCTAAACATCCAAGTTCATAGGCTGAGAACTTCCTTTCTTGCTCCGTCAGTGTACGTGATGCATAGCTGATCGGGAGTCTAGTATTATTGATTTCTTGGTATATTACAGCTCCTAATGCTACACTAGAACTGTCGGTCTGTACGACAAATGGTTTACTAAAATCTGCTAACTGCAATACCGGTGGGGATATTATGCTTTCTTTGAGTGTTTCAAAAGCGGCTTGATGTCGAGTAGTCCACTCGAATTTCGCTCCTTTCTTTCTTAATGCATTTAATGGGGCTGCTATATCCGTTAGGTGGGGTATGTACTTGTGAAAGTAATTGATCATACCTAAAAATCGAGCTATACCTTTGGTGTCTCTAGGTGGTAAAAATTCTCGGACTGCACGCGTACGTTCAGGATTGATGCTAACCTTACCTTCGGCCGATACTATATGACCTAAGAAAGAGAATTGTTTTACTGCAAAATTAACTTTACTAGGGTTTACCGTTAGTCCAGCTTTCTTTAACCTCGATAATACTTCACGCAAGTGATCAATATGTTGATCCATCGATTCACTATATACTACTATGTCGTCAAGATAGTGATATACGAATTTAAATTTAACGTCATGAAATATTTTTTCTAACAGTCTGCTACATACTGAACTTCCTTGTGATATACCGAATGGTACTCTAGTAAATTGATATAGATTAAATGGGACAGCAAACGCAGTTAGATGTTTTGATTCCTCAGCTAGTGGGATTTGGTGGAATGCCTGGTTGAGATCCATTATGGTGAAGATTTTCGCTTTGGTAAAATAGTGGAACGCGCTGTGAATGTCGGGCAGGGGAATCGACTCAAATTCTATATTCTTATTCAGCTGTCTATAGTCCATGACTAGTCTATGTTTGTCAGTTCCTTTTGGTACTAGGAATGCAGGTGATGAGTATGGAGAAGTTGACGGTTCTATGACGTGTTGCTCTAGGAGTTTGTTGATTTGGTTTCTCATTATTTCCATCTTGGGCGGTGATAATTTGTATGGGTGAAGACGTATTACCTTGTTGTCACTTAGATTTATTTTGTATTCGATTAAGTGGGTTAATCCTATCTTGGGTGTGAGTACAGTAGAAAATTCCCTTATTAAGTTTTGAATTCTTTGTCGCTCATTTCCTTTTAAATGACTCAAACTAGATTCATGATGCTCTAACTGAATAGTTGATGTTTCACAATTCGCGTTGTTACTTAGCTCGGAGTCAAACTGATATTTTCGAGTACGATCAAATCTGAAGAAATATTGTTTTGCGTATATGTCAAGGATTAAGCCAGTTTTACTTATAAAGTCAGCGCCTAGTATTAAGTTTTGTCCTAACACTTCAGCTACAAGTAGGGGAACATACCAAGTAAATTTCTTTATTTTTAATTTCACCGTAATACTGTGCGATATATTTAGGTTTTGCTTATTTGCGGTGGCACACTTTAAGTTCACGTTTTGGCTACGTTTAATAAGATTATGATTAGCTAATACGCTGGCTAGCTGTTGACTGATTGTACTACGTGTAGATCCTGAATCGATTAAACCAAGGATATTCGTTGCTCCAAGGTCTATCTGTATGTAGGGTAATTGGCATATACTTGTTTTGCATGTACCAATAGAGTTGCACTTTTAATAAATCTTGTTAAGTAAGGGTCTATACGTTTATTTCTATTTATTTTTACTTTAGAATTATTAGTGTTTATACCTTTCCTTCTGATGCTGCGGAAGACGTAGGATTTTTGTTCTTCCCGCTTCACATGTTTTTTGACTGGTCGGTTTTCTGTTGGTACCGCTTTTGTTTACAATTCTTGCTAATGTGGCTGGACTTTCCACAGTTATAACATCTACTTTCCTCATTTACATCGCTCGCATATTGTCGGGGTTTTTGTAGAGAGTTTGAAGTATTGGGGTAGCTTTGGGTTTTAGATGTTCTTACGAATCGCTTATCACGGTAGGTTCGAGTATCAGTCCCAATGGGTAGAGGTAGGAATGAATCTCTGCGTTGAGTCTGGGACATAAAAACGCATCTGTTTTGGTCAGAATACCAGACGTTGGACGATTGTATACAACACAGTTCTAGTTCTGTGAAAGTGGTTGGTCTCTTCATGAGTGCTAGGCGAGATCGCTCCTCGGGAGATAGTCCTACTAAGATAGTGTCTACTAGCTGTTGTTCACTCCATTTAACTTGTAGCAATAAGGCCGATTCCCTTATTTCAGATATATAATGAGCTAATCTCTCGTATGTTCCTTGTACACGAAGTACTAGGTTCCGCTTCAATTCTTCGTAGATACCGGTGGGAATGAAGTGTCTTATCAGGGTGGTATGAAGTTCTTCTACAGGGTGATTATACCTTAGAGATTCTAACACACGATCTTTTAAAGGAGATCTACATTTAGGTAGAATTACTTGTAAAATTTGGTCATCTCTTAATTGTCGCAGATCCTTTATTTGTAAAAGGTGCTTGATAAAATCTAGGAGTTTTGTAATATTCAGCCCATCAGTGGTTGGTATCTCAGATAAAATACGTTCTACAGGGTGAGTTATTTTTCCATAAAGTTCGGTAGTTAGATTTAATTGAGTCGTCATTCTAGGTTTTTCCGCAGATTGATTCGTCGGTAAGTGAGGAGGTAAATCGTAGGTACTAGTCATATTCTCTAGTTCATTTGGAAGTAACGTGACGTTTACGGGTTGGATATTTACTTGTCTATCGGTTAACCGTTCCTTAACGGGGTCTATATTATATTCCTGAAATTTTATAGCACCGGTTTGCTGTTCTTGAGTAAGAGATAGGGTAGGGGAAATATTTAGTTTCATCATTGCTTCTTCGATCTCTTCTAATCTAAACGATTCGGACCTTCGACGTAATTCGCGCATTATCTCGGGTAATTGTTGTAATGCTTCTTCCGCGAATTTTTGCGCGTCCGGTGGAGTAACTTTTTCACCGGGCCAATTCAACAAATTGGTGATGCGGCGGGTCAGATGTTCGATTCTTTGAGTGGTTCGTAAAATTACTGCGGGGGATTTTTCATCTCGCAGGGTTTGTGCGATGGAGGTAAGTTCCATATATTTGTGATAGCATGTTTCCTTTTCACTTTCGAAGTCTAATACACTTAAACGATTTGACAGTGAGGGTTTGTCTGGTCTATTTTCACGTAATGTTTTGCGCAGTTCTGCGACCATTACATTTGCGTATGGAAGACCGCGTAACAAGGCTTCATAGCTTAATTCGTCCTTCAACAACAAGTCGGGGTTAAATTGAGCCATTGTTGTGGTAATAATGACTTTTAAATAAACTAAGTATTACGTACGACAAATCTTATGTCATCTATTTTAAACACTTATAAAATTTGAATTCATTTAAACACACACATATATATCTATTACTACACATAGAATCTTATACTAATTAATCAAATTAAAATTATCTCAAATCAATTCAATTTTCTGTACTCCTAGCAATTATCAGTCAAGACAAAATGATAATATTATTTTTATAGTGGAGAGAAATTTCACACATGAAGAGTTCATTGCTTTTATAATAGCACAATGGATCAGCTGTTTGAGGAGTCTTATTGTTTACGTAGGGGTGGTTTAACAAAGGAGGGTGATACGGACAATCTCAAACACGATTATTTCCTGTTCTGGACTGTCTGTTATGTCCGCGAGGGAATCCCATACAAACAACTTACTTGTGTACAAGGGGGAGAGCGTACATTTCTCGACACGTATTTAACATGAAATTGCCTGTAAATACCGACAGGTATAAAATGGAATATTTTTACCAGCAAGGACTTGTTTATTATGGCAATATCCTAATACTAATATTATTATTTCTTAATTAAAACTTTATTTATTTATTTGTTCACGATTTCAGAGTGAATAAATTTATACCTTCTATAAAGTTACGGTTAATTAATTATCAGCAGAGTATACACTATATTTTCACAAAAACAGCAGAGTGGCACATCTTATAACGTCTCTCCTGCAAAGACATTATAACATCGGGAACCAGTTC
Source organism: Magicicada septendecula (assembly GCA_034769895.1). Classification (NCBI taxonomy): domain Eukaryota; kingdom Metazoa; phylum Arthropoda; class Insecta; order Hemiptera; family Cicadidae; genus Magicicada; species Magicicada septendecula. The sequence continues at coordinate 848,153,940 of CM068367.1, forward strand.
AATTGTTCACTGTTAATTAAACTAGCTGCCGTAGTTAGTAAAAATTAGTTACCAACAAATTATGACACTGTATATATCAGGAATTAGTCAAGGGTTGCATAAATTTATTCACTCTCTGGGTATTAGCGAAAACATCTCTTTATTCTTGTATTTTAACTAAGTATAAAAGTAACAGCTTTAATGGTCATCCTTTAATTTTTTACTTACTTTACTTTACTTTTAAAAGAAAAATTCTTATAAATTCTGCATTAAATATTCTTTAAATTTTTATTGTTTACTCTTTTTTATCTCAAAATCATTCAGCTATGTATTATTTCAAGTACCACGGATCCGGGTCTTAACTTTGTAATATTCTAATATATCACAACATCATCCAAACTATTTGAAGAATAGTCCGGTGTAATTTTCAGAATTACTTTACCTTTAAAGATCATCAGGTTATTACTATATCATTACAGAAATTACAAACATTTATATGCTAATCTTTAAGTTATCTAAAAGTCTTTACAAGGAACTTTACTGTTCTTTTTGTTTCGGTTTTAAAAAAAAACAAGTTATGCACAAATGTTAAGATTTAATATCACCTGAATAGAATGTGAGTTTGCTGTGGCAGTTCGTGATGGTCTTCTTCAGTAGGTCTTCTTGGGTGTAGTTCGTTGTTCCTCTGGATCCTCCATTTAGTTGATTGTTTCCGAATTGTGGTCTAGGTCATGACGATTGGATTCTGCTACTTGAAGTTCATACGGTTGTTGTTGTAACTTTCTTCTTCTGGAGTTGGTTGTTCACATTTTACATTTTAATTGTTCTTATTTTAGCAGCACTGATGTTTACTTTAATATGGTAAGGAACATATCTTACCACTTACTGTTTGTAAAGAGATGTGTCAGCTAAGTTTTTTTAAATATATTACCAATATTTGCTCCACGCACTACATTACTAGTTTTTTGTTTTTTCCCAACACTACATTGGATTAAATCAAATATAACAACTAACGTCTGGTTGTCTCGTTGTTTAGTGGTACACACCTAAGTGTAACTTTACAACACATTTTTGACCTGCTTACATGTCGAAGTTTCTCCGGCGACTGGGGGTTGTTTAGCGGCAGGGAGTCTGTAAGCTGGCGCGGTTTACATGCTGAGAAAAGTAGTTCGTTCCTTTAGTATTAATAATTGTTCATTAATTAACTAGTAATAAATTATGCTACCTTTCTGTTATGAGTTAGATATTTCCTTTATTATTAATACGTCTTTTATTTAATTAAAAGAATTATTATTTTTCGCTTAATATCATCGTACTTTGCGTGTTCGTACTGGACAATTTGCACGTTGATACAGGACTCTAGGTACAGATAAGGGGTGGATAATACTCTCACTTGTTATAAGAACAAAAATTTTAATTTGTGCTATTTAAATAATTTTTAAATCGTCACACTGCTTTCGAAAGATGAATACCAAAAAAAAAGACTGAATCTGTGGATGTGACGTTCAGAATTCTTTGTTCTGTTTTCCATGTATTTTATTTTCTCCCAGAGACAGTGGTGATTGCTTGTGGACTGTAAAAGGGGTTCATGATATAAAACAAAAGGGGTTCAGTAAGAATTAAATTTAATCCTTTGAAGACTAACAATTTTGTCCTTTCATCAATCTCTGTTGGATACACCATCACCTGCGTTGGTCCCCTCTTCAATTCCGTTTTTAGATGTTCTACTTCTCCACGTAGCTTTTTCTTTAGTGTATTTGTTCACTTGAATATTCCTTTGTGGTTTTATTAGACTCTACTATGGCAGTTTCCAACGTTATTGTTCTGGCTTCCAACTCCTGTGTCTTATTGATGTTTTCATGGACTTGTTCACTGACTGCTTTTATCTTCATATCCTGCTCCCGCTTTGATACTATAAACTTCTCATTTCAGTGTTCAGCTAATTGTTTCACACTATCTTTTAATTCTTTTGACCATTCTGCTTTATATTCTTTAAATTCATTCTCCATCTTTAAAGCTTGTTCGTTTAGTGACTGTTCTACTCTAGCTCCTAATATTTCTATTTTGGTATTAGTTTTTCGAGTTTTGTAATCAACTGTTCTTTAAGGTTATTGAATTCAGCTTTAACTTGGTTTTTTTTTTTACTAATTCAGCTTTAACTTCCTCCCTATTCTTTTTTAATTCTTCATTATTCTTTTGCATTTGTTCCTGGAGACTTCTAAACATAGCCTCAATATCAACTCCTTTCTGCGGTGTAGCCATTTTGTTGTATTAGAATTAAATTTAAATTCGTTTTATTATTTTTAATTATTATTGGTAAACTGTGACTCTAATGGTTTTTATTTAATATTATTTATTCACATTTATTGTTATTATAAATTATCTCATACCAACAATTTCTCTCCTCTCTCAGTTTTGTTGAGAGCCAGTTGTGAAATACACAACAATATTACAATTACAATACAATAATATTAATAACAATAATAATTATGAACATATACGATAATTAACATATATTGAGCCACACGTTGGGTACGCCAGTTTATAATCCAACGTTACATGTATTTCAAAAATTCACACAAATACATTACCATGTAATCTTACTAGCTAAACAGACATGTTAAACAAATTATGTAAACCTTTTTATTTCAGTGTGTCTGACTTTGACTCAAATTTTAAATAATAGCAACTCATTTACAAACAAAAATAATATTCAATCTCAAGAATAAAATTAATTATTGTTCTAAACAAAATAAAAAATATAACATTCACTTCCAACCTATTATTTATTTCTATTGACACACCCAAATTTTAATATACAACAAAAGATTAGTATTATTATTTTCTTGTTAAAGTAAATTCTTTTCTTTAACTAGCCTTTAAATTTATGTACAGTAATTATATTTAAAACTTTAAGTCTTTACTGTTCATATATAATTTTCTTTTTGAGAGTTCTTATCACAAACAAAAATATAATTGTTTATTCATCACCTGCGTACTGCCGACATTACAATTGTGTGTGTGTGTGTCCTTTCTGAATCCTGAGAATTTGATGATGATGATGCTGATGCTGATGCTGTGTTCTCTGTCTCTACGGTTTGTTGTTTGTGATGGTCCAGAGTTCCTCCATAAGTCTTGGTGTGTGTGGTAAAGATGTCGATCAGTCGGCAGACCGGCAGCGTCGTGACGTTGTGTGAAGATTTCTTGAGTCTCTGAGACCGCCCCAAAATTTCCAGTGGTATTTATACTGGACGGTAATCTGACAAGTCCAGGACTGTTTTCGACCTGTTAGATATTGTCACTTCGTGCAAAGCGTCCTTTTAATTACAAATCACTTTTTGGTTTATTTTCGCGATTTCATAAACATACTCATAGCACAAGTGATATCATCGTTTACGTAATTTTTTCCTGGTCACTCACATATAACACACTTATTAATTACTATTTAATTACACTAGTAATTAACATTAAATTACCTGGCGTCTTTATTATTGCAAATTTCTGCAATAATTTTACATCACTATATTCGTTAACAATTCCTTAATGTAATGGTGTTTTTATAATTGGGGTAAGTCTTTGTTCACAGGTTTAAAACGTATTAATTAGTTTATTTTTATCCGGTTAAAACCTGATTACAGAGAATTCGTACGCATCACCCTATCATAGATTCTTGCCTATCGTAGCTTGTGTTCACACACACAAACACACAAATGCTGTATTCACTCGCGGGGGCAGGTGTACACTTTCTGACAATTCTTATCCTGCATAATATTGTTAAAAACTGTTCATCATATATTTTTCTATGCTAAATATTTACAAACATTGCGCCCTGGGCAAATATGCAAATATATGTATTGTTGCAATATATATATATATATATATATATATATATATATATATATATATATATATATTATAACACGATAAATATGTGACGTGTTGTTTTTGCAATGTGTGTAATGAGCACCTACCTGCTGTCCGTTCTTGCGGCTTCTTCCGAATATGGGCGTGTGGATTTGTGATTTGAATTCGCAAGTAGGTTAACTCAAGTGTACAACAACGAAACGCTAATCTTGTTATAATTATTGTGAAGAGTTTTGTGAGGTTGGTAGGCTCCGTAGTACAGCAATAAAAATACAGTGTGGGGTAATAAAATCGGGGTTTATTATACTAATCACACATAAGAATGAAAAAACTTATAGTTACAACAATTCTTACGAACTAAAACATTAAATAGAAACTGGTATGATGTTTTCTGAATGGTTACTATTATTCAGAAAATGAGCTTGTTATTTCAAATTATATTAATTGTATTTTTCTTGATTTCAAAGAAGTTAGTTTTAAATAATTTAATTTATTGATTTAATTTAATTCAATTTAATTTGCAATGCTTTTAAAATGATTTTAATTACTCTAAAATGCTTGTAAATATTCTGAAATAAACTAGCCGTGAATCTAGTTCAACGTGCCTTTATTCCTAGTGATTTGACTCATGTATACTGCAGTATAAGTAATTAATTAATTCTCTAATAAGATTTGTATAGCGCTTTTCTTTTTATCTATATCTAATTCTTAGCTAGGGCTTATTAGTTACTCATACATGCTATACAGATTATCACAATTGAATATTTCTTATTAATTTAGAGTCTTTGCTTTATCGGCATCTGAATTATTTCTTTTACAATGATTTTAAAAAAAGAAAGGAAAAATTGCTCTTTTGAGAAGTGAATAATTTGATTTTGACTTCCCTGGTTCAGAAGATGATGTAGAGATGCTCCGGAAATCCCTCGCTGTCCTGATCCAATCTGCTAGAGACGACGATCTACTGAGCGTCCTGGATTTTGGCGATGAGTTCGGGAATCAGCAACACTCTGCTCCTTCTGCAACTGGTGATGGTTTTACGTCTGTAGTTTTAGCTGCTACAACTGCGTCAGGCTCCTCGTTCGATTCACGTTTCAATTCAGCGTGTGTGTCTCGTTACGGGTTGTCGCTCTGCTCGTCAGTTCTTCAGCTCGTACCCTGGTTATAGACGGCCTCTTCTGTCGTACTCTTGAAGTGGTTTCTTGTAGTAAATAGTTGATCCCTTGCGTGCGTACGCCAACAGTTAATGTATTGCGCGATACGCTTATTTGTTGATAAGTAAGAGTATCTTGAATAGACGATATTATTACGAGTCGTTACAGTTGATCTGTTGAATAAGACGATAGTAATAATGCGTGCTGACACCTCGAGTCTTCTCAGATGTATCTTCACAAATGTGTGTTACTAAGATGATTGAAGATGTACGTGTGTTCCTCTTGAGTACTGGCAGTCGAGTGTTCTATCAGCCGAAAACTTTGCGTTAGTTCCAATTTCTTTGAATGATTTGATTGGCTGACACACTCTCCCTTCTACTTGAATTTTGAGTCACCTCATTCCGTGAGAACGAAACTAATTCCCACAGTCTGAGAATTAATATTATTTTTAATATTATTAACACACCGGATTTTAATTGTCAGTGCGGATGTCCGGTCACAATTTATATTGCGATTATCTTGGCTGCAAGCCAAGTTATGCTAATTCTAAAATATACATTTGGTTGTTAATTCTTATGACTAGTACATATTAAAAGCTCTTCTGTGTAGCTCAATTACTAAGTAAGTTATTAACATAAAATCAATTATCTCTGTTAATGTTTAATTATATTAAATAAAATTTGCACACCCTATTATTAATATTTCGGCAAACATTTTGGCTATTTTGGATTTTTCCTAAATTTACCGGTTTCCGAAATATTAATAATTGAAAATTTGGGCGTGGCCCTTATTTGTTTATAGTGTGTGTGGTTACGTAACAGCAGCTGGCGTTGCCGTGTGACCCTGTACAATGCGTTAAGATGCACACTACATCATAAGAGTTGAGTTTCAATGCTTTAAATTTGTTTAAACATTGATATAGTAAACCCTTTACATACAACTCCAAATCAATGAGATTTGGTCACATTATAATATATATAATAATGTTACGTTGTTAGTTAATTAATTTTCCAAATGTCACAGTAGTATTTTGTAGAGCCCCAAGTTGTGGGTGCCAATTTTGTAATATTCAATTTAGTCTGGGTATATATACTTTTGTTTACAGCCTCCTGTTGTAAGCCAATTTTGCAATATTCATTTAATTTATATTTCTTAAATATAATGAGTATAATGGGTGTATGTAACTGCTATGGTTATACTAACCTTTTAATGCCTTCAATGCCCTACGCCCTTGATATCCCAATTTGTAATATCAAATATACTCTAACACATGTATAATGAATTTTCTTTAAATAAGTATTCATATAATTATTCTACAAATGAGAACACACTACTTTTGCTGCTCTGAATCATTAAACATTTATTCCTGCTTTCTTATTATAATAAGTTCCCCTTTTTTTTCATTTTCTATTAATTAACAAATCATTTTCCCTTTTTTAAGGTTTCAGCTCCATCTAGCTCTCGGATGCATGAAAAAAATTTTATATCTCAGGGTTTTAACAACATAAAAAAATCGTCTTCAGTAATATTATACATTCACCTAACAAGTATTATACTAATAACATACATAAATAAAAAATTTGAACATGTAGTAAATAATTGTTGTTTGTGTATGATGGTTGTATGTGAGTTCTTGTGATTATACAAAAGAAATCAATTAGATAATTTTACAACTTAATATTACCCATTACAAATATAGCATTAATAAAACAAGGAAAATAATTCATTATCAGGCAATAGGAATACAACTGACAAAAGAAAATAAAATAAAAATTTTAATGTCTATCCTATATCTCATAGTTCATTATTTCTCAACATGGCGCGCTGCTGTACCCTTTCTTCACCGTTAAGAAAATGACAGACACCATATTGATTTTTAGCTGTATACACAATATTGAATGTTCAATAAAATTTATATGAATTCTATACTTTTGTTGGTTCAAAATAAGTTTGTGTCACTCACTTTTGATATCATATATTATGTTTACAAATGTAGTCACACTAAATGTGTTTGTTATTTAGTTTATATTGAAGTGCTGTGTAAAACGTTAATACTTTGTCAATATGGTTATAAGTTTGGAATGATCTCACCAAATTCAAGATGTATTACACCAGTTAGGATAGTAATTTCAATTTTTCTTCTCCAGGTGGGTTGAACACAACTTGTACGTTAGTTTACTGATAATTTCTATAACTTTACTTGGCTTTTTTACTACACTCTTCTTATTTAATCTTGATTGGATTGACAACTATTTCAATTGGTCCCTTCTTCATAGGATGCCACCATTAGACAAAGCTTTCTTCCTTGTAACAATCAATTTTAGATTCATCTATAAGAGGCCTTGGTCTGTTGGTGTATTTTTCGTTCTCAGGACTGTTTTATCTGCCTCCAGTAAAAATAAGTTTTTAATACTGTATAACCTTACTTTTCCTGATTATTTTATATAATACCATTTATGCTTTTATTTCACTTAATTTTATATTGTCACTTGCACTAATGAAGTTGAATGCACTTCATATAAAATACATGCCATTCTCACCTTATGGTCATACTTGGTTCACAATACTTTATAGTTTTATCATTGTTTACACAGTGTCATTTGCACTGTTTAATTATCATTATTTATCACTTTTCTACTCAAATAAACAGAATTATAAAAATAATTATCTTGTCTTTACCATGACACTATATATGAGCTAATTACAAATACAGTCTTAGGTTTAAGACCTAGCTTGACTTTTAGGCTGGTTATACAAATGATTTTTCTTAACCCTAAATACATTTCTCACTTACATACCAAAACATTACTATTTACAATATTATAACAAGGTATACAAAATCACTTCCCTAATCTGTTGGGTAATTTTTGTGTCAAAGACACTGTCCAGTCTAGTCTTTTTTTATGTCTGTTGTGTCAAGTTATTTATTACGTTTGTTTACAAGGTTAATTCCTGTTTTTTAATTTATTCGTGCATCTGTAACATGTATTCTTTATTTATTATTCATGGTTTATTGGTTTAGTTATTATAATAATTATAAAATTATAATTAAAAGAATTATTCTTTATTTATATAATTATTTTTGGTTGTTCTCATTTGACCACTCATTCTCTATTGCACTCCTCATTCAGTTACATAGTATTTATCTTTTTGAGTAGTTTCCCTATATTTTTGATAAATAAATTGAGTTTCCTGGTTTGTACCATCTCATGATGCTAAAAATACATCTTGAACGCTGTAAAAATAATTATAAATGATAATCAATGAAACCCTATCCAGGGATGGAACCAAAAACAATGCTCAACAACTAATCAACAGAAACCATCAAATTTTGAAGATCATGAATGAACCAAATTAACTCAACAACACCAACCATTGACCTAACTATGACTAACACAATACAACCAGACTTTACCCAGTAGGATAGGGCAGTAAATCAATAAAAATTCATATAAAAAACTACAACCAAACCTTAAATAAATAAACCTGTAAAACCAATAAAGAGTACAATCATTCCACAATGTAAAATGTGTGTGAACTATAGGCATGATAGGCCAATAAAAATCTGTATTATTATAAACTAAAGTGGAAAAAGAGGAACAACCTCTTATAGTGCTACAAGTGAGAATAAACACATAAGAAGTGGCCCAATGATAGTCACACAAACTACAGTTTAAAAGTGTGCTATTATTAGATTAAAAAGTAGTCAATCACGATTGACAGTAGTGATGTAGTATTTATCACACAACCCTAAAAAAATGTGTTTTTAGGTTATAAGTACAATAACTTTGTTAAATGACTATTAAATGCATAAAAGTTAAAAGCAAAACTTGTAAAGAATTTAATTCTGAGAAAAATGGTGTAAATAAAGTCAATAAAAATCAACAAAAAATTCCAATTGTTTAGAATTTTCCAAAATTTGTTTTTAGGTAAAGATTTTTCTGTTTTACGTCGGATATCATGAAACTTATGGGAGATACAGTTCTGCGATCTGTTTTTATTCGATTTTTCAGGTCAAAAACCATAAGAAACAACAGAATTCGCCCCTTCCCAGAATTTCAGAAAGTCATCATTTACCCGGGGGAACCGAAACCCGGGCGAAATCTTTCGCTAGCCGTAACTCGCTAACGAAGCATTTCTGGACCTATGTTTATATGAACTTTTTTTCTTATTTTTCGATGTAGATTCATTTACTGAAGTATTTCCGTTTCTTCGTGAATCACCCTGTATATATAATATTTAAAAAAGTGAATGAAGAGGATGTACCAACAAGATAATTAAACTATAAGTGTTAAAATAAGGAGTATCATTCAGAGTTTTGTTTTATATTATAAGAGTTTCATGTTACCAGCAAATTAATTTAAAATAATGTAATATCAAGGGGTCATAGTTAACTGTCATCCACCATTATAAATTGTTTCATAAGATATCTGGAAAATCCACTAAATACCAAATTTTACAGGACTAAACCAAGACATGTTTAGTACCAAATTATTTGTAATTTTATTATTAATAACCACATAAACATTGTATTAACTATTAGTGTATAATGATAAAATAATAAGTTAAAAGCAAATTATAAAATGTAAGGTAATCGATGGGTTTTGATCATGTAGCAGGTGAACTTTGAATAATGGGCCAATCAGAATCCAAGAAATTGTGGTCAGTTCTATGACAAAAAGAAGAAATTAGACACTTGATTGTTAACCACGATTGAATATGGTTGAGTAGTGCTCGCAGAAGGATTTTATGTAAAAAATTGTAAAACCAGGAACAAAAATTAGAAGAATAAATTATAAACAAAAATGAAGAAAATAATGAAATTATTAACCAAAGTCATTTAATCGAATATGAACGACTACCAGTAAGAAAAATATCAAGTGATTAACAAGAATAAACCTATCTAAACATCACACAGAATTATAACGTATTATACAATTATTATAACCAAACAACTTTAGTAATCCAACACGAACAATCACTAGTAACACCAATAACTAACACCACAATTAATCACTGATGGACATTTTATAAAGAAAAGAAAAAAACAGTATATAAGAAGTAGTGAATACAAAGTGAACATATTTATTTTAAAATACATTGGAACGATTTCACACGCATTCTCCTACTACGAGGAGGCCATATTTATGACGTCATGTCACGACCAGAATGCATCGCACACATAGGGAACTATATATCACAAGCCATTTTAGTCAACATTAGCAATTATTTATAATATCACATTAGATCATAAGTAATAAGATTATATTGTAATGTACTCTATATTGTTTGTTAATAATTAATGGAACCTTTCGTAGCAGCCAAAACAATTACCACTTTATATATTTAATTCATTTTTACTATTGACCCTGAGATAGATAATCGATTATTACTAGCGTGTATATCGAAATGACAATTTCTATTAACTTGAATTAATTTTGCAAAAATTAAATAATAATATTAACAAAATCATATCCATGCGTTTTATTTCTTGAATGTAAGGTACAATCAGGATTCGTTCTATATTCACGGAGATCCAGAAAACGTCTGTGAGCCGCAAGAATATTGGAAACTACAAAACAAAAATTAACCTCAACGAATAGGGTTAAGATAAAGATCGAATATAAACATTGAGAATTTGTTTTGTAACAATCTAACCGCTACATTCAAATTAGAACAGACGGACTGAATAATTCTCTTTAGTCAATCTTCGAACTAATAAATAAGGAAGAGTAATTCAGCCATTACAATTATATTTGAATAAACTTCACCCAAAACATGCAACAATAAGCTCAATTGATAAAACAAAAATACAAATAGAGCAAAAAGTTTTTCTTCATTAAACAAAAAAGTTTATTACATCTGTAAAATTAATAATACACGGATAAACATTTTATTACAATATATATATACATATATATATATATTGTAACGTCACAGAACGTTCCATAAAGGAAATTAATTGCAAAGTAAATTATCATAAGAGGAAGGTGAGATGAACAGTATCGAACCCAAGTAATCCAAAAGCATTTTGTAATATTGTCCGATAATTAATATCATTAACATGTAAACACGACCAAGACTATGACCAAGACTCAAACCCCGTATATTGTTTAAGTGAAGAACAGTGTAAAACTGATATGTACTATAAGAGAAACAGATAATCTCAGAAATGACCAAAATGAGGTCATGACATATTAAGAAATGTAAATCTGAATAGGGTATAAAAAACTATTTATTGTGAATTAATGGCCAAGATCTATTATTATACTTTATAATATAAATCAAATAAATGTATTTAATGATTTGAACACATCATTAAAAAGGATGTGAGTTAAAATAAAAAATATATAAATGTTATGACAAAAAACCAAGGTTTTGGAGTTGAGACCAATCACTCAGATTTTATGTGAAAATTAATTATTATAGAATTAATATAAAAACTATATGTAATGTCAATTGGACAAAGACAAACAAATTATTTTAAATAGAGAAAGCTGTAAATTGATTAGAAGTCAATTAAAATAATCAAAAACAGTGTTAAACTGAAAACATGTGATGAACATATAAAATTGTAATATTTATGAATTTAATGTTATCAAAATGCAACAAAATTGTATTCTAAAGTTGAAACACAATATGAAGTAACTATACTTATATATATGACCACCTAAAACACTTTAACAGTCAAGTTGTGAAACTATTTACCTATACCATACCAGGCTGAGGCCAAAAAACAATCACAAAAATAGTCATATTTGACAGAATAATTGTTGAATATTAGAAAAAATAAAGGAAAAAGGTACAATCCTATAATGTACAATGGAAACATACTTGCTCAATTGAAGACAAGCTTAATTCATAGAGAATTTTTAAATATAAAAGTGAAAATTGTCACACCAAGGTAATAGCTCATCTGTACAAACACAGTGAGATGCTAAGTAATATTACTATAAAAATAAAATGTATTAGGATAAACCAGGTATTCTCAAAGATAAACAATATAACAAACTCTAAGTGAATACCCAAAAAATCCCATATATAATACCGAAAAAGACAAAATTACAATATAAACCAGTGACAAAAAACTAGGCCATATGTAATGCCTACACAAAAATGAACTTATTTATATGTTATATGTTTTAATATTTGCTTATTTTGTTATGTAAAGATAATTATGTTATGTATTAATGTTATAGCAAGAACCAAGCAACTTCATAACATTTTATTAATTAGAAAATTAGAATTTTGTGCAAACACTACAAGGTAAGAATTGTATTTTATGTTAATTTATTAAGTTTAATTTGTTCAAAACCAATCGTGAATGGTATCATTTTATTCAGTTGAAAGCAGAGAATCCAAAAATAATAATGGCATGCAGATTGTAAGTAGTTCTGTAAAATTGTTTGACAACTACCAGAATAATTTCAGTAATATCCTTTAGTATGAAGAATAAGAAGTGTTTGATCTAAAGCTTCTACGGAAGTCGAATTTGTTCTATGATGTTCTATTTGCATATTCTCGAACGTTCCAGAAGAAAATTTTACTCAAAAATACCGGAAGTCCAGTTTAAAAATTAAAACAATGACCCTTACAGAGTATAAAAGGAAGACGAAATTTGACACAAAAAAACACTTTATGCTTTGAATCCACAAGAGACACTTCACCTACGAATCCGATCATCTCGTCCAAGGCGAATTCGAAGAACAGGAATTCAACCCGAGAACTCACAAAGGCTTTTTCCCGTACATGACAAAAGACTGACTTAACCTATATAAGGAGTATATCGCTAAACGCTAACGTGTTGTTGAATAGAGCAGCAACACGCCATATTTAATAGAAACGCACACAGCCAGATATCCAGCGGCCCTGAAAAGGACCGATTTTAATAGAGAAAATCAATTTTGCTGGTATTTGCGAAGATAAACAAACTTTGACAAAATTCCCAAAACATATTACTGACAAGCCTTCTACATTGAGTTTGGAACTAGCGCTGAGACGGCAGAATAGAGAGACCAGGCAGTCAGCTGTTCGCCGCCGCCAGAATTCAAAGCATAGAAACAGTACGAATATTTATTTCAATTGTGCGGAGTTTTAAAACCGTAATTTGAATTATAAATATTTATCAGTGTGTGAGGAACGTAAATACGAAGTGGAGCAAGATTGGAATCATCCCCAAGAACAGTGTCCAGTGAAGGAAATACTTACGTGAGTTGTTCAAAAATTAAAATCATTTTTACCTGGTATCCTTGTCACACAGTTGTACTACACATGTCAAACACCTTCAAATCACACAATTTTTGTAAAGCATCCCACTGATTTGTCTTGATAGTTCAAAGGAGTCACGTCCTGAGTATAAAGTTTTTTCATACATTAAATTCATGCTATTCAACTGAGCAATAAAATTTTTATCAGCCGATGATTAATAAAAAACTTGTCAATAACTTTTTTGTAACTCTGCAATTTTGTTTAATTTGAGTGTTAGTCCTTCAGATGATTTTTATGAAAAGAAAGATCATTAAACATACGTTATTTATAATTCAAACTGTCTTGTTCACATTTTTTTATATAATTAATTTAAAAACTAAAAAATCAATTTTTAATAATAATAATTTCTTGGAACAAATATCCAAGTGGCGCCCACATACACATATTAGCTTAAGTTGTGTTTGCAGGACAACATCGTAGCAGAGAAACCAGCAATTAGTAAGTATTAAAAGTGCGTGGAGTGTAACACCCGACATCACAACACAAAACAACACACATATTTCTCTCTGTTATAAATTGGTGCCCAACGTGGGGCAACGAGGGAAAGACTTGATGTACGCATATCATTTGGTTATAAATTGGCAGCCCAACTAGTGAGGCTTGAAAGGAAAGGAACAAGTCCGGCAACTATCAACAAATCAAGATGCCGCTACCAAAAGGAGAAAAGGTGAAGAAAAATGTAGAACCCGAATTAAGAGTGGAAGATGGGGAGGCAGTCCAAGTCGAGGAAATAGAAATAGAACCGCCCACACTAGAAATTGAAAAACCCATACAAACGGGAGATGAATCAGAGGAACAAGCGGGAGAAAGACCCATACAAATGGGAGACCAAACAGAGAAAACCGAACCGGAAAAAGCAACGGGGAGCATCGACATGAATGTAATAATGACGATGTTCCAAAGAATGGAAGAAACGATAAACAAAAATACTAATAACAGTAATGAAAAAACAGAGACTTTAATAGGATCCCTAAAGGAGGATAATAATAAAAATAGACAGGAAGATAGGGAGGAATTAGATAAAAAAATGGAATCTTTAAGGGAATATATAATGGATAAAATCAATGACAATGGAAAAAAGCTGGAGCTATTTCAGGAGGAAAATAAAAAAAGTATAGAGTCCCTGAAAAAGGAAATTAGTGCAAATTATGATACGGTAAACCAAAAAATCGTTGATAGTAAAGTCGACAGTGACAGGAGCGTCGAGACAATGGCGAAACAGTTAGAAAGGTTGCAGGAAGGAAATAATACCCATTTTGAAACCATAGAGGAACGAACCGTAGAGACGAAACAAGATGTTCGAACTCTCGATAATAAAGTAAGGCAAAACCAAGACGAAATTATGCAGGAGGTAGGAGAAGTATGGAAAGACGTATACAAAGAACGTATACAAAGAATACAAAGAACGTATGACATAGCTAATAGATTAGATGAGCAGATAAAAACCAATAGAACAATATACAGGAAATAGATCAGAGGGAGAAAAACCTGCAGGAGAGATTAGAAGCGCTAAGGGACACACCAATATTGAATACCCATACGTGTCATAGCGAAAATAGGGAGGTAATTAACTTACAAAATTATCGCCGGAACCCTATGGAATTTTTGGAGAGGATGGAAGAGTTCATCGAAAGGAATAGGGAAACAAGATGGGATAGAATAAGGCAAATGTTAGACGAAACATTCCGAAATACGAGGGATAATTGGTGGATAGCGGTACGACCCGAAATAACAAACTTGAACGAATTCAAACGCCAATTCAAAGAAAAATATTGGTCAGAAACAGCGCAAAACAAAGTGAGAATGGACATATTTTACAGGAAATACGACGCGTCCAAGGGACAATCCCCAACATCATATTTCCTGGGAAAGATATGTTTGGCAAGAAAATTAATACCGCCAATCCCGGAAGAATGTTTGGTGAGACAGTTGGCTGGACACTATAGCTACAGTATTAAAGATGCCCAATTATACCAACAACTTAGTAAAATTACGGACCTAGCTAAGCTATTAGAGAACTGCGAGTCTGCGGGAAAATTTCAAGACTACCAACCCCCCAGTCGTAAGGTAGACTATTATAATAGTAACAACGGGCCAAATCGGAATGGAAGTGGAAATGGTAATAATTTTAACCCAAATAACCAGAACAATAGCACCCCACTAAATAGCCGCAATAATAATAATCAAGGTCCGAATAACCGTAACAATCCGTGCCCAAACCGAAATAATTACCCCGAAAATAATTGCCATAGAAATTATAATCAAGGAAATAGTTATCGCGGCAATAATTATAGAGGGAATAATTATAGTCAGGGAAATAATTATCGGAACGGAGGCAATCAAGGGGGAGGTGATAGAAGGAATCAGGAGTACAGACCCCAGGTAAACTATACGATGGCCAATAGTCAACGACCATACCAACACAATTTACCGACTTACGTATATTACCCACAGCAGACGCAAGGTAACCAAAGTAATACAACAAATAGCCGACCTATTAGTGGTAACCCAGAGGTTAGACAGGAACCACAAACAAGTCAGCAACCCAATTTTCCGGGAGACCGGGCAAATGAGACAGGTGCTCATTTAAACTAGATGCGGCAGTGAAAAAGGAAGACAGCCCTTCACTGATCCAATATTATGGGGTAACTGGACGAAAAAACAGACAGGACGAAGACAGGACAATGACATTGAGAACAAATAATTATCTCAGAGATATTAGGGAGGTATTGTTAAAAGAGAGGGATAATGTAGTTGAAAATCATAATAAAGGGAATAATGGGATAGTACAAATTAAGGCAGATATAAATGGAATAGATGCAACATTACTAATTGATACAGGATCAAACGTATCGTTAATAGACAGTGTGGAGTTAGAGAGAATTAAACAGAATAGTAATCTACCCATACCCACTCTGCATATAAATAACATTATACTAGTCAGAGCGACGGGAAGGCAGAATAAATCTATAAAGAAACAGGTGTTGTTAGAGATGACCAGTAATGGTGTAACATTGCCAATAGGACTACTAGTAGCGAACAATCTACCCATGAACATTCTAATAGGCTGTGATATACTTAGACCATGTAAAGCGATAATAAATTTAGACAGTAAGGTAATAACATTAAAGACGAATGAGGGAATTTGGACCAATAAGTTAATTGATACCCAAGGGAATAGTACAAATAACGCACATTATCAAGCCATTGTAAATCATTATTATTGTGCCGATCGACCACTAAACATGCCCTTGTATCAGGAGGATAACCCAGAATTATGGTTAGAAAAATTGGAAGAAATAAGGGAATTCCAAAGGACGAAAGCAAGGGGTCAGATTAGCGAAGCACAGGCTGAACGATTGATTACTGTGTATAACAATTATCGACATATCTTTTCAAATGCTCCAGGCAAAGTCAGAAATTATCAATGCACCATTAAATTTAAAACCCCTGTAGAATTTAACAAAAAATCATATCCGATTGCTTACTCACTAAAAAATTAAGCTAGGGAGGAACTGAACAGGATGATAGAGGACGACATAATTGAATATAGTCATTCGCCCTATACTAGCCCAATCATAGCTGTGCCGAAAAAGAATGGACAGGTGCGTATATGTCTTGATGCTAGGGAGATTAACAAGATGATTGTTAACGACCGCACATCCCCTGGGGAGATAGAAGAAATACTAAAAAAGTTTCATGGGACAAGGTATATAAGTTCATGGGATACAGTATGCGGCTACTGGTAGGTAGAACTCCACCCAGATAGTAGGAAATATATGGCATTCATATTTGAAGGCAGAAACTATCAGTTTAAATGATTACCTTTTGGTTTGATAAATTCAGTGGCGGTATTTGTAAAAATAATGGACGGATATTGGGACAGGAAGTACTGAAATTTACGACAGTATACGTCGACGATTTACTGGCAACTTCAGCTAATTGGGATGACCATTGCAATAGGGTTGAACAGGTGTTAGAGAAGCTATCCGAGAATAATATTACCCTCAAATTAGATAAGTCCCAGTTTATTGCAAACGAGGTAAAATTTTTAGGTTTTAATCTAACCGAGCAAGGGATTACTCCATCCAAAGAGAAAGTAGAGGCAATACAGAAGTTCCCCACCCCAAAAAACAGGAAACAGCGTCAATCATTTTTAGGAATCCGTAACTATTACAGGAAGTTTCGGTCCAATTATTCAGAACTAACTGCCAGGTTTCAAAAGCAGTTATCAGCAAAAGACAAATGGACTTGGGGACCAGAGCAAGATGGAGTGCTCAATCTGATAAAGGAGAAATTTTTAGAAGCAGTTATGTTACATCACCCCGACTTTACGAAGCCATTTTATCTAAATTGCGATGCCAGTAATGTAAGTTTAGGTGCAGCCTTATATCAAGAAGATCAGGATGGAAACCATTTAGTGATTAGCTTCGCCAGCCGCGTGCTGAACAGTTGCGAACGAAACTACAATACCACTGAAAAGGAATTATTGAGTGTAGTTTTCGCATGCGGTAAATTTCGAACGTATATTTTAGGATACCCCATCACAGTTAGGAGTAATCACAAATCAATCTCATTTTTAAAACATTGTAAGTTAAATCATGGAAGGCTGACGAGATGGGTTTTGGCCCTACAGGAATATAATATCACGTGGGAATATATACCAGGCAAGCAAAACATAACAGCCGACGTCCTATCCCGCATCAATTTACAAAACCAGACATTTGACGGCGAAAAGGAACAAATAGCGAAGGTATATCATATCATTAAAAGCGGGGAGGATTTGAAAAATATTTTAAAAGATGTGAAGGCACAACAAGAGGCCGACCCAAAATTAGGAAATATTAGGAAAAGGGTACTGGAAGGCGATGAAGTTATAAATAAATATTACTGTATACACGGCGATACTTTGTTTATAAGGAATACCCCACACCAAGAGAATTGGAAGTTAGTAATTCCACCAGGGATAGAGAGGCCACTAATCATTGATTATCACGGTAGATACGGACACATGGGTGCCCTCAAAGTAAGGAAAGCGTTGGAAGAACAGGTATACATCAAAGGGATTAATAAAAAAGTACAACAGGCGATACAGTCATGTGGTATTTGTCAGAAGGTAAAATGTAATAACGAGAGAAAGGAAGGGGTCATGATACCCATAACATCCACCGAAAAATTAGAAAAGGTATTTGTTGATATCTGTGGACCATTTCCACGCAGCGGTGGAAGGCGCAGATATAAATTCATTGTAATTGTTTTTGACCATTTTAGCAAATATACTAAGCTTTATCTGATAACTAGGGCTACGACAAAGAAAATTATAGAAATCATAATAGAACGGTATATAATGGAGGCAGATCATATTCTATAATTACAGACCACGGTACCCAGTTTAAAGGGAAATTATGGAAGGAGAATCTTACAGAACACGGAATAAAGACGTATAAGACATCCGTATAGCACCCAAACAGTAATCCAGCCGAGAGAGTGTTGAGGGAAGTAGGACGGTTGTTGAGAACCTACTGCCATGATGAACAGAAGAGATGGCACGAATACTTAGCGTCAACAGAGGACTTTCTCAATTTATCCTATCATAATACAATAGAGGAGTCACCGTACACAGTTATGTTCGAAAGACCCCCACCCCGGGAAATAAAGGAGATTATTAGTTTTCCCAGCGAACCTGAATATCACTTTGAAGGAACCAAATTTTATAATAGAATATTAGAAAAAACAGAACAACAACGGAAGAAATATATTCAATCCCAACCAAAGGCTATTAAGTATAAGGTAGGAGAAAAGGTATTAGTCCGGAATAGAGAATTGCCCAGTACTACACAAGGTATAACAACAAAATTATTACTTTTATATACAGGACCTTTTACAATTACGAAAGATAAAGAAAACAATACATACGAGGTAACAGACACTGTCAATAACAAAATAAAGGGTACATATAATCAAGCGTCGTTGAGAAGGTACCATGAATAAAAATACAAGAGATAGGAATAGATAAACGATACGATACAGGTACGATAGATAGGAATAGGAATAGATATTATTAATAAATAAAAATACGAGAAGGACACCTTCCACCAAAGGCAAAAATATATATATAAAATATAAATTTATTTCCAATAGCCAAGTCAACGTATATTTACCAACTTACCCGTACTTAGAGAAGGAGAGAAGGAAAGGAGGAAAAGACATAATTTAATTCAATAATTTATTGAACAATCAAATAACAATTGATATTACTAAGGAGGAGAAATACTGTCATATAATTTATACTAAAAGGAAATGATAAATGAAAAAAAAAAGGAAACAGTGTGTTACACAAGGAGGTAATGATGAATTTATAAATATAGCTATTGACATCGAATGATTTTAAAAGATAATTTTACCTGCGGAGAACAGTATATTAATATAATTGAGAAATAATCAGAAGAGATTAAGAAAGAGAATTTATGTGTAGGAGCCTATGATCTTTGAATATTATATTTTTTTATTATTATTATTTGTTGCGAAAGTGCAATTATAAGTACGTCTTATATATTTTCTGGACAGAGATGTGTTTCCTCTGATTTCAGTGGTTATAGTTAGGGAACGGCGGAGATTGGATTGCCAATGGAGCCCCTCTGACTCCGAACCCGCTATAAAAGTTAGGGAATTGTTAGGGAGTTATATCAAAGATTAAATAATTAACATCAAGGTAAAGGAAAGGAAAAGGAGATATGGTAAAGATTGAGACATGGATAATGAGATGGATTAATATATTAAAGGAGTAGTACAGGAATCTAATTATAAGATAAAAGAATGAAATATAAGGAAGCTAATAAAAGGTTAATATAGAAATGATAATTTCATCAAAACTGAAGAAAGGTTTTTCCCAAATTATCAATTTTAACGGACAGGCATATGTAACGTCACAGAACGTTCCATAAAGGAAATTAATTGCAAAGTAAATTATCAAAAGAGGAAGGTGAGATGAACAGTATCGAACCCAAGTAATCCAAAAAAATTTTGTAATATTGTCTGATAATTAATATCATTAATATGTAAAAACGACCAAGACTATGACCAAGACTCAAACCCCATATATTGTTTAAGTGAAGAACAGTGTAAAACTGATAATGTACTATAAGAGAAACAGATAATCTCAGAAATGACCAAAATGAGGTCATGACATATTAAGAAATGTAAATCTGAATAGGGTATAAAAAACTATTTATTGTGAATTAATGGACAAGATCTATTATTATACTTTATAATATAAATCAAATAAATGTATTAAATGATTTGAACACATCATTAAAAATGATGTGAGTTAAAATAAAAAATATATAAATGTTATGACAAAAACCAAGGTTTTGGAGTTGAGACCAATCACTCAGATTTTATGTGAAAATTAATTATTATAGAATTAATATAAAAACTATATGTAAATGTCAATTAGACAAAGACAAACAAATTATTTTAAATAGAGAAAGCTGTAAATTGATTAGAAGTCAATTAAAATAATCAAAAACAGTGTTAAACTGAAAACATGTGATGAACCTATAAAATTGTAATATTTATGAATTTAATGTTATCAAAATGCAACAAAATTGTATTCTAAAGTTGAAACACAATATGAAGTAACTATACTTATATATATGACCACCTAAAACACTTTAACAGTCAAGTTGTGAAACTATTTACCTATACCATACCAGGCTGAGGCCAAAAAACAATCACAAAAATAGTCATATTTGACAGAATAATTGTTGAATATTAGAAAAAATAAAGGAAAAAGGTACAATCCTATAATGTACAATGGAAACATACTTGCTCAATTGAAGACAAGCTTAATTCATAGAGAATTTTTAAATATAAAAGTGAAAATTGTCACACCAAGGTAATAGCTCATCTGTACAAACACAGTGAGATGCTAAGTAATATTACTATAAAAATAAAATGTATTAGGATAAACCAGGTATTCCCAAAGATAAACAATATAACAAACTCTAAGTGAATACCCAAAAAATCCCATATATAATACCGAAAAAGACAAAATTACAATATAAACCAGTGACAAAAAACTAGGCCATATGTAATGCCTACACAAAAATGAACTTATTTATATGTTATATGTTTTAATATTTGCTTATTTTGTTATGTAAAGATAATTATGTTATGTATTAATGTTATAGCAAGAACCAAGCAACTTCATAACATTTTATTAATTAGAAAATTAGAATTTTGTGCAAACACTACAAGGTAAGAATTGTATTTTATGTTAATTTATTATTCACGTAAAACTGCTGCTAATAAATTTAATTTATTAGGTTTAATTTGTTCCAAACCAATCGTGAATGGTATCATCTTATTCAGTTGAAAGCAGAGAATCCAAAAATAATAATGGCATGCAGATTGTAAGTAGTTCTGTAAAATTGTTTGACAAATACCAGAATAATTTCAGTAATATCCTTTAGTATGAAGAATAAGAAGTTTTTGTTCTAAAGCTTCTACGGAGGTCGAATTTGTTCTATGATGTTCTATTTGCATATTCTCGAACGTTCCAGAAGAAAATTTTACTCAAAAATACCGGAAGTCCAGTTTAAAAATTAAAACAATGACCCTTACAGAGTATAAAAGGAAGACGAAATTTGACACAAAAAAAACACTTTATGCTTTGAATCCACAAGAGACACTTCACCTACGAATCCGATCATCTCGTCCAAGGCGAATTTGAAGAACAGGAATTCAACCCGAGAACTCACAAAGGCTTTTTCCCGTACATGACAAAAGACTGACTTAACCTATATAAGGAGTATATCGCTAAACGCTAACGTGTTGTTGAATAGAGCAGCAACACGCCATATTTAATAGAAACGCACACAGCCAGATATCCAGCGGCCCTGAAAAGGACCGATTTTAATAGAGAAAATCAATTTTGCTGGTATTTGCGAAGATAAACAAACTTTGACAAAATTCCCAAAACATATTACTGACAAGCCTTCTACATTGAGTTTGGAACTAGCGCTGAGACGGCAGAATAGAGAGACCAGGCAGTCAGCTGTTCGCCGCCGCCAGAATTCAAAGCATAGAAACAGTACGAATATTTATTTCAATTGTGCGGAGTTTTAAAACCGTAATTTGACTTATAAATAGTTATCAGTGCGTGAGGAACGTAAATACGAAGAGGAGCAAGATTGGAATCGTCCCCAAGAACAGTGTTCAGTGAAGGAAATACTTACGTGAGTTGTTCAAAAATTAAAATCATTTTTACCTGGTATCCTTGTCACACAGTTGTACTACACATGTCAAACACCTTCAAATCACACAATTTTTGTAAAGCATCCCACTGATTTGTCTTGATAGTTCAAAGGAGTCACGTCCTGAGTATAAAGTTTTTTCATACATTAAATTCATGCTATTCAACTGAGCAATAAAATTTTTATCAGCCGATGATTAATAAAAAACTTGTCAATAACTTTTTTGTAACTCTGCAATTTTGTTTAATTTGAGTGTTAGTCCTTCAGACGATTTTTATGAAAAGAAAGATCATTAAACATACGTTATTTATAATTCAAACTGTCTTGTTCACATTTTTTTATATAATTAATTTAACAACTAAAAAATCAATTTTTAATAATAATAATTTCTTGGAACAAATATCCAGGTGGCGCCCACATACACATATTAGCATAAGTTGTGTTTGCAGGACAACATCGTCGCAGAGAAACCAGCAATTAGTAAGTATTAAAAGTGCGTGGTGTGTAACACCCGACATCACAACACAAAACAACACACATATTTCTCTCTGTTATAATATATATATATATATACATACACACACACACATATATTTAATATTTATATAATTTTACCTCAAGATGTATTTTCCTTATTTGGAACAAGTTTCGGGATGCTTTGTGTTCCCATCCTCAGCCTTACTGGTTTTGAGACTTGTGAAGTACTTGTGTGTTGGTTGGTCGTTGTTGTGGTATCCTGTTGGCCTTTGCCACTTTAAATTGGTATTATTGTGTGTGATTTTGGTGTATATATTTATATACACCAAATATTTTGTATATTTTCGATGCTGAGTGCTTTGAAAATTGTGTCATGTTTTGTATTGATTTGTATTTGTTCAGGTATACATATATAAATAGACAGTTACATATTTATTAAAAATGTCTGATGGTATTATATATATATTTATAAAATATCAACTAATCATTTGACTTTTTCCTGCATGTACAGTAGTATTAAATAGACATGAAGCAACGCGCATGTTGTAGTGGGGAGAAGTCGGGAGCGGTGGAAGCTACGAGGAGGAAAATGTCTACTAACGCAGTTGAAAATATCGGCCTACTCTCTCAATTGTGAATGAGACGCATGTGTGAGATGAGTAATCTATTTTGAGACGGATTAACTTTTTATACCTATTGTGCCGAAGTTACGCATCTAATTAAAGATGAAAGAAAAGGAAAATTTACGTTTTTCCCTGTAAAAGTACTAAAATTTAAAAACTGATATCGCTTATAATGACAGCTGAAATAAAGCAGTTATACTTCCTTGTCGATTCACAATAATTTACTTTTTATTAGTTTTATAACTTTATTTACTTAATTTTGTATTGTCTATGCATTCTTATAATGCTTTCAATTGTTTATTTTTAATTTGTAACGTTTTTATGGGTTTATTGTTTTCTACATTTCATTAGCTAGATTTTTAACTATATTACCAAATGTACCCAACTAAGTTTTATAGCCCTACCACACACACCCACACACCCACACACACACACACACACACACACACACACACACACACACACACACACACACACACATGTAACTTACTTTTTACTAACTTACCTAACTTTTTACTAACCAATTATTCTTATAAATTTTCAAATTAAATTGTTTTGTTATTCTTTTAATTGTTTTTAAGGTTTTTACAGTTTAGTACGTTTTATATTTAATTCACTACTTTTTTACTAAATACTAAAAATTTGGTCTATAGGGCATTGTCTATTACTACTACACTGTTCTTATTCAAGTTCGGTATAAGCATTTCACTCACCCACTTTTCATAATTTTCGTAGTTCATGTCGTTGTGATAATCGCCTTTTTTGAAACCCGATTTAAACGTTAAGAGAGCACTGGATACAAACCCAGTTTCACCACCAGCATGAACTACAACCACCCGCTGTCCTTTATTTATTGGAGTTTTTAGGCCACTTTTATCACTGTCTGTCCACGTTTTTGTAACTGACGTTGAACTGTGAAAATAGGTTTCGTCCGTGTACACTATGGGCCGCCGTTCTCCTCTGTACTGCTGTATTTTTCTTATAAAATCTACTCTTAAGTTTATAATGTCATGTTTCTCTATTAAAAGTTTTCTATTGTTTTCAGCACGTTTCCACCGAAATCCTATTTGTCGAATAATTTGTCTAAGACTAGATACACTACCATTATAATTAATTCGTTCTCGTAAAATTCTTAAAATAACTTTTAATGTTGGTCTTTCCCCTTCCGTTGTGTGACAGTCGTGAATAATTCGTCGAATAGTACACTTGTCAAAATCGTCTATATCGGTTTTTACTTTTTTTCTTGGACGTTTTTTATGGGGAGTGCTGAAAGATTTTGTATCACCCGTATACGTGGATGCTTCTTTAATAATTCTAAAAACACTACTTAGCGACACACCACACGCCTGAGCTACCCGTTCCTGTAATTTTCTTTCTGATGTTTCTTTGCCTTCAGATTTCATAAACTTGTAAACGTTATAAATTATTTTCCGACTCTATGTATGACTTTCCTTTGCACAGAAGTCGACGGTGAACCAGACTGATCCATTTCACTCGACAAACCGGAAAAAAAAGCAAACTACATAAATGAAACTAAACGCTACATTCTGATGAATACTGATGTTTTTTGAAAAGTACGCACATAATAATCTCCACAGCCGTCTGGAAGGCAACTGAGTTTTGTTTCTCTGCTGACGCATGCGCATTACATAACCTGCGCTGTTAACACGAAAACGGTTGATTCATGTCTAGCAAACTTTACTGTACAAAGTCTTATTTTATTACAATATAAAGTTACCGTACATATGTTTACTTTATTTTCTTAAATACATATATACTTATTAATATGTATCAGTGCCAGTGGCCAGGTATCTCTCTAGACCTCTAAGAGTAGACAGATGAAGATGATTATATTATATTATATAAATTTCATTGTACCTTTCTGTTCAACATCATCAGAGGTAATAACTTTTCATTTTATAATTTAAGACTTTATTAATATACAAAATTATATGTTAAATTTATTTAGCAGAAAGGTGCAATGAAGCAAACATAAGAAAAGAAAATAAACAAAAACTAGATGGTAACTTTATACATAGTGCAAGATGTGTCATAAGTCACTTTAACAAAAAGCATTTTTTGTAACTTTAGTGACAAAAGGTTTTGTAAGGTTCAGTCATTAATTAGGTGCAGATTTAAAACAGTTGTGCTGATGTTTCAAACAAAATTTTATTATCATAAGTATAGCAAAATTGAAAGTTAAGGGCATGCAAATGCGCGAAACGCTTATGGTCAGAGGGGAAAGGTGATGTGGAGGGAGTCGCTGTGAGATGTGAGAAGAGAATTGTAGTTATCAGCGACGGTGTTGCCAACCTATCAATATCATTTCTAACAGTAACAAAAATTCGCAACTGTTAAGGTTTGTTTGTAAATGTGTCAACACGAATCTCTATCTCTGTGTGTGTGTGTGTGTGTGTGTGTCTACAGTTATACAGCTGGCTTTAAAAAAAACAATTATACATTTAATGTTTCTGATGTAAATCAAATAATAATAATAATATTGTAATTGTATTACTATACAAATCAAGCAAATGATATGTACTGTTCACACGTATCGGAATTTGTTGCTGTTACATATCAGAATGTTTTATAAACATATCTGAGTTTTGTTTGGTTCTGTCATTGTGTCCTGCTGAGACATAAAAAACTACAGCCTTTCTGACCGTTCTTATCGCAATGGAATTTGCAAACTGTACACTTCCACTCCTTAATACACGCGACTATCTCTACAGTTTCTCATTACATAAAGGAACGCGTTCTTCGTATTAATTTAATTGCAAGAATCTTTTGATGTGAATGCGAATGAACATTTTATGGTTCGTTCTCAGTGTCATGTAAGGTTTTGCCGCGACCAATATTTGTGTACTTTCGAGGGCCTCGTGTGCAAAAACTATAAGGATTACAGAATATCTAAAACTATGACTGGATAGTAGCCCGTTTCGTCGACTACCGGAAATGGTTTGTCGTGAGCGGAGGGGGGGTTGCGCGGTGACGTCACAGCGCTGCGCGTGGGGGTCTAAATTTGGGCTGTGTGAGCACGGCGCGCGCTCAGTTCAGATGTATCTCCGGAACGAGTTGGTCGATTTTAGTGATCGAGGTGTCTACGGACAGCTGAGAACGTAAGTTAGACGTTAATAACACAAGAAATATAAAATTAACATTGGAAAGCAGAAAATATTGAGATATTGTGAAAATGCCGCGTCCTCAGAAGAGAAAGAAGGCTGTAAAATCTGGAACTCCGAACAAAATGCGTGCACCACGACTTACAAATATAGAACGTTGTCGGCTACGTCGATTGCAACAAAAGGAATTGTAAAGAAGACGCCAGAATTCGAATTTGGATGGTGGAAGTGGAGCGCCCAGTACAAGTAGCGAGTGCGTACAACGTTTGGAGCAACCTAGCACTTCGTCATCGTGTCGAATGGATTTGGAAAGTGGTCCAATAGACGTAGAAAGCAACGACGATTCCATTGATATGCAGGATGACAATACTGAGACTCGTACGGACGGTAACATCGGTCCGTCAATGGCGCGTTCAGACCTTTCGCACGATTTGACAAATAAGTATGCTGCATGCGATCGCCACTTTGTGAAAATGTTCTTTGACAATGAATTTGGACTTGGTTGTGATGTTTGTAATCGACTTTGGTTCAAGACGGATCTTAAGCCCGTTAAAGTTAAACACTGTAACATTTTGAGCAGCGAGTTCCCCGACCAAGTAGTGGAGGCTATGGTAGCATGTGTAAATTGCCGTCGATGCTTGTGTACTAATAAAATCCCATCCATGAGTGTGTCTAACGGTTTCAAATATCCTGATCGGCCTAAGACTTTGCCAGTGTTGAGTCCGGTAGAGGAACGGTTGATATCACCTAGGCTGCCTTTCATGCAAATTCGCCGACTTCGACACGAGGGCAGTTATGGCATCATTGGTCAAGTAATAAATGTTCCAGTTGATGTGAACAATATGGTGAAACAATTGCCTCGACAGTTGGACGACGATTATGCGATAAATGTTAACATCAAGAGGAAATTAATGCACAAATCGTCATATTTGAGCGGGTATGTTCGGAAATCGAATGTAATTCAATGGCTTCAGTACTTGGTGAAACAGCCGTTGTACCGTATGTATGGAATTACCATCGATGGAACTTTGTGGACAATATATGTGTCGACAGAATTGACGATGATGGGGATTGTGTAGAAGAGGCACCAGTGTTAGACTCGGATTGCATTGTGGCCAGGCAACATACACTTCTGTGGAACGAGGAGAACTGTCTTGATATAGCGCCCGGCCAACACAGTATGCCGTTGAATATTGTGTACGATACACACGCCGAGGAATTGTCGTTTCCAAATATTTACTTGGGTATAGATCGTCGCTACAAAGATGGTGTAAGAGTGACTCCTTATATGATGGCCACGAATGAAATTAGACGTAAAGATCGGTGAGGTGTGACCCCACAACACATCTTGTATATGGCGATGAAAATCTTGAGAATGAGAGTCGTCGAGGGAATGTTTCATACTTTCAAAACGTCCAGCACAGTTAACGTGACTCGTGCTATGTTGAATGATAAGGAGTTCATACGTGATTGCATGGAAAAGAATTTGTCATTTCTTAAATCCATTCCAAATTCGATGCAGTATTGGCAGGATCGTAAGCGTGACTTGTTTGCAATGATGCTCCAGCTTGGGAAGCCTACTGTGTTTCTTACGTTGAGTGCAAATGAAATTCGTTGGCCAGGTTTGCTGTCGGTGTTGCATCGCCTAAGTGATTCGTATAAAGATGTGCAAAATGTTGAGGCACTTAGCAGATCAATGCGGTGTCATTTGGTGAATGAAGATCCAGTTACGTGTTGCATTGTGTTTAACAAACTGGTCGACATTTTGATGAGTATGTTGTGCAGTAAGACAAAGGCGAATCCATTTGGTGATCGGTATCGAGTCGTTGATTACTTTAAGCGCATCGAGTTCCAGCATCGAGGCAGTCCACATGCGCATATACTCTTGTGGTTGAACAATGATCCTAAAGAATCAATCAGTGAAGATGTGCCACGTACAATTGAGTTGATGAATACATTGGCGAGCGTATCGAGGGGAGATTTGCCTGCAGAGATGTACTCCAATCAAACGCACCAGCATACGTTTACTTGTACCAAGCGTGGAGAATCAACGTGTCGCTTTGGAATCCCGTATTGGCCAATGCGAAAGACAATGGTACTGTTGCCGCTCGCTAAATGTGATCCGAGAAAAGCTACCATGCAGAAATCAGCTGAGCGTTTAAAAACAATACTGGAGCAGAAAGTGTATGACAGTGTTGCAGAATTTCTTGTAGACAACCATTTGACAGAGGGCAAATACCTCGATACAATTCGAGCTTCACTGCGACGGCCGACGATGTTGTTCAAACGTAATATGTCTGAAATCTACACCAATACTTTCAATCCATGGTTAGCCAGAGTGTTGGACTCAAATAGTGACTTGCAATTTATACTGGACGAATATAGTTGTGCGACATATGTTGTAGAATATGTTAACAAGGCGAATCGTGGAATAAGTCATTTGCAACGAGAACTCATAAAATTACAAGAAGAGAATCCGGAGTTGGACTTCACCGAGTTAGTACGCAAGATTGGTGTGAAAGTTCTTAATTCGGTCGAAATGTCGGCACAGGAGGCGGCCTGGTATTTGCTTCGTCAATCGATGAGCCATTCTAGTAGTCGTCAAGTTGTGTATATTCCAACAGTGTGGCCACAAGAACGACAACGATCAAGGAAATTGAAACGACAAATGGACTTGGAAAATTTGGCTGATGATAGTACGGATGTGTGAACCAAAACTAAAATCGAACGTTATGAGGAACGCGATGCATCGTTAAAAGATCTATGCCTCGCTGATTTCATAGCTTGGTATTCTGGAAAGAAGTCAGTACAACAGCAGCCAGACGAATGTGACGATCTAAACGCCTCAATCAGAATGATGAGGTTCGATTTATCAATAAGAAGCGGTCAGTTCCATGTGTTATACGTTACAGACAATATGATACGTGATGTGGTCAATTACAAACGGGAAATGGTTACGCTATACTATCCGTTTCGAAATGAGACAGTTGATATACTCGATCGTAATAGGTTTGTCGAGATCTATGACACCAACGAATCCGCAATTCTTACTAAACGTCGTGAATATGAGTCCAACATAAATATTGAAGAAGTGATGCGAGAAATTCAAGAATTATATATTCATAACGATATAGACGAAAATGCGACAAATGAGGAGCAAAAAAATCGATATAATTTTGTGAGTAGCGTGTTGAATGATGGCAACCAAGAGAATAACGATGACATCGATGCAGCACAGGCTTCGTCTGTGGGCATATCTGCTGTACGAAAACGATCGAATGTGCTTTCAAAAGAAGACTACTGCAAACTGTTACGCAGTACTAATAAACGCCAGCGAGAATTCATATTGGAAATTATACATCGGATCCATACATTCAGTTCGCCGCCAATCCAAGTGTATCTCACTGGGCCAGCCGGTAGTGGAAAAACTTATGTGTTACGTGTAGCCATGGAGACCTATAATCGATACACTCAACAACACACTACACGACGATTACATTGCTTACATTGCTTGTGCGTCGACTGGAAAGGCCGCTGTAAATTTGCAGGGTACGACCGTTCACTCTGCGTTTCGTATAAGTCTAATGCGAACATCAACTTCATTGCCCCATGAAGCTTTGCAGTGTTTCCGAACTGCCTTCGTTGGAGTAAAATGTGTAATAGTTGACGAAATAAGTATGATTGGGTCCGATGTTTTCAAAATCAACTCTAGACTGAATGAAATTACGGGCGTATATGATCAACCATTTGGCGGCATGGATATCATTCTGACTGGAGATTTTCGGCAATTACCGCCTGTAA
This sequence comes from Magicicada septendecula, assembly GCA_034769895.1. NCBI lineage: Eukaryota > Metazoa > Arthropoda > Insecta > Hemiptera > Cicadidae > Magicicada > Magicicada septendecula. The sequence goes on from CM068367.1 coordinate 848,184,482, forward strand.
ATGCTACCCCCGTTTATAAATCACCACGAAACAACTTGGGTGGGTGCGTATTGTGGGAATCAGTGGATTTCTATCCGCTCACTCAGGTTATGCGACAAAGCGACCTCTTATTCTCTAAAATTTTGACGAAGATTGGTGATGGAAAACGTTTAGACTCTGAAGAAATGGCAGCGATCGAGTCTCGTTTCAGAACAGTTGAATGGTGTAGGGAACACGAACCAAATGCAATACGTCTCTTCCATAGAAATCATGATGTGGATGCTTATAACCGACTTGCAATATCAGACAGAATTTGTAGCAGTGCCTCCGATTTGATCACTGGCTACAATAACAGCACTCAACTTGGCACTGCACGAGTCAAATTACACAAGCTCAGTGTGATGAAAACTGGCGGTTTGCCGTATCTGCTTAATTTACAGAGTGGTATGCCTTATATGATTACAACTAACATTGATGTGACGATGGAATTGTTAATGGTGCAATAGGAATACTTGAGTACATCGAACAAGTCACTCATGAGACAGCAGTTCAATTAGTCCAACAACGCGACGAGTCTACACAAATCAATCCTTATATCAGATTGTGGCTACACTTTCCACAAGCCCACATCGGCAAAATGGCAAGACTAAAAGCAGCACCAAGAGTAATTTGCAGCAATGGTCTAATAGATCGAACTTGGACACCCATCTGTATGCGTAGCGCTAACATCAAACTCGGTGGTTCTATAAGTTGTAAACGAATGCAATTTCCAATTGTACCCCCTTGTGCCATAACCATACACAAAAGTCAGGGAGGCACATTTGACACGGTTGTGTATGACTACAGCAAAAGTCAGCAAATACAATTGGTCTATGTTGCAATGAGTCAAGTAACAAGCACCGAAGGTCTTTACATTACGAACTCGCGCAACGACTTTAAATTCTATCACGGACTTGGTTGCGACAGCTCAACTGTTAGAGAAATGCGAAATGAATATCTGCGACTCGAGAGCCATCCACTTAATACACTTACCAAACGTGTTGAACTGTTTATGAATTGCTCCGACAGTTTGATTGAAGACGACACGATTGTAATATTCTTCGTTGGAATGAATGCGCAAAGTCTCGTTGCACACAAACTTGACATTGAAACGGATCCTGTCTTAACGAGAGCTGATTTTCTTATGGTTTCAGAAACATGGATTACAAATGACGAGTCTGTGTAGCTTGAAAATTATAATCTCATCTCATATGAACACGAAGCCATGGATAATAACCCCACTGAACAACAACAACAACAACAACAACAACAACAACAACAACAACAACAAAAGAGAAAGGCTGGCGGTGTTGCAATTTATCAACGTCGTAGCAACAAGCTATGTGCTATTCCTTTCAATATACCAAACAATATAACCCAACGACTTGGTGTATACGTGGATCCTGGCACAGGCGATATTGCATTGGCACAAATCACAGTCAACAATTCTTTCAGATTCATTGCTGCCTCATTGTATATTCATCCAAATGCAGAAACAAAATACATTAAACTTCTCCTCTTTCGAAGTCTTTGTAGATTTGGGCGCTCAATATCTAAGGTCATTGAGGAAATTGAGCCCGACATTACAACGCCAATATTTCTTACTGGTGATTTCAATGTCGATCCCAACGATCCGAGAAATGATTGGCTGGTTCCATATATGCAACAAGAATACGATCTACAACTTGTACAAACCTCTCCGACTACACTTGGAAACACCACAATCGACTTAACGTTTGTACGTCAACTTAGGCCGACGATTATGCCCTACGTTTCATATTTTAGTTACCATCGACCAATTGTTCATAGGTTAGCCAATTGTACTAATGATTTCGATGAATAAATGTTATGTATGGCGTAATTTTCTTTCTTTCATTTCAACTTTCTTTCTGACAAACAAAACAAAAGAATCTCCCAATAACGATAGTAACGTATGTAATTTCGCATTCACGAAATAAAGATCCGACGGGAGTATCAAGAATACTCCCTGAATATTTTTAATCCTGGACAACAAAAAACTGTGTATTATTACTTCCCGTGCTTGACTATGAATAACTTTCCTGTCTTTGCTAGTTGAAGGAAAAGTATCCATTTTAACAAATCTCGTTACAGGATGACAACACAAATAATTGCAATAATGCGTAATTACAGAATAAAAACTACCAATAGAAATTAACTAAAAAATTAAATAACTAATAAAAATGAGTGACTGTATAACAACGATATAATTAATAATAAATTGAAATGATAATAACAAATGCAAGACTGAGATAGTACATCACACAGTAACTAACAATGTATGGGTAACTAAAACATCACACGCAAGTTGGCAACACCTTCACTTGTATAGCAGCTGATTCTCCGGTACCCTCCCGCCATTCACAATTTCAAAGTGGACTTGTCCATCCATAAATTGGTTTCTGCACATATGCCCTTAACTATCAATTTTACTATACTTGCACAGAAATACAAGTAACACAGAAGTAACTGATACACAAACAATGATTTTCAATATTTATGGAGTACTATAATTATATCTTATTAATATAAGAATAATGAGTTAATAATATAAGAATATAATATGCCTAATAGTTATAATAATAATAGTAATAATAATAATTATTATTATTATATTTTTTTATGGAACATATACCCACCCATTCATACAAAAAAATGCTTACTGTAGTAAATGTTAATGTAGACCGATTAACTACTACTGAACTTCCTGACAGTTCTTACTGGGAATAAGTGACAGAGATAATAAAAAAATGTTTCAGATTTAGCAACTTTATATATCTCAGTTTAAAACTGGTATGTTTAAGTCAAATAGGAAATATTCATTAAAAGGGTTGGTATTCATGTGGAGAGCATTCTTCTAAACCAAACAGTTTATTACACTGAAAATACACAATTATGTGGAATTATTGATACTGAAATCCTGATGATACAGATCACTGTTTGCTAACATTGATGACCTATTTTTTCACAATACATGTCGTCTATGTCCCAAGTATGAGTTACAGTGACAAAGTGGTAACTCCATTGCTTTCATTGCAGAACATGAAAATCATTATGAATAAGTTTAGCAGAAATAATGATTGGATTTTATTTAACTGATCTAAATGGATGAAAGAGGTTGCCGTGAAGTAAGTTGGCTGTCACTGGAGAGTGGAGAGTGCCGATGGTTAAAAAGAAGAAGAAGTTACTCATCCGGAGACAAACTTCGGCACTACAAATCTTATCCCCTCCTGCCTACGTAAGTTTTAATATGAAAACGTCAACATAGGTTTTTAATTATAATCAAAATTGTGAAATTTTACAATATATTTAAAAATATAATAGCTGGAAGTCAATGCAGCAAATTTACATGGAAACTGAAAATCAATACAGACTGAGACCAAAAACGTATTTATGGTCCAAATGCCAGAAGCTGTTTAAAGGAGAGGACAAATTGGGAGCAATATAAAAAATGTAGAACAATCTCTAAATTGACTGGAAATTATTAATTAATGTGGAAATTACATTTAAATAATAATGATTTACTGGTGTATAAAATGGAGCTGAAATTAATAGGGCTTAACAGATAGCAGCAAATAAGATTAAGTTTATAAAATGCAAGATTATTTTTAACAAATCTGTTTTATTTTTATAAAAGGAAAGGCTCAAAAACATTTCACTAGATTAGCTTTTGGTTACATTTTTAACTTAAAACACTCATTAAAAAAAAAATTTAATTTAAAACTTATTTTTAAAATGTCAGATGCCTGCCCTGCTCAGCCAAGACATTTGAAAATAACTTCAGCAACAAATAATGTCTGCATGTGGCACAATAATACTGAAGTTATAGAGCTAGAGTGGAGTTTAATTCCACTGTACCATATCCACTCTCCCAATTATACTCTGCTTACTAGAGACTGCCTAGTTTCATAATTAATGTAATTTTGCTGCAACTGCTATCACTATCACTATTACTAGTTAGTAACATAGTGCTTAGAAATTAGTGAATGTATTTAGTATTTTAGTGGCATGTGTGTTTATAATATATTTACATTTTACTTTAAATGTAAAATTACATATACTTATACGTATGTTACTAACATAGCTATTTGCCTCTGAATAGTAAGGAAACGCCAGCAAAGTAATATAGTGTAGAATGCACCATTATACTTTGATGCCTCAGTTGTCTTCATTGCCTAACATTTGTCAAATGCATACACCTCACATGTAAGTGCTTATATTTCATAATAAATAATGTCAGCTATTATGCTTTTTTTTTCATAAAAGAAATCTGTAAATTAGCATCTTCAGGGGAATGTTTTCATAAATTCAACCACAAAATTTATATAGACTTTGAAACAAGATAAAAGTATCTGCAGTTCTGTATTTAACAATGTTATCCTGTTATCTGATTTTTTTAAAATTTTCTTCTCCAAAAGCTCACTGACTTGGTTCTATTAACCAACAAAATATTCTAAATTCCATTTCATTATTGTAGGTAAAGGTTTCATTTATTTTCCAGTAATACTTTTCATTACTGATAATATATTATCCTCTACAGCCAGGATCATGTCAGTATAAAATTTTTACCCAGAAAAAGTAACTTTCTGGCACACCCCCACTTCATTTAACTAACAGTTAAAATTTGAATATTTTAATGATAGTTTACTAATAATTGTTGATTCAATTAAGTTGGAAAAACTGCCAAAACCTGGAGTTATCTGCAGTAGAACAAATTGACATGAAACTTTTTGTAATCTCTTCTACAATGTCTAGGTAAAACTTAAAAAAAAAATTGAGTGTTCTCACCTTTTAAAGATTAAAATGACTCTTAAATGCCAGAAAATTATTTTTCAGTACACTACTCATGGAACAAATTGATGAAACTGCTTACAGTTATATATTCTAGATCACTAATTAATTTTGTTAATTTTAATATACAAATTTTTCTATTTTCAAATTTAAATTCATATTTATTATACAGCTTGTAGGGGAGTCAAAAGGGACCATTTGAAAGGGCTGAAGTATATAAAATTGTGATATTTTAAAATATTTTTCTTACAAAATTCATAAATTAATTTTAAGTGAAAACTTGTGAAAACTAAGCAAGACCTATGATGGTCAAAATCTCATTGCTAAATTTTGTACTATGTGGTTGAAGTCACCCTCAAATGCTGAAAATTTCTTTTGTAGTAAACTATTTGGAATAAATCACTGAGAATATATACACTTGCATTTTTGAGGTCACTGATTAAGAACATAAGGTCGACGATATTGTAAAATACAAAGAACTTTAAGGGGGAGAATGTACAAAATAACAAAGTCATGTCTTCTGAAGTGTTAGTCCTACATAAATGGAAAGATAAACAAATTCTTTGACACAAAATATACTTTTATTGTTTGTCAGTCTTTATTTTGCTAAATTTAATGTTTTTGAGTGAGGTGTTTAATAATATATCTTTTTCTTTCATGTTATCACTAAATTGAGATAACACTATAAGTTAAATTGAGCACATTGAGAATAGTGTACATTGGTAGTACATTATTAGGATTTTAAAAATGTTTACTTAATAGCAAATCACAGTAGAGAAATTGCGCCAAATCTTTCAGTAAAAAAATTATAAATCCAAATTTTGATTGTAACATAGTTATTTGTATTGATGTCATGATAAAGAAAATTTAATTTAAAAAATAATTGCAAACTGTTTGGTTTATAAGCACTTTTTCTTCAAAGATGTAGTTTTTTAGTTGTCAAGTCAAAAATTGTTTTTGGCGGTAAAGAAACAATGTGTTTGTAGCACATTTTTAAACAATTATACCTCCAAAAGTATTGAAGCTACATGAATAAGAAAAGTATCAAATTCTTTTAAGAAAAATGAATTTTATTTAGAGTTCCTCCCATTTTTTAATAAATTCAATATCCTGCAAGTTATTTAACAAGTTATTTATTGTCATGGGGTAATAATTTTAGAGGAGTGAAAGTCACAATTTTTAAAACCAATTGCAATAACTCAAAAACCATTGGCTTCCATTAATAAGTGCATGCCAACTGTTTCGTTAGAATACAAGGGTCCATCAATGTCGGGTTATTTGTATCTTTTATTTCTCACCCACTGAGAAGGGTGGAAACCGCCCACTGAGAGAGATCACCAAAAATGTTTTTGTTCACTTTTATCAATACACTACCGTATGTAGAAAATATTATAAAAGGGTTTATGTTGGTTCTTTTCTTAAAGAAAATTCCAAGGTTTCTGAAATATTTATGGATTAAACTATAAATAAGTAATGTTAAGTAAGTGGTAATATACCGTAAATTAGAAAATAAATTATACATTTATAGCAATGAACCTTTTACTCTGTCCTTTGATAATAATTATACTTTGATAAGCCTATATGAATTATTTTACCACTGTCAATAAGAATAAACTTTATTACAGTTAACTTACAGAGTTTGAAAGAACTAAAGTAAAAATCAAATTTTTTAGATTTCAGTTTGGTGCCCCCATGGGTGGCTGCAGGGCCGGCCTTAAGAATGGGCCAACCGGGCCGTGGCCTAGGCGCAGATTTTTAGAGGGCGCCAAAATAATGGATACAAAAATCAAGTTTTTCTTTCCTTTATGATTATTAATAAATGAAGTTGTTCTCTCAAGCAGGTTAAACAGTTTACTCTATTATCAATGAATGCCACTGTTTGGTACATAATAAGACAATCAATATAAATGCTCACAAAGCAGTATCATTTGACGTATTTTGACATTCATGATCAGCTACAAAACTGAGACATGATCATCGCCGTTCTTGTCCACGATCATTACTTAGATAAAACAATCCAAAATGAGTTGATTAGTTTGCTTGGGTCTGAAATAAAAAATGATATCATTGAAAGAGCAAAGCAATCCAAGTACTTTTCACTAATATTATACTGTACACCCGATATCAGCCACCAAGAACAATTTGTCATTTACAATTCGTTGTGTTGAATGTACTGAAACAGACGTTCAAGTAAAAGAGCATTTCTTATCATTTCTTCCTACTGATGACACTACTGGAGAAGGTTTGACAACAGCCCCTTTGAAAGAAATTGAAGGGACCTGTGAGTTAGACATGAAAAATTGTAGGGGGCAAGGTTACGATAATAGAGGCAACATGACTGGAAAATATAAAGGAGTGCAGTAAAGAATTTTATCAATGTTTCCTAAAGCTTTTTTCAATCCTTGCGGATGTCATTCACTTAACCTAGTAATTGGAGATGCTGTGGCTTCATCTGTAAAACATGTTTCTTTGTTTGGAGTTTTACAACGTCTGTACGTTTTGTTTTCATCATCTACTAAAAGATGGAAAATACTCAAGGAAAGTCAGTTGACTCTTACTGTCAAAGAAGTCTGTGAAACTAGATGAGAGTGTAGAATTAACAGCATAAAGGCAGTCAGGTATCAAATGGTTGAAGTTTGAGAAGCGCTACAGGCAATGCAAGAGGAACTCATTGATCCAAAAGTGACATCTGAAGCCAAATCATTGAAAAACAATTTAACATCTTTTGATTTCATTGTCTCCATTGTTGTTTGGCATGACATATTATTTCAAGTAAACCTGGTCAGCAATACCATGCAAAACATCAACAGTGACTTATCAACAGTTACACATCTTCTTGGAAAGTGCCAAACATTTTTAAAAGAATATCGTGAAACTGGATATGCAGGTGCTGTAGCAACAGCCAAAGACATAGCTGAAGACTTGGAAATTGAAGCTGTTTCCAAGAAGCAGCCTAAGAGAAAGAAAAAACGGCAATTTGATTATGAGTCCCGAGATGAAGCCCCAACGGATCCAGAGCAGTTGTTTAAAACAGTTGTCTTTTACCCGCTTATAGATCAGGCTCTGACATCCATCGAACAGCGCTTTACACAACTTGAGACTCATAACCAGCATTGGGGTTTTTTGTACAACGTGCAAACTCTTCCAGAATCGGAAATCTTAAAACAAAAATGTTTGAATCTTCAAAACGTTCTTCAAGATGAAGATAAATTAGGAGAAAGTGACATCGATGGCAACCACCTTTTTGAGGAGCTTAAACATCTGGGTGTATTTCTGAAGAACTCTGAGATAAAAACTCCTGTTCAAACTTTGCAAAGTATTTCAAAAAGTAACATGATTGACTGTTTTCCTAATATATGGATTACATTGAGGGTTCTTTTAACAATTCCTGTCATGGTTGCTAGTGGAGAACCCAGTTTCAGTAAGCTCAAATTAATTAAAACTTACGCTCTACAATGGTGCAAGACTGCCTATCATCTCTAGCAACAGTTTCTATTGAAAATGACATTGCAAACCAGTTAGATTTAACGAAAATTTTCAAAGGTTTGCTGACGCAAAAGCAAGAAGAAAGAAATTTAACTAAACTTTCAAAAACCAAAATATGTTTATTTTTTTATTTTTAAAGAAAAACTTTAATGCAATAAATCTTGGTATGAGATTTTTAGTAAAAATAAACTTTACATGTGAAAAGATGTTTGTGTTTTGATAATATCTGTACATATACTTATAATAAGAAGAAATGTACACTGACTGAATTAAAATTATAGGAATCTGTTTGAAATTTATTCTTTTTATTTGATGTTTTCCACTGGCATTGAGCATCCATGTGAAACACTTATATAGGTGAGTCAAGTTACAGCTTTATCAAGAAACAGGCCTTAGTGATAATTAATGGATTTCAAGAAAAATAAAAAAAATATTTGTTAACATTTGAAAAGTTATATAGTATAAACTTTAAATTTTTAAAATAATTTCTTGTAGACCTACAGAATAGTAGGTTTTTATGTGTTGGGCTTAACCGCCGCCACTAGTAGGCCTATAAAATAGTCATGATAAAACTTTTAAAGTATAATGTTATTAAATTAGTACTGACAAGAAAATAAGCATCACAATTTTTAGGGGGGCGGGCGCAAAATTGTGTCTCGGCCTGGTCAGACCTAAAGGTTTGGGCCGGCCCTGGGTGGCTGCATGGGTTGTCCAGGCCATAAGGCCCACTTGACTGTTCTTAAACAACATCCATTTTATATATACCTGAATGATAGAAGCTGTTGGTTAATATTGGGTTATTTTGGGTTGTACTTATTTTAATTCTTTAATATCATAATTACTTTAGTTCAAATAAAATAAGTTCCCAAATCAGTAACAAAACTCTTTGACTTACTGGATATGTTTTGTTTATCATATGACCACTGTCACAATAAAATAATTTTTCTTTATATTATTTTTTTTAATAAAAAAAATCTCAATTGTTTACATGTTTGTTCTTCTTTAATCAAATATGACTGTATTTAAAATAAAATATAATTTCTACATCCCCTACACACACACACACACATAGTGTACGCTCTTGTGGATTCTGCATCCCCAGTATCAGAAATATGGGCTTATAATTAACAAGAATCAAAGTATTAAAGTTGATTTATTTATACCCTACTTATATTATTATACATAACAATAGTTATGAAGAACATATGTTCTAATTTTATCATCAAAAATTAGTATGTCAAGAAAAATTCATACATCAAGATAAATATAATGCAGGAGTGGGTCCACAAGGAGGATTAAAAATCTGAGCAAATCTTTTGACAAGCTGATTCAAGGAAACTTATTTTATTTTTGTCTGGGAAGGATAGTTTATTTTTTAAATATTCAACAATTTCATTTCAGAATAGGCAAAATCTATATTTCAAAGAAAAGGAATCAATATTTTTGAAAGGAGAAATTTTAAAAAATACGTATTCTATCTATATTTGTTGCATCTCCAAACCATTGTTCTTCTCTGCAATTGTTCCTACACACTAATAACATACACATTAATTTCTATAAGTTTCTGTGTCTTATTAGTTTATAATTGTTTTATTTAGTTTATTATAAATGGGTTCACTTTCCTGAATAAGATGAATGGTGGGATGTTTCTCCTTGTTTCCTGGTGAATGTTGACAGCTGCTCCTTCCAGGTAGTCGTCAGGATCTCCTCCTGTTCTTTAGCTCTCAGGGTCGTTGTACGGGTTGGGTACACCTATGACAATGTTCAATTATTAATTATTAGCTAATTAGGCTATATAGCTCCGGCAACTTGACGTGTTCCTAGAAACCTAATTGGACAATCTTGAAACTGTTACCAAATTAGCACTGGAATATCAGTCGCGCACTTTACTATTAGTGTTCATAACTCCTGACAGACCTATCGTACTGAAGCAGAGTTAACGATTACACGTTATAGAGAGTAGCGATACTGCTTTTTCTGAGTACTACTCTAGACTGCCTTGCATCTCGTCACGGAACAAATTGACTGATATATTAGCCCATCTGATTGGTCAGAACTGTTCCCTCACCCTTTCATTATAGTCCAGATAACATTCTACTTGTAAGAAATTGCATATGGGCAATGTAAAACGTGCAAAATAAACTGGTATAAATTTATTACTTTTCTTGTGGGTGATAAAACCTTTTTTTATGAAAAACTCATATATTTCGTACTTTATATCATTAACAAACATTACTACCAGATTGGTCTTATTTTTATGCATACTCTGGTATAAGTCTTATGTCAGACATTTGATTTACATAAGAGTTATTTAATTTAATTCGTTTTTTATTGTTAATTCGTAACACAGTTATTCACACCTGCACTCGCCATATGCCTATGCATACGTTCGCACTATTCCACAACACTCATATTTTTTATACAGTCAAAAATTAACTTAATCTAACAATTCTGACATGATTCTTACTGTCTATAATACAATGTTGCAACACGCAACTTTTACTTTGACTAGTTCTCATTGAAACATGTTATCATATGTTAAGAGTGAAATTTATTATTTTATATGCAAATCTCACCCATTGCAATATATATATATATATATATATAATTTTCTTAGATTAATCTGATGGCCAGTAAAGGTGTTCAATTAAATGCTCATCAGTAAAGAAAATAAGTAAATACTAACTACTTACTAAAACTAGGTACTAGATACTAAATACTAGGTAAATACTTAAAACCAGTTTTATAATAAAATAAAGTGTGTACACACATACACACTTATTCATACCTTAAGATGTATTCAGTTATACAAAAACTTCACAATTAATTTTTTATCTTGTTTGTTAGGGAGACTTTGATAGAACGAGGAAGTATGGCTCCAGGCACATCATCCATGCTTCGGGCCCGTCGGCGGGATGTCAAATTAAAACCAAACCGTGTTCTTGATAGAAACTCTTCCCGTGGCATGATCTTTGAGAATGAGGAGCTCAGACTACGTACGATTAACATCAATGCTGAGGTAGAGAGAGGTATCAGACATCATTAATGTTCTTAACTTTTTCATCATATTAACATATAGTGCATTTTCTCTAACTTCAAACATCATGTTAATTCCTTGACATTAACAATTAAATCCTATAAGAATTTTATTTTACCTGATTAGTGCCATCTAAAAAAAAAAAAATTTTCTACAGTACTAGAACATAATAATAGTCATGATGATGATGATGATGGTGGTGGTAGTGAATATTATTATCATCATCATCATCATCACACTCACAATCACCATCATTTTATTACTTTTTTTTTATTTATCTCTTTATTATAGCAAACTAAAGCTAATAAACTGCTTCCACTAGAAGAAGTGGAAGAAAACTGTTACTATGTAGTATCTCTCCAAATGACACAATGGTGTAAAGTGGTATAAATTATGTAAACAGATAATAAAATTGAGTTATCTGATATTGTTTATCTACTATAATAAGTGATTCATAAACATTTTTAGTTGCAAACAAAAATACAAATTTTTCTTATTTAACTGAGTGTACAAAAAAAAACTGTAACTGGACTGTGCATCAATCTGTCAACTTTATCTCCATAGTCTTTTATCATTCCAGTCTCCCTCCTTCAAGCCTTTACTTCAATGCCTTTGCATGGCCATCTTAAGGCTAGAGCTCCCTCTTCTTTTCTCCAGTTGTTCCCATTCTAACATCCATTTAGGCCATCTTTCTTTATCCAATATTTTTACATGGCCATATAATTGCAATTTTACTTCCATGTTCCATAAGGAAATGGAAGTATGGTCATGGTGAAAAAAATCGTGTTCTAGATAACGGCTGATTTTGATTGTACTACCCTCAAAACATGCAGAAAAGTCATTTTTCAAAAAGTGTGTGTGTGTGTGTGTGTGTGTAGGTGTGTGTGTGTGTGTGTGTGTGTGTGTGTGTGTGTGTGTGTGTGTGTGTGTGTGTCTATCTATGTGTAGAATTTTTTCTATGGCAAACGATAACAGCCGCAAATTCAAACAGAATCAAATAATTTTTTGCATACAGTCCTGAATTGTAGAGTACTCAAGGCTTATTGTTTGTGGTGAAGATCAGTTTAGGGAAAGGGGTAGTTTACTGGCAACATTTTATGTTTTAACAAGGGTAATTTTTTCTATGACGAATGATAACTGCTGTAAAGTCAAACATAATCAAATAACTTTTTGCATACATCCCTAAATTGTAAAGTACTCAAGGTCTTTTGATTTTGGTGAAGATCGGTTAAGAGAAAGGGATAGTTTACCTGCAACGTTTTATGTTTTAACAAGGGTAATTTTTTTTTTACGAATGATAACTGCCATAAATTCAACAGAATCAAATAATTTTTTGCATACGTTCCTCAGTTGTAGAGAACTCAAGGACTGTTGATTTTGGTGAAGATCGGTTACGGGGAAAGGGTAGTTTACCTGAAACATTTTTTGTTGTAATAAGAGTAAAGTACTTAATTTTGATAAATAAAGTACCCTGATAAGAAGATCTTAATAATCCACTGTAGAAACGTAGATAAAATATCTATAAATGAAGAGGCTAGTTGAACGAGGTCGGGTAATTTTCTATAAATGAAAATTATAGTTGAAGGGGGAGGGGATAATTACTTCCATGTTCCATAAGAACATGGAAGTATGGTCATGGTGAAAAAAATCGTGTTCGAGATAACGGCTGATTCTGATTGTACTACCCTCAAACATGAAGCAAAGTCATTTTTCGAAGTGTCTGTGTGTAGAATTGTTTCTATGGCAAACGATAACAGTTGCAAATTCAAACAGAATCAAATAATATTTTGCATACAGCTCTGAATTGTAGAGTACTCAAGGTCTATTGTTTTTGGTGAAGATCGGTTAAGGGAAAGGGGTAGTTTACCTTCAACATTTTACCAGTGGCGGCTGGTAATGTTTTTGACTGGGGGGGGGGGCAAAATTTAGTTGTACCCATATATTATGTAAAAAAAGTCACCAGTAGAAACTAAATTATTGCTATTATCATCAAATAATTGTAAAATTGAATCTTTTGCTTCACTACTAAAATTATTGTTAATATCAAAAACCTACCTTGCAAACTACCAATATTTAAACAGTGTTTGAAACAAATTATTTATATACCTAAGCAGTTCACGTTCCTAAACTTAAATATTTAAGAAATTATATTATTAAATGCATGCATTACTAAATAAAATATATTTGTTCCCTACCTTGGATTAGTTTATTTGCTTGAACATGAAATCCATTCTCCTCTCCTTTTGTTTGGCAAAATGGTCAATAACTAATTCATTGAAGTTAGGAGTTATTTCTAACATTTTTTTTCTATTGAACACATTCCCAGAGCACTTAGTCTGTCCTTTTTCATTGTATTACGTGTAAATGTTTTAATGCGTTTGAGAGTTGAGAAACATCGTTCACTTTCTGCTGTAGTCATAGGGACTGTACAAATAATTTTTAATAGTTTTACCAGTTCGGGAAAAACAGTAACTAGATTGTTTTCATATACAAAATTGAGTAGAACCAATGCGCCAGTTGCCTTTGTGAAGTCAGGCCTGCTGTATAGAACTACCAGTTCATGTCTTAATGCAGTTTCATTTAAATTAAATTCTTTAGCAGCAATTTGTAACTGTGTTTCTGGAAAGATAAGCTGATGTTTAGAAAACAGGGTTGGTTGCAACAAAACTGCTATTGCTAAATGGTCTGAAAATAAAAATCTGTAGTCTATGTTGGTAACTATTATGTCACAAACTTCTTTAGCTCCAGTCTTCTTGCTTTCATCAAAACGTGACCTTTTTGGATTTTGTGATGATTCTCCAAAATCATTTGTTGCAGACAGACTGGCATCAAAATCAATATAATCTCTGACGTTTTGAATGTGTGACTTGAATGAGGCAACATACTGGTGTGTTTTAATACTGTCAATTTCTACTTGCTGTAATTGATTAAACAAAATGTCATAGGCTGGCATAATTTTGTTGAAAAATGTTAACCAAAAATTAAAATCATCATTATTTAATGTGTTTTTCAGTCCTAGTGCTTTCTGAACAGTGGACTTGTCACTCTCGTCATCTATGATTTTTTCAAGAACAGTAGAAATGTCATTTTTATGAATAAATACTGTTGTCACACAACGGGATTTAAAATTCCACCTGGTATTAGGACATTTTGGGAGACGTTTCTTTACTACTTCATCAAGTATGGCAGTTCGCTTGGAAGATCTTGAAAAAAATGTTGTAAAGCCATCTAAATTACAGAAAAATATTTTTACTTGCTTGTTTTGTGATGCAGCGCACTCAATAATTAAGTTTAGTTGATGGGCATAGCAGTGTATATACTGGGCATTCTTGTACACAGCTTTAACTTTTGCTTGAACACTGTTATGTTTTCCACTCATTACTGCTGCCCCATCGTAACTTTGTGCAATAATTTTACTAGGCATCTTATCAAGTTCTAATTTTGCTAATTCTTCAAAAATAGTATTACTAATACCTTCAGCGGAGTGATCTTGTGGACTGACAAAACTGATAAATCTCTCATGTAATTTTCCGTTCAATTCATACCTCACAACTAACACAATTTGTGACAGAGTGGCACAATCCGTGGTTTCATCTGCTTCAATTGAAATGTAGTCAGTTTCATTTATTTCTTTTTTTATTAGTCCAATGCACACTGCATAAATAGAATCCAAAATTTCATTTTGAATTGTTTTAGAAAGACCAACGAAAACCCTATTTTTTGTTTTTTCAATATGCTCTCTTAAGGTGCTATCTAGGCCTGCCATTAAATTTACTAAGCCCCTAAAAATACCTGGATTCTCAGATGTGTTTGTTTCATCATGTCCCCTTAAAGCTAGTTCAAATATTCCACAAAACTTTACACAGTCAATTAACTTACTTAGGATGTATCTGTTCTTAGAGACTTCTTCATTATGCTGTTTAATTTTTAATCTATATGCACTGTCTAACTGGCAACTAATATTGACTTTTCCTAACAATGAATATTCAATACAA
Source organism: Magicicada septendecula (assembly GCA_034769895.1). Lineage (NCBI taxonomy): Eukaryota > Metazoa > Arthropoda > Insecta > Hemiptera > Cicadidae > Magicicada > Magicicada septendecula. The sequence goes on from CM068367.1 coordinate 848,199,827, forward strand.
TTGTTCATATGAGTTTCACTAATTTTATGTTTTTTTATTTTTTCTCCCAAATGTTTCAAGTCCTTAATTCCATTTTCAGTCCAGACTGAATCACTGTTTAGGTTCATCACCAAACATACATAACAAAAAAAGGAATTGATCGCCTCACATCCACATATCCAATCAGCATGTAAGTAACAGTTTCTATTAAATTTTCTTGTGTAGTTTTTTTTACTTGATGCTGGTCTGTCCGTTTTATAATTTTGTTATGTAATATCTAAATTCGGTTTTGGTGGCCCTAATTTTTTTAGTTCTATTTTCTTTTCGTAAGTAAGTGAATTTGAAATAATCAAACGTTTAATATTACTTACCGAATTCATAGCCATTTTAATTGTTTCTAACAAATACGCACAGAACACACAGAATAAGTTACACGTTTATGTACACAAGGTTCGACAAAAACACTATCGTACAAAGAATAAATTATTAGAACATTATGTTTACACAAAAAGTACAACAAGAACACAGTCAAAACTATATAAAACACAAGAGAAAATATATGCACTATGAGAAATTTTGAACAACTTTTGTTTTTGTTTTTTTTGTGTTTTGAATTTTGAATCAACAAAGAAGTTTGGAATTTAGCTGCGAAACAGAAAGCAGCCACAGTTCCACCTGCAATGGCGGATGCTCATTTAAATGCATAGAGATGTGTATACGTCTCTTGCCCCGCTCCCCGAAAGAACGGCTTATTCAGGGAGGGCGACAGCGAAACAGTCCAGCTGCGGGGCCATGCCGAAAACATCGGGTGATCGCTATTAGTCGCCCCAAAAATATCTTTCAATAAGAATACTACACATTATAGTTATATTATTGACAAGTTTAATTTGCAAATTTAGTGGGAGGGCTGCGCCCTTTTGCCCTCCCTGTACGAGCCACTACTGCATTTTACGTTTTAACAAGAGTAATTTTTTCATGACGAATGATAACTGCCGTAAATTCAAACAGAATCAAATAATTTTTTACATATGTGCCTGAATTGTAGAGGCCTATTGATTTTGGTGAAGATCGGTTACGGGGAAAGGGTAGTTTACCAGCAACGTTTTATGTTTTAACAAGAGTAAAATACTTAATTTTGATAAATAAAGTATCCTGATAAGAAGATCATAATAATTCACTGCAGAAATGTAGATAAAATATCTGTAAATGAAGAGGCTAGTTGAAGAGAGTGGGGGTAATTTTTCTATAAATAAAAATGATAGTTGAAGGGGGAGGGGATAATTTTTATTTATACGTCATGTGTACTACGTTATCGGGAACAAAGAAGTAGTTTGTTGTTAAAATTCCTTCCCAGGCTGTTTGGCGTGGTCCAATGTTTTCTACAAAACCAGACGTTTCGGCAGTGCTATCGACTGCCATCGTCAGTGAAAATCGAGTGCGCTAATGTGAGGTGCTATACGTTAGTGACCACAGTACTGTGGTTAAGGTTGAAGAAAGAAGTAGTTTGTATGGAAATATTTCATTTCGAATATGATTTTAAATGTAAATCTTAGAACATGGAAGTCATGTATGGTTCTCCATACCGATATTTTTATTTTCCATGACTTCTGTAGTTGTGCAAGTTATTTTCTATTTTCCTCTACATTATTGGGCCACTGTAATGCGTTAGTTGTAAACACACAGCTTACTGTGTCCCTTCACATGATAGCTTTTATTCTATGTTAATTTTGTTGTTAGTGGCTTCACTTCTGCTTCACATACAACAATGCCAATGTTTTATACTACACTATGAACAACTTTTCTTCTTTTTCTTGTTTCATGTAGTTCTATTGAATCCTGTGCTATGCAATACTGTGCTCCTTTACAATACACTAACTTTGTTGCAATATCTCTAAAAAAAAAATTACCCTCCTGATATATAATCCAAGTATTTAAATACCTAAAAGCTCCTTATATTTTCATTTCCTATATCTAAATCTGTAATCACCTATAACTACACATATAGGCATACACTTTGTTTTATCAAAATGTATGTAAAGTTTTCATAATGTGTATTCCTCTTTTAACTGTTGACCATGTATCCCATATTGTCTTTATCCTGAGTAAAAATAACATTATCATCTGCAAAGAGTAGTGAATGCTATATAGCTTTTGTATTTGAATAACCATTCTTGCACATTTGCTATATCAATATTCTAGAGGTTGCTCTATGTAAATTTATTATGTCTACATATCATCTGCAATACCCACATACAACATGTGTGTGTGCATCTGTGCTGAGGATATTTAATGACATACTGAAGACCATTAGTGAGTACCAAATCTATAGAGAACGGTGTAGATTCAAGACATGCTCTGATATATGTTACCTAATGCCACATAATTGAATAATCTCTGCATTAAATAATTATATAATACCTGTATTTATCCTAGCCACTTTTACACACACATACACATGTTCATGCGCCACGCACACATGCATATATAATACAATTTAAATTCTTCTTCTTTTGGATTGCATTGCATTAATATCTTCTGTTGCTAATTAATAATGTAGGGCTGCCTCAAAGGAAGAGAATTAAATCATCTGAAAATTATGTAAGCCTATTAATTAATATCATTTGACTGATATATTTATTCCAACCTACTCAAGTAACCAGCACACTACTCAACAGTACACTGTTGAATAAGTTTGGACTAATGGAATCACTGATCTTACTGATACTCACATCTTACTGATAATTTGGGGCCTATTCTATCAGTTTTAACTTGATCAGTGCTATGGCTATAAATACATTGCAAAACGTTTACATACATAGCCTCAATCAAGGGTGCAGAAAAGATTTCCTTCTGAGGGCATTCTGATGGGTCCAGGGTTTTAGATATTTTGTTAACAAAACTACCAAAATTAAAAGAAAATGAACTTGCTATTTGCTACTTTTTTATGGAATCAAGAAGGCAAGTATGGAAACATAACAGTTATGTTAATTTAACCTCTGCTCAACAGTCAGTAAAGGACCAAGGCATACCATGGGGCTTTTGTGTTTAGTACGACAGTTGCATGGCTAGTACAACGCGTCACCAGCTGCTAGTGAGTTATGTTAATAGATATGTAAACTCTAACAAAGACATAAAACAATAAACATGCATTACAATATAAATAAAATAAATTACTAAAATAAAATAACCTGACACAAATTTTTCTCATCTTCTCCAGATATCTGCAGATGTTAAATGTTTTGTACAAATTATTTAAAAATAATTTGTTAAAAATTTTGTACAATTTTGTCTTAGTGTTCATAAGTACTATAAATCTTTTTAAAGATGCATAACAGAAGGAATTAAATTTGTCAACTGATTTGCACAGAAATGAATAAAAGATTTTAATAAAATGGTTACTGCAGGCCGTCAAATGCAAACATTTCAAAATCACACTAAGGGTGTGCAAATACATAGCTGGCTGCAAATTTTGGTGAAGTTAGAGTGTACAAATCAGTTCACTGCTAGAAGTTGTGCTTGTAAAAGACATTCCAAACGCTACATCCTGTCTTATGTAAGCGTACATGTGGAATAACAGACACATTTAAAAATTATTATTACTAATTTGTTTTGAAAACAATAATAAAATGTTAAATTGAAAAGTGTGAAAAAGCTATTAAATATGGATTGAAAATTGTGTACATCTGTATAATATTTGACTGAGAAGCAAAAAAGTGTTGGATACAAAAGTTGTTGTGAAATAAATTACTGCACTATATTGTAAACCAAGTTGGAAACTCTGTGGACTCGAAAAATATAGAAAGGCTACCTTCCTTTTCTCCCCTCAGTTAAGGGACAACCCCTGAAAACTAGAATAAACATTTGAACCAACCCTCAACCTGCAGACAACTAGCAATGTTTACACAAGGTGATTTCAGACTCCCAAGATGACTATAGCATACCACAATTTAAAATATTCATACTCACATAATTAATTAGCCTAATTATTTAATTAGATATCCTGTAGAACTACATTTTTAACAATACGTTTGTTTTATTTTTGGCATTTCCCCCTGTCCACTAATCATGTACTATTAATGCTTTCGATATATATCTTCCCATATATTTCAGCAACAAAAAAATAATTCAGACCTTTCCAACAACTTTATTTATTGCCAGCCATACAGAAGAAGCTACTGTAAAACTTTCTTGTTCAATGGGTTGTATTTTATTCATTTATTGACAAAGGACTGATTATTAACCAAAGAATAAAAATAATAAACAAATAGATGCCCAGATTTTTATTACTTTAACTCAATCTTTTTTTAACTTCAATGTATACTAACCCTGCCTTATGAATCTGTGATGCCTATGCAGTAGTGCAGTATTGATTATTCATATTGCACATTCATCATCATACACATATCATCATTATCATTAGATTTTATATTTAAATCTACAAATTTAAATATCAAACAGTGTGACAACGTATTGATACTTGTCTGTAATTACAAACTGATGCTTTAAATGTTACAGTAACTGGACTTCTTATAAATATATTAACATTCCTTTGTAACAATAAAATTCAGAGTAAAATTTAATAGTTTTATCATAATACTTTAATAACATAAAAATAACAAAAATAATTTAATAAATAAAACAAGATAAAAGTTTCTTAGGGCCAAGACTGTGAAAAGAGATATTAGACAATATATATTAGACAATAAACTCATTGAAGAATTTCAGTGAAACAAGAGAATACGATTTGCATTGAACAAAGGTGAATTCAAATAAATCTCAACATTCACACCCCAACAATTTTCCAACATTCACTACCCATTATATTACATGCACATCTTGTCAATGAGGTAGTTCTAAAAACCATTCTTGTTAAATGGATAGAAGGCAAAATTCTGTGAGATACTTAGATGAATAAAAGTAATGTTCTTTCCTGATTCTTATAAATTGTGACTGTAGCTCCATTCTTTTCAATTTGTTATTCTTTAGCAAGTAGGAATCAGCATGACTTTTAATTTTCAAAATATTAGAGATCATCAGTGAATTAACAATAATTATTTTAAAAGTACTAAATGATCTTTCATGAATATCAGGAATGAAATTAAAATAGAAGTTAAAATTGTTTGTATCATTTTACATAATTGTAATATACTGTACATACTGTACTTCAAAAACAATTTTATTAACTTAAAAGTACGACTTTAAAATACTTAACTTCATTTGTTATTATTAAATTAACAGCTTCACATTATTTGGCAGAAATAAACAAAAAATAAATTTGTTTATTTTAATGTTATTAGATGTCATTTATAAAAATGAAATAAATTCAATAATAAAAACACAAAAAATATGAGGTATGATGCAAAATACAGTGACAAATTACAGAATTTGAAAATGTGAAACGTTTACAAACAGTTTTTAATTTGAAAATGTAAAACTTTGTTCAAGATTTGTCTGTAAATATATACATTTTTGCTTATTTGTTAACCATTTCCATTTTAGTGTACATGATATATTTCCTTTAAATTAATATGTTCCTATGAGTCTTAAATTTTAGTCAGAGCATATTTTAAGCAATAAACTAGGCGGCACTAGTGGCAGTATTAGTGCTGGTGCCAAAAAGTGAGAAAAAATGGGAGAAATCAGCAAATCACAAAGGCTTTCTTGTATGAATTAAGGAAATATTTCATTACTAGCATACTTTTTCCTTTTTCTTTCTTAACTAGCTTATTTAGTTGTCAAGCAATTTAATATGAAATGTTAATGCTTTTTTCACTTTAAAAATTTACTCAAAATTAAACAAACTTAAAGGTTTAAATCCTTAAATTCATAGTGACTGTCAATCAATGAATTTTTCAGTGAAGGGTTTGGGAGGATCAGTCAAACATATAACACAAATTTTAACTTATTTGTGTCGATGTTTCTACAATGTTCATTGTCATCATCAGGACAATTGTTGCTGACGCCAAACACACAACTGTGAGGTAGCTGTTGTGAAGCTTAAAGTGTGAAGCTTAAAGGTTTAAGTTTTTGCCAATCTCAGTCTGCGCGCGTGCGCGCGCACACACACACACACACACACACACACACACACACAATTAGAGTACTTTATATATTTTTAAGTAGACTGATGATAAACGTTTTGAATTTGTAACAGACCTTCATGTAATAGTAATGTGCACATCACACTGTAATGTACCTATTGAATATTACATAAATAATTGTAATGAATCCATTTGAGTGTTTTTTTTTTTTAATTTTCCTAATGTCTAAAGAATTTTTACAGTTAATTTCACAAGTAAAGAATGAACATGACCATGGTCAAGTTAAATTCAAATTACATAACTTTCAATATTATATAAAAATCATATACCAATAAATATATACATGGGTTGGTTTAGTGCTGCCTAGTGCAAATTCCTTAAAATATGCTCTGATTTTAGTACATCATCACAAGTTTTTAATTACTGTAAGCGTCCTGTAGAGTTGATATGAGTAACTGCTTTGTGTCTTAGAATGTGTACAGATAAGACAAAAAAATATTTTGGCCTGTTATACAGATTGCAGGTTAATCTCTTCCTGACCAGTCATGTCCTGACCAAATTGTAGATTTCAAACTTGCAACAAAACATAAACTCTGCTATATCGTTTTAGTCAATTTTAGTCAATTAAATTAATATACAGCCAAGGCAAATAATTTTAGTTTTAGTCAATTTTAGTCAATTAAATTAATATACAGCCAAGGCAAATAATTTTTCCTAATTCAGATATCACCTTCACTTTCAATGTGATTAGAGATGTGTTTTGTAATATAAAGTATGTTTTGTATAAATAAATCTATTCATTAGTAGATTTTATATTAATATGTTCTTTAAATATATTTGTTTAGGTCACAGTGATATTAAAAAGCTTAGAAGAGAAAACGATCAACTACGACGTGAGATTTGGAATTTACGAGATGAGTATGATCGGCTGGAAACCTTACTTAAAGCTAAGAGCCAGCACAGTGCTGAAGATGAGGTAATGTGGTGGTTTCTGTATTGTAACTGATACACAATGTGCAGGAATGTTTACAATAAAAAAATAATACTTTTAATTTTTATGTATGGGTATATATTTCTTACACACACACATAGAGAGAGAGAGAGGGAGGGAGGGAGGGGGATGTATAGGTGTCACATAGAATAAGTAGTCAAGATATATGTAATGGAACGAAGTGGATTTATTAATGATGCTATTATTTTCTGACAATCTACCATGTTTTTAAAACAGCTTATTAACAAATAATTTAATCTGCCTTTGTTAACCTTTGTAACACAAACTAAAATTTACCTTCGATTTCAGAATTGTTAAGGCATCTTCACTCTCCTGCTTCCATTATTGGGATGTATATCTTTCTCACTACTTTCCTTTCAAATAGTCTCAACAAATTTTTTGATACAGCCATGAGTGGACATGCTTCAGCTCCAAGAGTCATGATTGGTCTGAACAAGCTTTTGTAGATTTTCATTTTGGTTTTACAAGACAGGAACTTGGGCTTGAAAAGACTAAGATTTGCATAATATGCTCTATTGCCAGCCATGATTCTATTTATTTCTTGTGATATTTTGTTCTCCTCATTGAGTTCCATTCCAAGATATAGGCCTACAAACCTATCTACATCATTAAAAGTCTAATTATCCAGCTCTAAGTTATGGGGCTCCCTTCTTGCCTGTGCTGCTGTCTTCTTCACATAGTGCGTTTTTTTCATTAACAACAAGTCCCAAAGGATGGGCTTCTTCATCCAGGACCTCAAACATTTTTCTAAGAGCTGTGAGACATCTAGCCACAAGGCTACATCATCTGCATAGGCATGTGTTTGAATGAACCTATTTATTAAATTGCCTCTTAAGTCTAATCTGCTCATTGCTTTATGAAAGACTATGTTACAAAGCAAAGCTGATAATGCTTGTTGAAGAGATCCAATATTAAAACTGTGCTATCTTTACCTACAAGACATTAGAATATACCAAAGAGAAGACAGTCACTTTAATATATAAATTAGTACCAAACCCTGTGCAGAACTATAAAATACATTTAATTTCTACCACTGTATTTGATATAAAACATTAATTTTATATCTTTCAATCAAATACAGTCACAATTTTGTTTTAGGAAGATATGGAAAAAAACGAAGAACTGGAAGGAGAAGATGAGGAAGAGGAAGAAGATGAAGATGATGATGATGATGATGGCTGTGATATCAACAATGATGATGAAGATGATGATGATGATGATGAGAGAATAAAATCAAGAGATCAAAATAATCAGCAACATACTGTAGAAATACAAAAATTACCAAAAGAATGTGATGGTCTCAGTGTTGTAGAAGAAGAACCAGAAGACATATCTGATAGCAATGAGGACAGACCAAAAGTAGTGAGTTTCAAGACTGAAGAAGTGGAAACTAAAGGTACTTGTTAGTCATTAAGGAAACTATTAGTGAAAATGCATCTATAGATACTGTTTAAGTTATTATCATATTGTTACAGAACAAAAACCTGCAGCTCCAGATAGAATAGAAACTCAAGAAATTTCAGGAGTAAGTCAAGACTTACAAGAACTACTTATGGATGTAACTACTCACCCACAGGTAAGCAAGCAGTGTAATAAGTGCATAAACATTTGTGTGTGAGCGAGAGAAAGAGAGAGATCTTCCTATAATGTAACATAAAAAAATCATATGTAATTTTACATAATCATAGCCAAAATTATTTCTTAATTGAAGGGTTGAAGATACAAATTGTTCTGTTTTATATTGTCCAAGCAAATTAAACCCACACACATAAAAAAAACAATATTCCATAAAATTTATTATGTTAAAGTAAATTCTGTATTTTTATTTAAATATTAAATTAATTTTTTATAGGTCATATAACTCATTTTAGATACAATTTTTTTATTTAATTTGCTTAGATAATCATATCTGTATCCATCGATCACCTTCTTTTACACCCTTACTTTTTAGTTGCATGTCACCACAAATGTATAAATACATATGCATTAAATCTATTGTAAATAAAAATGAGAAGTACACAGGCAGAAATAATAACGTGTTATTCACACACACGCACAGACTCTCTCTCTCTCTCTCTCTCTCTCTCTCTCTCTCTCTCTCTCTCTCTCTCTCTCTCTCTCTCTCTCTCCCTCTCTCTCTCTCTCTCATTTGCTCACTCACAAAACATATACTGACTGGTGTGTTTTGTGTTTATGAGTTTAGCATGGATTTTGATCTTAAAAACAGTAGAATAAATGATTTAGTGGCAGAGAAAGTGATAACAATTATCCAATAAGGACTGTAGACAACAGATTATAAAAACACCAATTAAATTGAATTCACTAGGCCACAATCTATAATGCCACTTTGAAAGCATTCCTCTAACAGGCACTGTAATTGGTTGCATAAAGAATTCACAGAATTCACTCACTGTATCATGTATAAACAATGTGTGTGAAGCCATGGTCACCAGACAAGAAGTATAAAGTAAGGTACCAGACATTTCTACATTACAGGGGAAAAAGGATATTAGGAATGTGGGACTGCATTCTTGTTTGTGCTGACCCAAAGTTGCACCTGATGTACTTGTTTACTCAGCAGTTTATAAGAAGTTGCACATAATGTTTGACAAGTTGACCAAGTTGTATCTGTAATATGTTTAGTTCTGAAAACGTGCAACTAATACAAATTCAAACATATTTGCTCGTGGCTCACAAAACAGCTAAATAAAAATGAAGCAGCCAAATTAGTTTAATAAATTATCACTAAATAATGTGTGCAATAAGTTGGATGTTGAAAGCTAAATGATTATACTCAAATTCTTGGATTTTGTTGTCCATGATGTGTCCGTTTATTAACTAATTAATTAGTTAATTAGATGATTAACTAATGTCCATTGATAAGGCTTTGACGAAACTTGCAATAAACGAAAACTGGTTCAGGCTACAAGTAAAAATTTCACATTTTTGCCAATAAAAAACTTAGTGTTCCAAGTCAGTAGTATTATACTTATAATTAGATTATACTCAAAACATGCAATGGATGGAGTACATTTTCATAAAGACTTCGGGTTGTTGTCAGAGTGTTGGTTGCTCCATTTAATGACCACAGCTACAACATAGGCTGATAAAACTGAAACCACTATGAAATACTCCACTAATATCTCTGAAGAACAAAATAAAGTCTGTGATTGGCATATGTCTGTTTGAGATAATCTCAAGGACCGTTTGATGGATTTTATATGATTTTCACTATTCTATAGAGTACGTCAAGGAACGTTTGGATTTATAAATGATATTTTATGATGAATTGATGCTGTGCAGTGATAATGTAAGTGAAGCAAACCCAAAGAAAAACAGAGGAGAAAAATTGTTAATGCCACCCACAATGAAACCAAGACTGGGTTTAATAGGCATGTGGCTATTAGTCAAAACTGCCTCCATGCAATATCTGTCAAAAGATATCTGCTCACAAGAGAATCCATTGCTTGTAAGGAGTGACTCCATAACAATCCGTGAACAGAACAATGCTTAGCTAAAACAAAAAATTAGAAGGGGAAAGGAAAAAATTAAATAGCTTCATTTATTGTTAAATAGTCAAAAATTCAACTACCCGTTTCAAGAAGGGCAGAGCAGTAAATGTAATAATCATGAGGGTATTGGACTGGTTATATTGCTTACAAGGATCTGTGTGTGAATATTTAACCATTATCTGCAAACAACTGCTGACAACCTTAGCAAATAGAGCAGTAACTTATGCATTTAACTTGTCTTGAAAACAACATAGCTATGATTAAGACCATGTTAATAACAAGCTATACAAACATCAGGTGATCTGTTGAACCATTAACAGAATGCACAAAATAAAACACAGAAAGAGACAAAGATGAAATTTTATTAAGAGAATTATTTTGCTGTTGTGCAAGTGAAATGTGGACAATAACAGAAAGGCATAAAAACAGAATACAAGTATTGAAAATGAAACTTCTTTGAGAAGTTAAAGTGTTCACAAGTCTTGATTGTATAAGAAAGTAAATTGTATGAAATAAGTTGAGTGTACATAGCATGAACATCAAAATGAGAGCATATAGAGAAAAGAGGTGAAACACCTAGTACACCTATACATAACACTGGTGAAATGTTACGTCCCTCTTATAGCTCTTGGACATAGTAGAACTGTCTGGCATTTAATTACTGAACTTAACATTTACAGGATAATTAGTTTTCATTGGCTACTCAAAGAAAAAACTAACTATAGAATCAGCAACTTTTTAAAATCACGATAATTCATCCATGAGTTATCTGAGATTAAATATACACCAGTGATGGCTTGTAACTTCGAGGATTGTTAAAGCAGACTTGCTGGAAGGTCCTTTCCACTCCCCTGTTTTGGAATCATGAATAATATATGGAGACAAAATAAAAATATGTTAATAAAATATACTAATAAAGTAGTAGTTAAATAACTACTTACTATGAAGTCATCATAAAACAATTGTTCATTAATTAATTCATTTAGTAGTTCCTTTTCAGCCAAAATTTTTGATAAGGAGTATCTCTGTCCTCAGTCATTATATTGCACAGGTATATTTTTATTCTTTTTAAACAAGATAAAACTTTTTTCTATGGAAACGCTAGTGGATGGAATACTTACTACTAAACTAAACAGTTTATAACCTGGTTAAAAATGTTCCTGTTGTCAGCTAAAAGTTACAGAAAATGTTGTGGTTCCATTCCTCTGTATGGCTTGTCCTCGTAAATAACATGTAATTTTCAGTCTTTACAGTAACAGTATACAGTAATTCCTTTTTCAGTAAACAGTAACTGTCATACATTATTCTGACAACACAGAACACAATTTTACCTCACTGCCTGAACTAGTTTTTGCTCATCAGAGGCTGCCACTAGGAGTGCTGGCTGTCCTGTTTTGTGTAATATGTTCACGTAGTATGTGTAATTTAAATTGGATCTGTTATTTAGGATATTGTTTCTATGTGTTTCTGTGTGTTTGAGTATTTTTAGTTGTTCAAGAGTTGTCTTTCATGTGTACCTGTAGATTTTTCATTTTGTTGTTAATTCCTCACATGCATGTGTAGTCTGCCTGGATGAGATGGTTTGCAAAGGTGGATACAGTGGTAGAGAGTAATGCTTTTATGTGTTCAATGTATCTCTGATTGAAGCTGTGTCCTCTCTGGCCTATGTAGAATTTGTTACAAGAGCAGGCAGTTTAATTTGTAAACACCAGGTAAATCAAATATGTTTAGCTGTTTGTGTTGGTTTTTGAGAATATGCTGTTGACATCTACTATTATGTCAAGAATAAATGCTTTAATTTAAATCACAGTATTGTCTTCACAAGCTTTGAAGAACTGCAGATAAAATATTCTATTTGCCCATGCCTTTAGCAGCTGTAACACAACTTATGCTTTCTTTGGCAAAGGAAGAGTTACAGTATCAATTTTTTTAAATAGTAGGAAAGATTTAGAAGATGTTGTCACAATATTAAATAATCCATCAACGATGAATGAAGAAGTTGTTACTGCTGGTGAGCGAATCATACTTACACTATATAGTAAGGTGGGGTGAGAGTACGCACTGCAAGAAGAATTTTTGTGTTACAAGGCCAGATGTTGGCAGCTCTTGATCCCAGTTTAACTGCTGGCTGTCAACAAAACTATACTGTAGTTTAGCAACATTGCTGTTCGTGCTCTTTTCACAATGAACTAAGTTGCATTTTAGCACCTTTTAATGTTATTTTTGTCATTTTGGAAACAGTGTCATCTTTAATACGTTTTAATGAGACTCCACAGTCTCACACGATTTGTAAGTCACCTGTTTGGTATTAGAAAACAGTAGTGTGAGGTTATAAAAGTGACCAGTTAGAATTTGAAGCATAATTTGAATATTTAAAGTTGGTGCGATGGGGCAAAAGTACACACCTTAGAGTGGGGTAAGAGTGCACATGTGTACTTTTGCCACATCACAATAGCATCCATCATTACAATGTATGTGTGTAAAAATACTTTGCAACGATGCAAACACTTATGCCACTGGCATTACACTTGTGTAAGATGAAATAAAAGTATGCCCAAAGAAGTAAAATTGCCAAATTATGCATAGGAAAGCTGACAAAGGAAACAACTTAATTTTTATACTATAACTTAATATCTTTGGCCTTCTCTTTTTAGAGAGACTAGAACAAAATCAGTACTAAAACAAATTCTGCTTAAGTCAAATGTACGTTAAATTCAGTCAGTTTTTTTATATGAATACCCTGATTATTTTTAGTCACCCACTTTTGTTTGTGTGTGTTTTATTTGTTTATTCCTTACGGCTCATGTTCATAATTTCTGCTATATTCTCCAGGAATTATGAGAGAAAGAGCAATAGGAATTTTGACAATCTTGAAGAATTAATGTCAAAATATAAATTTAGTCCTTCCAGAACATATAACATGGACGAATCAGTAATCACAATTGTTCCTAACAAAACACCAAAGGTAGTGTCCTCACTAGGCAAAAGGACAATTGGCAGAATTATGTCTGGGAAAAGGAGCCAGTTGACAATAATTATTTGTGCTATAAGTGCCATTGGGAACTATGTGCCTCCCATTACTATATTTGCATAGGAGAGGATTAAACATGAATTAATGAACAGTGCTCCACCTGGATCACTAATGATGTGTTCTGACAGTCCATACAGAAATGGTGATTTATGAGTGGCTGAAACATTTCAAAAGTGTATTGTGTCTACTAAAGATAAACAATCCTTTTGGTGCTAGATTATCCCACACAACTGCAGACAGAATAATATCCATCTCTTGTCTATACTGCCACACTCCAGTCATAAGCGACAAGGCATTGTTTGGGTTACTGAAGGAATGGTATTCACAGATGAGGGACAAATGGATGCTGAATAACCCAGGATGAGTAACTGCTCAATTTGAAGTTGGAGAGATTTCTCCAATGAACAGACACATATTTTCAGATGATGATTTTCTTTCTAGTTCAGTAACTGATCAGAATGGAACAACTGATGGATTTGATGAAAACACTGCTCGTGTGAGATCACCACCTGCGACTGAACTTACTACGGGTTTGGTAAAGCAACCTTCTGAAGATAAGCAACTCCTTCTGATGGCAGTGATCAACCTACCAATTACATTCTTGATGATAATGAGATGGAAATCTTACAGACTAATTCAAGTATACCCACAAAAAGAACTTAAACAAAAAAAAAACAAGTAAAACAGTTTCTACTCTCGAACTGTTCCCTTATAAAAAAACAACAACACTAGGAACAGAAGGAATAAAAGACAGCAGTCATAAATATTAACCAGTTCACCGACTCTAATAAACTTAAAATAAATATAAAACTAAATGAACATAAATTAAAACAACAATCTTTTTATTTATTTATTTTTCATTTTACAAAAAACTAAATTATAATGTTACACATATCACATTCTACTTTTCATCTAAATATTGTGTAAATCATACTGTTACAGTATGTATGTAAAAATTATTTGTTACATATTGTTTGTATATGTATGTGTACTGAAAATAATAAGATGTGTGATATGATTATTTATGTCATTGTGTGTGTGTGTGTGTGTGTGTGTGTGTGTGTGTGTGTGTGTGTGTGTGTGTGTGTGTGTGTGTGTGTGTGTGTGTTATTTAATATTTATAATGAATTTACCTCAAGATATTTTTTCCTTATTAGGAACACGTTTCGGGAATTGTGTTTCCATCCTCAGCTTTCCTGATTTTAAGTCTAGTGAAGTACTTGTGTGTTGGTTGGTTGTTACTGTGGTTTCCTGTTGACCTCTGGTACTTTAAATTGGTATTATTGTGTGTGATTGTGGTGTATGTATTAGTATTTTGTGTATTTTCGATGCTGAGAGCTTTGAAAATTGTGTCATGTTTTGTATTGATTTGTATTTGTTCAGATATTAGTTTGTAGTTGTTTTGATTGTTCTTCTTTTTTCACAGCACTAAACTAATATAAAATATTGAAACTTTCGACTTGTGAAACTTACTTGTCTTTTCTTCCCGTACATGTTTCCAATTTGGATCCCCGCTCCAATCCCCTTCCTCCACACACCACCCCAACTATACCTTCCAAATAAAAACCGTTACAAGTTAATGGCAGTCTGTCTCAAAGCTGACGAAGGCGCACATCACGCCGAAACTCGTATGGGAAGAAAAGACAAGTAAGTTTCACAAGTTGAAAGTTTCAGTATTCTATATTAGTATTAGTTTGTTTTGTGTTTTATGTTTGTATATTTGTAAATTTTCCCAAATGTTCATTATGGTGCCTTTGTGTGGTATGTGTTTTATTAGTGTCATGTTGGTTATGTCTGGGAATTCATGTCCAGTGTTTATTGCATGTGTGGCCAAATTAGATTTATATATATATTGTAACGTGTCGTTTCACCAAACATAAAACTAATAACATACTAACTAAAAGATAATTTACTGGACTCTTCAACTATTTCCTTTTCCGTGTCAATAATTACTTCAGTTTCTTCTTTATCGCCTATCTGTTGTTCCATTTCACTGTCCATGACTACTTCTATTTCTTGTTCCTGTCCACCTTCTTCCTTCTCCGTGTCGTATGCCCTCTTCTTCGACCTGCCTCTGGTATTATGCATTTCTTGTCTTCTCATAGTTGCCGACAAAAATTAGGTTTTTCGTAATATTAATTTGTGTATATCTCGAAATTCCTTCCTAATTCAAGCCCTTTAAGTTGAGCGCCATTTGTAACGTCTGGCGAGTTTCTAGGGTTTATTATCGCCCCGCTTTGGAGTCGTCACTTGTACTATTTAATGAAAATTTATGTTTTATTTGCCACACGTTATTAGCGTCATTTGTAACGTCTCGCAAGTTTTTTTGGATCGTATCTTCACTCTTGCAATCGTCTCTGTAATAGTTACAATGTCTGTATGCTAATAGTCATATTTACTTTTAAATCGAGTGTGTGTGATTATGAAAGAATATTGAACGATTTTTCTTAATTTTGTTTGTATTAAATCAATGCCGTTGTTTGAAAATAGGTAGGAGAGAGAGTGAAAGAGAGCCAAAGAGAATTACTCTCTTTGTATACAATCTAGTATTTTAAATTTTTTCCGCTCGTTGCATCAGCTGTTTTCTCTTTTTACGAACCCATTTAAGGTTAAGTTATCTTTGCAGTACTTAATAATTTTCTGATGACCGGACTGATTTCCGTACTCTTCTCGACTTTTCCTTATTTCCTGTAACAAACTACTATCTACCAGAAATAGTACACATTTTATTCTTTAAACGCAAGGCATTACTGAATTTATTTTTTTATTTACTGGACACTATGGTCTCCAAAACATCAATTGACAATCGATTATTTCTCAAATCACAATGTTATTTCGATCTTAAGTTTTACTAACATATAACACACAACAAATGTTTTTTATTACAGTTTTTGATAAAGAAAAAATTAATTAATTATATTTCCCAGGGTTATTTAAGGTTCTTTGAACTTTAAGAAAGTCAGAAATGCATATGGGTTTGTATCATACTTTACATTAATTATCTGTTTATTTTTGAAATCTAGTTCAAGTTGATTTTTAAACCGCTAGAGCGCAGACTACGTATCTTCACTGAAAACGAACACAAATAATAATGGCTGCTGGAACGTTACTAGCGAATCCACATTTTACTGTTTTTTGGTTAATTAAATAAAGTTTATTATGTTCACCTTGTTTTCTTATGAATTAAAAGAGATGGTGCTGTTTCTAATGTTCTATATTTATAGTTGAGGTGTAATTTAGTTAATTATTAAAAGGAAGCGATCTCACCCAATGATTTTTAGTGCTGACGTCTTGATTGAGATGTGGTTAGCTGGATTTATTGGTTTTCATCGATTTTCTGGTGTGAATTATTGTAGTTCAAAGGACGTCTCTGATGTAGTGTATAGTGCTGACTTATTTTCTTAATTTTGTAGTAGTTTATTCCGAATAAACGTTATTAAATTTTTAATATTTTATTGGACATTACATTTTTTCATCATCTCACCTTGAATACAATTTAACAATCAATCAATTTCTTGTTAGCTAGTTACTCATAGTAACCAAGAAGTTGATGGTTTTTTATTGGCTAACCTAGGTACCGTTTTAGGTAAATAGGCTAGTATATAATATTATTATTTCATTTCCTCTTTTTAAAAAAATACTCCTTTACAAATCTTAGTTATAATTAAATTTAATTTATATAAGATTTTTCTTCATGAATTTATTTAAGCTTGGCTACTGGTATTTTATAGTTTAATGATTTTTACTTCCATATTCCTTAAGGAAATGGAAGTATGGTGATGGCAAAAAAAATCGTGTTCGAGATTATTGCAGATTCTAATTGTACTACACTCAAAACATGAAAAAAAGTCGTTTTTCAAAAAGTGTCTGTCTATCTGTAGATTTTTTTTCTATGGCAAACGATAACAGCCGCAAATTCAAACAGAATAAAATAATTTTTTGCATACAGCCCTGATTTGTAGAGTAGTCATGACCTATTGTTTTTGGTGAAGATCAGTTGAGGGAAAGGGGTAGTTTACAAGCAACGGTTTTTTTTATCAAGAATAATTTTTTTTTTTGGCAAACGATAACAGCCGTAAATTCAAACAGAATCAAATAATGTTTTGCATACAGCCCTGAATTGTAGAGTTCTCAAGACCTATTGTTTTTGGTGAAGATCGGTTAAGGGAAAGAGGTAGTTTACCTGCAACGTTTTATGTTTTAACAAGGGTATTTTCTACGGCAAACGATAACAGCCACAAATTCAAACAGAATCAAAAGATTATTTGCATACAGCAATAAATTGTAGAGTTCTCAAGACCTATAGTTTTTGGTGAAGATCGGTTAAGGGAAAGGGGTAGTTTACCTGCAACGTTTTATGTTTTAACAAGGGTAATTTTTTCTATGACGAATGATAACTGCCGCATATTCAAACAGAATCAAATAATTTTTTGCATACATCCCTGAATTGTAGAGAACTCAAGGCCTTTTGATTTTGGTGAAGATCGGTTAAGGGGAAGGGGCAGTTTACCAGCAACCTTTTACGTTTTAACAACAGTAAAGTACTTGAAAATTCATTTAAACTTTTTCAAACAATGGTAATTGTTAAAAATAAAATAATTTTGTTGCCAGGCAATAAAATTATAATTTTTTCATTTTAATGTAAATCATGTATGAGAGAAAATATATCGTTCGTGGCAGGCAAGCATATCTCAGTTATGTAATGTTTACGTTTCCATTTTATTATTATGACTACCGCAATAAAAAGGCAGGGAAGATACACACACACAAAATGCGCGTTATTTCTGGCCTCATTCATGTTTATTTTCTTACATTTGCACGCTTTTTAAATGGAAAGTGCCGAAACCCATACTAACATAACGCGTGCAAGCCGAAAAAGTGTCCAGCGTGGATAGCGATTTGCTTCCTGTGGATCGCTGGGCAGTGTAACTGCACGTGTTTACAGAGGAACGATTCATAGACAGACTTTTCGTCTTTAGGGAATGAACCCTCTGTAAGATGCTGAGGGTCCATGAGTGACTTCGGAGCGCTCCTTCTTTTCCGCGTGTTTGTTCTGTGAAACGTACACTGTAGATTCACAGCTTTACTCTAAGCAACGCTCAATAGGAAATGTTGAAAATTTTTGTCCACGGTGTACCTTCATACACACTAAACCTGCTCTGATGTTTTAATTACGGACATCATAATATTAAAACTTTGGAAATTTGAGCACTACTTAATAGAGATCAATCATTAACTTATATAAGCCATTAATTTTATGCATATTTTTTATATATATGTGTACAACGTTATCGGCAAGAAAGAAGTAGTTTTTGTTAAAATTCCTTCCCGGGATATTTGGCCGTAGTCCAATGTTTTCTACAAAACCATACGTTTCGGCAATGCCATCAACTTCTATCATCAGTGAAAATCGAGTGCGATAAGTTGAGGTGGTATACGTTAGTGACCACAGTACTGTGGTTAAGGCTGAAGCAGTAAGTAGAAAGAAGTAGTTTCTATGGTAATATTTCATTTCGAAAATGATTTTAAATATAAATCTTAGAATATGGAAGTCATGTATGGTTCTCCATACCGATATTTTTATTTTAGTTTATTTATGACTTATACTTTGGTCAATGTATTCTTACTCTCCACTACTTTATTTTCCATTCCATCTCTCTAATAGTATTAACTAGCTAACCCGGCAATGCTTCGCTATTGCTAGATTTGGGTATATATATAGATTAAGTGAACACAATTTAAAGTTTGATATCAATTATTGTATCTATTTAAAATTATGTATTTACATATACATCATTATTTTTGTGTTTTCTATACATTCGTGGCCTTACATATTAAATATCTCCGTATATACTATGTTACGTGACTCGCCATCTGGGGCCAAAACAAACAAATTTTCTTTTGAAGTAACACGCGACAGGGTCACGTAGAGTTGACCATGAGAAAAACATTCTACTCTCAGGTCTAGGCCTGTAACATTTAGAGTTTGGCCCTGTGCTTTATTAATGGTCATACTGAAACATACTTTTACTGGAAATTGGAGCCTTTTAAACTGAAATGGTAGGTTGGTGGGTATCATTGGTATTCGAGGGACCAAAACAGTTTCACCGGTTCCACACCCACTGAGGATCGTGCACTCAAGTAGAAAATTTTTTAACGATTTTATTAGCAATCTTGTGCCATTGCACAATTTTGGTGTGTTTAGGTTGCGGAGTAATATTATAGGGGAACCTACCTTTAAAATGAGTTTGTGGGGTGGAGTTCCAGGAGGAGTCAAAGAATTTAAAAAATCAGTTGGATAATGTACCGCCTCTTCTATATCCATGACAGTATCAGCTGAATGGTACATTTTAGATGGCGCATCAAACCTAGACATTATCAAGTCATTTACTTTATTGACTTGTTCGTTAGTTGGACTCAGTATAGATCTACTCCTTAAACCAACTCTTTTTCTTAATAGAAATATTTGAAAGGTCCGGGTAAACCTTTTCTATCAAGTCCTGCAGATTTGAGGACAAAACACATAGGTCACTCTCAAATCAATTTTTCCATTTCTGGTTGGTAATTCACCATTACCTATTTGAAGTAAAACATCAGCAAAGGCCCTACCATTTTGTCCAGATGAGGAAACCCTCATATTGGCTTTTAGTTCCAGTTTGGTTACATCTGGCCAAAGGTAAGACCTCTTTAGTGATGCGTTGACTTCATCAGCTCTCGTCCCTCTTGCTACAACTGGTAGTATTTGGCGAAAATCTCCAGAAAATAAGACAGTGCAACCACCCATTAATGTGTTGTTATTTCGTAAGTCTCGCAGAGTTCTATCCAACGCCTCAACAAAGCTTTTATGTGACATGGAAGCTTCATCCCAAACAATCAACTTGCAATCCCTTATTAATTTAGCTGTGTCGCTTTGTTTTGGTATGTTACAAACGTTGGATGAGTTGTCAGTGCAAATCTTAAGTGGGATCTTGAAAGTAGCGTGTGCAGTGCGACCACCTTCTATAACATCTTTACTTACGTTATAACATCGGGAACCCGTATTAATTGACTCTGGCCAATTATACAGGCTGCCTTAGTTGTAACAAGCTGAAAATTAATCAAATCACCAAAACAATTAATATAAAAGGAAACTGGGGAGGGGAGACTGCTGATTTATGCACTCAATTTAGTGTGTACTAAAGATGACATCTCTTTATTTATGACTGTTAGATTATACATAACATATCTAATTTTAACTTACAGTGAAATCGTAAGGGGTTTTCTACATTAAGATTTATAATACAGTTAGCGCATTTTACCTCGGATCCGAGTCTCTATATATTACTTAGGAATTTCAAGTTTACTCTACTCCATTACTGAATTACTTTATTACTCTTTATACCATTTGAGGAATGGTTTCATTTAGTAGTGCGATGTTCCAACGCTACATCACACGAGTTATTTTACAACTTATGGTTACTGAAATTACTTGTTACGACATTTATTCTTAAACTTTAGAGATTGTCATTTTAAAGTCTTTTAGTTTACAATTACTTCTATTTAAAAAAATATATATATCCACGGAAGACCAGCTTCCGTGCTACCTCTTAGTTAAGTGTTTTAGTCCATGTCGTCCACGCGTGATTCTTCCGCACACTCTAGGTAGAGGGTTGTCATCGTGGTCGTCTTCCTGGTGAAGGTCCTTGGTGTCAACTAATGATAGAGAGAGTTACGATGTCATGAAGTCGTCCTGTTCCTTGGTGGTTTGGCAAATACAGTTGAGGTCTTCGTCTTCACATTTTACATTTGGTAATAGAACGGTTGTATTTCACTTTACATATACAACCCTAAAATAAATTTTAACTATCTTTCTAGATGTGAGATGTCACCTTTCGCACTTAATCTTCTACATTCTTCTTTACTGATACACACTACATACTCGTTACATAACTCTTCACATGGTTATTTAACTTAATAACAAAATAATAAAACATATTTTGTTGTAGCGCTCCGTTCTGAGCTGCTTACTGGCCGAACGCGCATCTCAAGTCTCTCTTACTATGTTAGGAAGGGTCAGTTAATCGCGCGGAGTTTACGCGTCGCAATAAAATAGTTCCACATTTGTCCTCTATTTAAAGGGTTAAAGTTTGACCTTTTAATTATCCAAAGCTATTCTTAATTACAGGCTTTATTATAGTACACAACTGTGGTCTTGTTTATTTATTTAATTAATATCAAATTTACAAGTATTATTAGTTTGTTTAGGGGTCGGTATTCAAGTTAATTCCGGTTAGCGCATGTCTATGCAGGGTTAATTAACAAGGTTTTCCCTATCTGTACACTCGTATTCCTTTTTATTTTATTATTAAAACTCTTTATTAAATATTATTATAATTTTATGATAGCAATAAGATTTAGTTTAAATGTGCGATTTTATTAAAATTTAAAATTTCTCAGCTTTTACATTACCTATTTATTAATTATTTTATTTTTAATTAATGAAATCGTCACATACTCCGCCGCTTAAAAACATACTCCGGCTTATTTGGTCAGCAATGTACCGGGAGTATGCTTGGGGATTACCGTGTGAAATTTCTCTCACTCGTTTCTCTGTACAAAATTATGAGCTGCATAAGTCACTCTCGACTTGCTTATTCTTACTATCAATATATATATATATACAATTCCTTACAGACTAATTCTTATACTACATAAAATTCACACATTATAAAATATATCGTAAACATACTAAATTCTTCTTAAATCTACTACTTACGACAACTACCGGATTTTTCTTTAGTTTGTGAGTTACTCTTGTTATAGAATTACTCCTTAAGTAATTTATTACTTAATTATTACTTATATTCAATGTCAGCTGACTTCTCACTTTGCTCTACTTTCGATGAATAGGATTCAAGATTGATCAGGCCTCGTACCTATTTATATGATTAGGTAGCCAATTGTTACTCAAGTACTCTTTAGCAGTTGAGTACAAAACATATACCTTTTTTACTACATTTATTTTGCTTGCACTCTACCATTTCCTTCTTTGTGATAACGTTTTATCTGCGAAATATGTGTTCTTCGTACATATTTTTGAGTAGAGGGTTCGTACAGAGCTACAGTTACTGGAGTTAAGTATTTGTGAATTTGATAAGGACCGCACCATCGGTATGATAGCTTGGAGGTTGTCTTATCGATAGCACTACTCGTAGGGTGTGTTTTATAAATTACTAAGTCACCGATTTGGTACTTTACTTCATTGTTATTATTATTTCGCTCGTGATATTTCCTTGATTTCGCTAAGTTTGCTCGTAAATTAGCGCGAGCTTCATTCCAGATTTTCTTTATATTTTTATCCCTAATTTCAAGGGATAGCAACTCATGTATTTTCCACTTAGTGGATAATGGGTGGTTAGGTTTGTATTTGAACAATAATTCGAATGGGGTAGACTTATGTCCTTCATGATAGGCTGAATTGGCCTTTAGGCGAATTGTATCCAGGATAGGTTCTGGTCCCAAGACGTATGGTCGTTTGCATGGTAGGCTATTAAAGCAGATTTTAGGTTTCGCAAATACCTTTCAGCTATATTACCTTGCGGACGATACTCTGTAGTGGTAATGTGGTCTATTCCTAATTTGAAACACATGTTCCTGAATTCCTTTGACTTAAACTGGGGTCCGTTATCCGACACTAGATGTACGGGAGTACCGAATTCTTTAAATAATCTATTCTGTAATATACTTACTGTGGTTGAAGCTAATGCTCGCCGCATGGGGTATATCCAGACAAATTTGCTGAAAGAATCTACGCAAATTAGTAGCATGGTATTTCCTGATTTAGAACGCGGGTAGGGTCCTGAAAAGTCTAAATAGATTTTGGAGAACGGGGTAGCAGGAATCTCTGAGATTAATTGACTTATTTGGCTGTTTCTCGCTGGTTTGCTGAGTGCACACAACTTACACCTTTTCACGAAATTAGCGTTTCACTGTTCATATTTTCCCAGTGATATTCTTTACGAATTCGATGTATGGTTTTATTTATTCCCATATGTGCTCCAATGGTGGAAGAGTGATAGTATTCCATCAGCATAGGTTTAATAATATCAGGGGCGATTATTCGTAAATATTTTCCATTAGCTATTCTATAACATAACACTCTCTTACTTAATATGTATTTTCCTGACTTATTTCCTTTGTCAAGTTGTTCTATAATTGGTCTTAAACGGGGGTCTTGTTGTTGATACTGGGCTAAATCCATAAATGCAAGAGGAAATTCGGTAATTAAAGTATTGATAATCGGCGTTTCTCTACTATCCTTGTTTTCGTATGTTTTACTACTCGGCTGGAACATACGTGACAGTGTATCGGCAACTACGTTTTGGGTGCCTCTAATATGTTGTACTTTAAATTTAAAACAATTTAATCTTAATACCCATCTTCCCATACGACCTAACTGTTTTGGGTGATTTAGTAGCCAAGATAATGCTTGATTATCTGTTTCTAACAGAAACTCTTTATGTTCTAAAAAGGGTTTGAACTTCTCAAAAGCGAAAACGATAGCTAAACATTCTAATTCGTATGCGGAGTATTTCTTTTCTTGATCTGTCAGGGTGCGTGAAGCGTAACTAATAGGTAGTCTAGAGTTATCTACTTCCTGATATATTACTGCACCTAGGGCTACACTTGAACTGTCTGTCTGCACTACAAACGGTTTTGTAAAATCGGCTAATTGTAGTACTGGGGGTGATATGATGCTTTCTTTTAGTTTCTCGAATGCAGTTTGGTGTTGCACATTCCACTCAAATTTAACTCCCTTCTTTCTTAAAGCATTCAGAGGTGCTGCAATTTCGGCTAGATGTGGGATATACTTGTGGAAATAATTTATCATTCCCAAAAATCGGGCTATTCCTTTCGCATCCCGGGGTGGTAAAAATTCTCTGATAGCACGGGTTCGCTCGGGGTCTATGCTTACCTTTCCGTTGGCTTTTACGATGTGACCTAAAAATGAGAATTGTGTGACCGCAAAATTTACTTTACTGGGGTTTACGGTTAATCCAGCTTTCTCCAATCGGGATAGTACTTCACGTAGATGTTTAAGATGTTGGTCAATTGATTCGCTGTAGATAACGATGTCATCTAAGTAGTGATACACATATTTAAATTTTATATCATGAAATAATTTTTCTAATAATCTGCTACATACAGAACTAACTTGGGATATACCAAAGGGTACCCTCGTAAATTGGTACAGGTTGAAAGGGACGGCAAATGCGGTTAGACGTTTTGATGCTTCCGAGAGGGGTATCTGGTGAAATGCCTGGTTTAGATCCATGATGGTAAAAATTTTTGCTTTCGTAAAATAATGAAAAGCACTGTGGATGTCGGGAAGCGGTATAGATTCAAATTCTATCCGTTTATTTAGTTGCCTGTAGTCCACAACTAGTCTATGTTTGTCGTTACTTTTGGGTACTAAAAACGCGGGTGATGAATAAGATGAAGTAGAGGGTTCGATGACTCCTTGTTCTAACAATTTGTTAATTTGGTTCCTCATTACTTCCATTTTTGGAGGTGATAACTTGTATGGGGCTAAACGTATTACTTTATTGTCGCTCAAATTTATTTTGTACTCTATCAGGTCCGTCAGTCCTAACTTTGGGGTGAGGACGTTGGAGAACTGTTCTATTAATGTCTGCATGTTCCGTCTATCTTTACTTTCCAGATGACCTAATTCAGATTCATGATGTTCTAGATGTGTAGAAGTAGTTTCAGTACTTTTTCTGTTATTTGCATTATCATCCAAATTATATTTTTGTGAACGATCGAATCCAAAATAAAATTTCTTATCATGAATATCTAGAATTATTCCTGTTTTACTGATAAAATCAGCTCCCAATATTAACTCGGGTCCTAACTCGTCGCATACCAACATTGGAAAATACCACGTTAGATTTTTAATTTTAACTTTAAACGTGATGATAATTTTTATCATTAAATTTTGTTTATTAGCTGTTGCGCATCTAATATTCACTGATTGACGGCATTTAACTAAGTTGTGTTTAAATAATTTATTGGCTAGCTCTTGACTAATTAAACTTCGCGTTGATCCGGAATCAATTAATCCGAGGGTGGATGTAACACCGAGGTCAACTTGTATATACGGTAATTGACACTTACTGAAATCATATTTATTAATAGCGTTACATTTATCAATAAATTTTCTAACATATGGGTCTAATTTTCTTTTGTTATTATCATTTTGTTTTAATTTGTTGTCTCTCAGGGGTTTACCTGTTTTAACGGAGCTGCGGAAGACACAGGATTTCGGATCTCCCTGCCTTACGTTTTTTGGATAATGGGTTTTCTGATTGTACTGTTTCCGTTTACAGTTTCTACTGATGTGTCCAGGTTTCCCGCAGTTATAGCATACATTTTCTTTGCGTGGGGTCTCACTGGTTTCCTGTCGAGGTTGAGGCTCCTTGGACTTACCATGGCCATGAAAATTGGTTGGTCGCCGAAATGGTCGTCTTTCTCGTTGAGTTCTTGCATCTGTGACTAGGGCTTGCGTTTCCTTTCTATGTTGTGTTGTGGATAGCGATGCATGTCTGTTCTGATCTGCGTACCATACATTTGAAGAGTGAATACTACATTGTTCTAGATCAGCGAAAGTGTGGGGCCTATTTATTAGTGCTAATCGGGAGCGTTCTTCAGGAGATAAGCCTACTAGAATAGTATCGACCAATTGTTTCTCACTCCAGTCAACTTGCAGTAGTCGTGAAGATTCTCTGATGTCTGCAATATAGTGGGCCAGTCTTTCATTGGCTCCTTGTACTCGAAGTACGGTATTTCTTTTAATCTCCTCGTAAATTCCCGTGGGGATAAAATGTTTTATTATTGTAGTATGAAGTTCTTCTACTGGAAGAGTCGAGTTTAATGATTCCAGTACACGATCTCGTAATGGTGGTTTACATTTGGGTAGGATTACTTGCAGGATTTGCCAATCGTTCAGTTGCTGTAGATCTTTTATTTGCAGGAGATATCTGATGAAATTTAACAGTTTCGTAATACTTAAGCCATCGGTGTAGGGAATTTCTGTAATAATTTTTTCTACTGGGTGTGTGATCTTTCCGTAGAGGTCTACATTAAAATTTACATTTGTTATACATTTCGAAGGATTCGTTGCTGCGTTAGGCGTCGTAATCGCATATCTACTGGTGCGAGTATGGTGACCACTAGGCTGTGGGGGTTCTGATATCGTGAGGGTATGTAATTCTCTACTAGGTAGCTGTTCATGAGTCGGTTGTATCTTCGAAACGATGGGTGATTCGTGGTTCGAGGTGGAGGGAAGGTTTTCTAAAGTAGGGGATTGAACCGGGGAAATATATAATTTTTGTAAGGAGTGCTCAATTTCTTCCATTCTAGATGAGTCTGACTTTCGTCGCAATTCGTTGATAATTATGGGTAATTGGCGTAATGCCTCATCTGCAAATTTCTGCACATCGGGAGGGGTTACGGTGACGTCGGGCCAGTTCAATAAATTGTTCAACCGGCGGGTTAAATGTTCTATTCGTTGCGTGACGCTCAATATTACAGTAGGTGATTTTTCGTCGTGAATGTTTTGAGATAATAACGTCAGTTCCCTATACTTCGCATAACAGGTTTCTCGTTCGCTGTCATAATCGAGTTCACGTAATCTATCTAACTGCGAGGGTATATCTGATCTGCTTTCGCGTAATGTCTTGCGCAATTCAGCCACTGTTACGTTCGCGTGAGATAAACCGCGTAAAATAGCTTCGTAGCACAGTTCATCTTTTAATAATAGATCGGGGTTAAATACAGCCATTTTTGAAATGTGAGTGGCTATAAATATTTATTCTACTATTCGCACTAAATTCTATACTACTCTTTCTTGTTTTCACACATAAACGATTAAAGTTAACATTTAAAATTTACATTGGTAGTGAATGAGATAAATTTCAGAGAAAGAGAAATCTCACACAGGCATCAATATACATTCAACGAAGGGGGAATTCTCGGTTACTAAACACAGGATGATACAGGCTTCTTATAACAATAGAACAATCGAAGAGGGTTGCGTATTGTCTAACTCAACTTTGCGGGAGGTAACTATGACAGTTTTACACAGGCGTGGACAAGAATTTAACCGGTCAGATTTTGTTTACAAACCGACACGTTGATGAATGAAATTTTTGACAAGCACGTACCTGATGTTGTTTCGTATACCTGTGGCGCTAAGTTAACATTCTGTAAATTCCTATATCTAATTCACAATTAAAGTTACCTATTTACTATACCACTATAATAATAATTATCATTCTTATTTTATTTAAAATTTTAGACACATATTAAAGTACATGAGTCAATAGATCAACAGGGTGTCACAATATTACACAATTACTTATTAAACAAAACAAGGTGGCGCATGTTAATAATAAAATTATTTACTTGTTTTGACATGGAATCCATAGGTATGTAATGTCTTACTCGCACGTTTCGCGAAAATCGACCGTTATGTTTCAAATGTACTTTCGGCATACCACTATCTCACGAACCGCTCAACCAATCCCAGCAAACCAGGTGTCAGGTGATCGAGTCACTCGGCCCCCTTCCAACAATAGTACTGAGAATTTTGACAACTGACTTCAGTCGCCTCTAGGCTTTGTCTGCGTGAGGGTGTTTTTGCGCCGAAAATTTCTAAATTGCTCCACTAAAACTTAAATATCTCGGAAACTACAAGTCCGATCGCGAAAATACAAAGTGCGTTGTGATCCTCAGAACTAAATCTCTCCAATAACACCAATTCCGAGTACCAGAAGCACTCACATAAAATAATAACAACATTTGAACACAAAAATTTGAAATGCCTCGACCTAAAAATCGCGATAAAACTCGAACCAAAAATTTCAAACCGAAAACCGGCAAATCCTATTCAGAGCGTCAACAGGCCTATCGTTTGAGACTAAAATCAAAGAAATCGGCCGAGAACTTAGAAAATGGGAACCATTTGAAGATTGACGAAACCCCGTCAGCGCCCAAGCGGCCCGCATCTCCGATACCTGGGTCATCCGGCGTGCCCCCTAAGCGACTCAGATCGAGCGTCTGAATAAATAAAATACATTGAAACTTATGTAGCTGTTTATTTAACCAACCCTTCATTCCTTCCCAAAGCACAAGTCTGCCCATGATTCCATGTCTACCGGTAGTCCCACGACTACCAGGTTAAAATTTTTTTTTTACAAAGCAGAGTGGCGCATTTTATAACATCTTTACTTACGCTATAACATCGGGAACCCGTATTAATTGACTCTGGCCAATTATACAGGCTGCCTTAGTTGTAACAAGCTGAAAATTAATCAAATCACCAAAACAATTAATATAAAAGGAAACTGGGGAGGGGAGACTGCTGATTTATGCACTCAATTTAGTATGTACTAAAGATGACATCTCTTTATTTATGACTGTTAGATTGTACATAACATATCTAATTTTAACTTACAGTGAAATCGTAAGGGGTTTTCTACATTAAGATTTATAATACAGTTAGCACATTTTACCTCGGATCCGAGTCTCTATATATTACTTAGGAATTTTAAGTTTACTCTACTCCATTACTGAATTACTTTATTACTCTTTATACCATTTGAGGAATGGTTTCATTTAGTAGTGCGATGTTCCAACGCTACATCACACGAGTTATTTTACAACTTATGATTACTGAAATTACTTGTTACGACATTTATTCTTAAACTTTAGAGATTGTCATTTTAAAGTCTTTTAGTTTACAATTACTTCTATTTAAAAAAAAATACATATCCACGGAAGACCAGCTTCCGTGCTACCTCTTAGTTAAGTGTTTTAGTCCATGTCGTCCACGCGTGATTCTTCCGCACACTCTAGGTAGAGGGTTGTCATCGTGGTCGTCTTCCTGGTGAAGGTCCTTGGTGTCAACTAATGATAGAGAGAGTTACGATGTCATGAAGTCGTCCTGTTCCTTGGTGGTTTGGCAAATACAGTTGAGGTCTTCGTCTTCACATTTTACATTTGGTAATAGAACGGTTGTATTTCACTTTACATATACAACCCTAAAATAACTTTAACTATCTTTCTAGATGTGAGATGTCACCTTTCGCACTTAATCTTCTACATTCTTCTTTACTGATACACACTACATACTCGTTACATAACTCTTCACACGGTTATTTAACTTAATAACAAAATAATAAAACATATTTTGTTGTAGCGCTCCGTTCTGAGCTGCTTACTGGCCGAACGCGCATCTCAAGTCTCTCTTACTATGTTAGGAAGGGTCAGTTACTCGCGCGGAGTTTACGCGTCGCAATAAAATAGTTCCACATTTGTCCTCTGTTTAAAGGGTTAAAGTTTGACCTTTTAATTATCCAAAGCTATTCTTAATTACAGGCTTTATTATAGTACACAACTGTGGTCTTGTTTATTTATTTAATTAATATCAAATTTACAAGTATTATTAGTTTGTTTAGGGGTCGGTATTCAAGTTAATTCCGGGGTTAATTAACAAGGTTTTCCCTATCTGTACACTCGTATTCCTTTTTATTTTATTATTAAAACTCTTTATTAAATATTATTATAATTTTATGATAACGATAAGATTTAGTTTAAATGTGCGATTTTATTAAAATTTAAAATTTCTCAGCTTTTACATTACCTATTTATTAATTATTTTATTTTTAATTAATGAAATCGTCACATACTCCGCCGCTTAAAAACATACTCCGGCTTATTTGGTCAGCAATGTACCGGGAGTATGCTTGGGGATTACCGTGTGAAATTTCTCTCACTCGTTTCTCTGTACAAAATTATGAGCTGCATAAGTCACTCTCGACTTGCTTATTCTTACTATCAATATATATATATATACAATTCCTTACAGACTAATTCTTATACTACATAAAATTCACACATTATAAAATATATCGTAAACATACTAAATTCTTCTTAAATCTACTACTTACGACTACTACCGGATTTTTCTTTAGTTTGTGAGTTACTCTTGTTATAGAATTACTCCTTAAGTAATTTATTACTTAATTATTACTTATATTCGATGTCAGCTGACTTCTCACTTTGCTCTACTTTCGATGAATAGGATTCAAGATTGATCAGGCCTCGTACCTATTTATATGATTAGGTAGCCAATTGTTACTCAAGTACTCTTTAGCAGTTGAGTACAAAACATATACCTTTTTTACTACATTTATTTTGCTTGCACTCTACCATTTCCTTCTTTGTGATAACGTTTTATCTGCGAAATATGTGTTCTTCGTACATATTTTTGAGTAGAGGGTTCGTACAGAGCTACAGTTACTGGAGTTAAGTATTTGTGAATTTGATAAGGACCGCACCATCGGTATGATAGCTTGGAGGTTGTCTTATCGATAGCACTACTCGTAGGGTGTGTTTTATAAATTACTAAGTCACCGATTTGGTACTTTACTTCATTGTTATTATTATTTCGCTCGTGATATTTCCTTGATTTCGCTAAGTTTGCTCGTAAATTAGCGCGAGCTTCATTCCAGATTTTCTTTATATTTTTATCCCTAATTTCAAGGGATAGCAACTCATGTATTTTCCACTTAGTGGATAATGGGTGGTTAAGTTTGTATTTGAACAATAATTCGAATGGGGTAGACTTATGTCCTTCATGATAGGCTGAATTGGCCTTTAGGCGAATTGTATCCAGGATAGGTTCTGGTCCCAAGACGTATGGTCGTTTGCATGGTAGGCTATTAAAGCAGATTTTAGGTTTCGCAAATACCTTTCAGCTATATTACCTTGCGGACGATACTCTGTAGTGGTAATGTGGTCTATTCCTAATTTGAAACACATGTTCCTGAATTCCTTTGACTTAAACTGGGGTCCGTTATCCGACACTAGATGTACGGGAGTACCGAATTCTTTAAATAATCTATTCTGTAATATACTTACTGTGGTTGAAGCTAATGCTCGCCGCATGGGGTACATCCAGACAAATTTGCTGAAAGAATCTACGAAAATTAGTAGCATGGTATTTCCTGATTTAGAACGCGGGTAGGGTCCTGAAAAGTCTAAATAGATTTTGGAGAACGGGGTAGCAGGAATCTCTGAGATTAATTGACTTATTTGGCTGTTTCTCGCTGGTTTGCTGAGTGCACACAACTTACACCTTTTCACGAAATTAGCGTTTCACTGTTCATATTTTCCCAGTGATATTCTTTACGAATTCGATGTATGGTTTTATTTATTCCCATATGTGCTCCAATGGTGGAAGAGTGATAGTATTCCATCAGCATAGGTTTAATAATATCAGGAGCGATTATTCGTAAATATTTTCCATTAGCTATTCTATAACATAACACTCTCTTACTTAATATGTATTTTCCTGACTTATTTCCTTTGTCAAGTTGTTCTATAATTGGTCTTAAACGGGGGTCTTGTTGTTGATACTGGGCTAAATCCATAAATGCAAGAGGAAATTCGGTAATTAAAGTATTGATAATCGGCGTTTCTCTACTATCCTTGTTTTCGTATGTTTTACTACTCGGCTGGAACATACGTGACAGTGTATCGGCAACTACGTTTTGGGTGCCTCTAATATGTTGTACTTTAAATTTAAAACAATTTAATCTTAATACCCATCTTTCCATACGACCTAACTGTTTTGGGTGATTTAGTAGCCAAGATAATGCTTGATTATCTGTTTCTAACAGAAACTCTTTATGTTCTAAAAAGGGTTTGAACTTCTCAAAAGCGAAAACGATAGCTAAACATTCTAATTCGTATGCGGAGTATTTCTTTTCTTGATCTGTCAGGGTGCGTGAAGCGTAACTAATAGGTAGTCTAGAGTTATCTACTTCCTGATATATTACTGCACCTAGGGCTACACTTGAACTGTCTGTCTGCACTACAAACGGTTTTGTAAAATCGGCTAATTGTAGTACTGGGGGTGATATGATGCTTTCTTTTAGTTTCTCGAATGCAGTTTGGTGTTGCACATTCCACTCAAATTTAACTCCCTTCTTTCTTAAAGCATTCAGAGGTGCTGCAATTTCGGCTAGATGTGGGATATACTTGTGGAAATAATTTATCATTCCCAAAAATCGGGCTATTCCTTTCGCATCCCGGGGTGGTAAAAATTCTCTGATAGCACGGGTTCGCTCGGGGTCTATGCTTACCTTTCCGTTGGCTTTTACGATGTGACCTAAAAATGAGAATTGTGTGACCGCAAAATTTACTTTACTGGGGTTTACGGTTAATCCAGCTTTCTCCAATCGGGATAGTACTTCACGCAGATGTTTAAGATGTTGGTCAATTGATTCGCTGTAGATAACGATGTCATCTAAGTAGTGATACACATATTTAAATTTTATATCATGAAATAATTTTTCTAATAATCTGCTACATACAGAACTAACTTGGGATATACCAAAGGGTACCCTCGTAAATTGGTACAGGTTGAAAGGGACGGCAAATGCGGTTAGACGTTTTGATGCTTCCGAGAGGGGTATCTGGTGAAATGCCTGGTTTAGATCCATGATGGTAAAAATTTTTGCTTTCGTAAAATAATGAAAAGCACTGTGGATGTCGGGAAGCGGTATAGATTCAAATTCTATCCGTTTATTTAGTTGCCTGTAGTCCACAACTAGTCTATGTTTGTCGTTACTTTTGGGTACTAAAAACGCGGGTGATGAATAAGATGAAGTAGAGGGTTCGATGACTCCTTGTTCTAACAATTTGTTAATTTGGTTCCTCATTACTTCCATTTTTGGAGGTGATAACTTGTATGGGGCTAAACGTATTACTTTATTGTCGCTCAAATTTATTTTGTACTCTATCAGGTCCGTCAGTCCTAACTTTGGGGTGAGGACGTTGGAGAACTGTTCTATTAATGTCTGCATGTTCCGTCTATCTTTACTTTCCAGATGACCTAATTCAGATTCATGATGTTCTAGATGTGTAGAAGTAGTTTCAGTACTTTTTCTGTTATTTGCATTATCATCCAAATTATATTTTTGTGAACGATCGAATCCAAAATAAAATTTCTTATCATGAATATTGTAACAGTACCAAAAATATGGTAGTTACATAATATAAACTAATGTTACGTCAAGTATGAGAAAAACATGGAAATATATCTAGATAAATAAACCTAAGTGTATATAAGTGTGTATCTACAAATATATTAATAAAGAATCCAACAATGAAGAAGAGAATACTAATATATCAACATTAAATACAAAATGAAGAAGGAAAATGCCCAAGCCCAAAACAAAATATCAGTAACTAGACCCAATAGGATCCAACAGTGAGGGGAATCAACGAAACAAGGACCAACAAGCTCCAACAACAATGGAGATAAATAAAAATAGCAACTACAATGAAGATATAGGAAGAAGAAGAAAGAAGAAGGACCAGGAAGAGCACCAAGAAGAAGAAAGAAGATGGACAGAAGATATAAGGACTCAACATAAACCAAGTATACTAAAGACAATGTAAGTGATTATAAATGTGAAAAGAAAACCAGTGTGAAACATTTAAGGAACCACAAACAATTACAGTGTGTACTTAATACAAATGTGAAACCTGTGAATAACTAACTAATTTCAACTGAATAAACCACACAAACAATTATAGTGATGAAGTTTACAGTGTGAGAAATATGTTAATTTCATGATGAAACAACAAAAATTAAAAATAGTCAAATAAACACAGACAATGAGTGTGACTATTTTAATAAAGTTGTAATCAATACACATAATCATAAGACCACCAGATTAGAACAAAATAGAACAATTACGTTATTGTTCATAGAGAACTGACAACAAATAAAAGACATTTGTTAAGTACAAACAATGACAGGAATTAAGTTCCACCATTGACCAGAAAAATATTGTAAATAATACAAAAAGGATTTGTGTTAGTGTTTAAGAAGGAATTGTATAAACATGTGTAACAAAATAGTTAAAGTATTATGTTAATATACCATAGTGAAGTCAGTTTAGTAGTAGAAAAATACTGCACTAAAACAGATGGTACATTGTTACACAACCCACAGGGAAGAGACCTATTACAACAGAAAATGATACATATTAGTATAAATATATGATCATCAACTATGTTATCAAACGAGAATTTATTATAAGTAGTAATAATAAATATTGAGAGACAATGTAATATATTGCAAAACCATGTAAATCGAACAAGTCAAACATAATGGCACAGAGAATAGCAGAGATGAGAAAAGTATGCCAATTTAGTTAGGCAAAGTACAGTATCAAAACCAATATCAATGTCTATAAGAGTATTACCAGTAGTGAGATAAATATCTGATAATACATTGAGAACAGATTCTGAGCATGATAAGAACAATATTGTAACTAAATTATTGTAAACTAACTAACTATGTACATATGACCAGAAGTAAGCTGAACCATTGTATAGCTAATTAGTTAAGAAAAATACTGTATCAAATATTGGCACAGATTGTTACAATTGTTACCAGTAGTAAGAGGAAATCCCAATGCTACTTTGAGAACAGATAATGACCATAAAAACAGTCATATTATATACAAACAATTAAAAACCAAATGACTATTATGAAGAAAACCAATGTAAACAAACAATGACAAACAGGTTATTTATGAAAAATATAGCATATAAACTTGTGTAAAAGTAAATGAAAACATTACCAAAAGTTAGAATAATATCTAATGCTACTTTGGGAATCCAAACCAAATAGAACAATAACAATTTAGTTGTTGTATTAGAAAAAATAAATGACTACTATGATATGACACAACATAAACAGAGCCATTACTGAAAGATTGAAGAGTTCTGAACTAATTAAATATAACCATTATATATAATAAATTAGGTACTATGTGTGTACACTAATTATAATCATTACATGATATGATTTATATAGAGAAGACCAAAAGTAAGGTGAAAAATTGTATAAGAGAGATAGGAGAGGACTGAAACTATGTAAATATTAAATTAACCACAGTCATATATAGATATTATAGTGTAAAATTGTGTAAATAAACATTACTAGTATTATTAGATAGTAATATGATCGTTTTAAATAAGAAAAATTAGTTCTAAGCATATTTATGAAAAATCTAACATGGACGCTTAATGACGCCATAACGAGATTTGTGTAGGGAACAATTATTCCCAAATTGTATATCAAACCAATTGAGATATAGACTCAAAGTGTTTATTTAAGAAGTGTTTTATTATAATTAAGTAAAATCTGGTGTAACGGACTTATAAAAATAAGATACACCAGAAATAACAAATAAAATCGTTATTGTGATAGTAGTGATGAACGGAAAATAAGCGTTTTTGGACTTAAATTAACAAGCAAAACGTCCTGAATTCACTGATATAAACCAATTAACGATAGGACGTAAATTAAGAAAGTTATGGTAATTTTAAACTTTCCAGTTAAATTTTTGTACCAGTGATGACGTCAAAAAGCCTCCACACCAAACTCGATTTTGTCAAAAAATTAAATATTTTAATAAAACAAAGGCCTTTGGGTCAGAGAGTACAACGTCTCCAGCCAATAGAATGAATGACTTTCGACAGACAACCGAGAGACGCTTCAGAGGAGCAGAACAGTCTACGATCAACCATCAAACGAATAGGCCACGCCGCTCAAGACAAAAAGAAGAAGTTTTATTTTTAAAACTGTGCGCGCCATATACGTCAGTACAACAACATACAGTTAACCTTAACACAACATTTAAATATACGAGTGAAAAAGTGCGGAGTTGGTTAATTAAACAAGTAGGTCAGTGTATAATGTCGACCATACTTGCGAGTGATGTGTTAAATAAGAAACAGGGAGTACAATTTTATTTAAACAATATTGAACGAAAATAATAATTTTTGTGAATAGCTAACTTTCGATACTACGCAAGTCAGATAATGCAGAGTATCGAAAGCAGTAATTAAATTATCAGAATTAAGGAAAGATTTAATCCACAATTATTAAAATATTATAAAAATATTTTAATTAATTATAATAATTTAAAATATAATGTTTGAAATAATTATTAATGAATACAAGAATATTTAGTCACTCATTTGACTAAACTTATTTTTCTTGATTTTTTCGATGTTTTGAAATATACTTTATTAATTTTCATACAATATAGATAAATGTAATTCTGATAATCGTATATTAAATTATTACGAATGATATGTTTATATGTATAGTTTAAGAAATAATAACTATTAAGAAATACTTATCCATTGTAACAACACCGGTTAATTCTAACCTCAGAAATCGTTACGGTAACTTGATAATTTCAATATTACCGATCTGTTCTCAAGTAACATCCAAATCAGATAGAATTATTAACAAGAGTTTTTTGAGAAATTTTTCTCTTGTGAATAGATGATTTTTAAAACGAATTATTAAACGAAAGTAATACATTTTTAAATACTGTACAAGTCATACAGCTTGATAATTGCAAACTAGTATTAGAGATGCGTGCGCATGCCCGCGTACGATAGTTTCATAAATACCAGACCTATGGTACCAATTTTTAATTTTTTTATATTTGTTTGCTTATTATTCATTATTGTTAATTCTATATCATTATTTGTATTACATCTTGTGCCTGGTATCATGTTACCTAAAAGAACCTAACGAAATATGGTAATTCACTGAATCAAAATAACATAACCTATTGAAGTAAAATTATTGTACTAATAACAGGTCTACCAGCCTTGAGGAATTAGACAGAGTCTTATTTGAATTTTTTATTGTAATCAGTAATTGAAAGGTTGTTAACTATTGCTTATTAATTGTCAAAGATTTTATTATTTATTAAATTGTTAATAAACCTCCAATTTTATTACCAGTAAAAGGAGTATCATTTCTATTAAAAGTAAATTCATTTATTTTTTAATCAGTTCTGACACAGGTGGCGGAAGAATTTAAAAAGATTTAGCATAATTCAGAATATTCATCAGATATTGCTTCATTTACTATTGTGTGTGATAATATATTAAATATTCAATCCGAATATTTACTTGTATTTGAAGTGCATGTATTTCAGAAGGAACGTCACAGAACAGGATTGAAGTATTCAAGTGTGGTAAGTGAGAGAGGTACACAACAAAGTGCGCGAACCATATTAAAATAAAAAGAGTGAACTATTATTACGTACCCATTTAAAAACAATACAGTAACACCAATAACCTTAACAATTACGATTACATCTTTTGATAAACAACATTATCGTAGATACCAGTGCGTGTCTACACTCACACGAACACACCAACATACAAACGAAGAACATCCAATTCTTTACATCTGTATCTATAATTTTATATTATAGATTGACAAACCCAACGTGGGGCTTGACATAATAAGACCCCGAAGAACGAAGAGTATCTAATACATCTAATACACTATACAATGTATCTATAATTTTATATTATAGATTGGCGCTCCATCGCGGGGCAGAAGTGATTGAAGATCACACATCAATACTACTATAATTATACTCCATAACTTGTACATTACAATATCTAGAATTATTCCTGTTTTACTGATAAAATCAGCTCCCAATATTAACTCGGGTCCTAACTCGTCGCATACCAACATTGGAAAATACCACGTTAGATTTTTAATTTTAACTTTAAACGTGATGA
Source organism: Magicicada septendecula (assembly GCA_034769895.1). Taxonomy (NCBI): domain Eukaryota; kingdom Metazoa; phylum Arthropoda; class Insecta; order Hemiptera; family Cicadidae; genus Magicicada; species Magicicada septendecula. The sequence goes on from CM068367.1 coordinate 848,238,089, forward strand.
TAATTTTTATCATTAAATTTTGTTTATTAGCTGTTGCGCATCTAATATTCACTGATTGACGGCGTTTAACTAAGTTGTGTTTAAATAATTTATTGGCTAGCTCTTGACTAATTAAACTTCGCGTTGATCCGGAATCAATTAATCCGAGGGTGGATGTAACACCGAGGTCAACTTGTATATACGGTAATTGACACTTACTGAAATCATATTTATTAATAGCGTTACATTTATCAATAAATTTTCTAACATATGGGTCTAATTTTCTTTTGTTATTATCATTTTGTTTTAATTTGTTGTCTCTCAGGGGTTTACCTGTTTTAACGGAGCTGCGGAAGACACAGGATTTCGGATCTCCCTGCCTTACATGTTTTTTGGATAATGGGTTTTCTGATTGTACTGTTTCCGTTTACAGTTTCTACTGATGTGTCCAGGTTTCCCGCAGTTATAGCATACATTTTCTTTGCGTGGGGTCTCACTGGTTTCCTGTCGAGGTTGAGGCTCCTTGGACTTACCATGGCCATGAAAATTGGTTGGTCGCCGAAATGGTCGTCTTTCTCGTTGAGTTCTTGCATCTGTGACTAGGGCTTGCGTTTCCTTTCTATGTTGTGTTGTGGATAGCGATGCATGTCTGTTCTGATCTGCGTACCATACATTTGAAGAGTGAATACTACATTGTTCTAGATCAGCGAAAGTGTGGGGCCTATTTATTAGTGCTAATCGGGAGCGTTCTTCAGGAGATAAGCCTACTAGAATAGTATCGACCAATTGTTTCTCACTCCAGTCAACTTGCAGTAGTCGTGAAGATTCTCTGATGTCTGCAATATAGTGGGCCAGTCTTTCATTGGCTCCTTGTACTCGAAGTACGGTATTTCTTTTAATCTCCTCGTAAATTCCCGTGGGGATAAAATGTTTTATTATTGTAGTATGAAGTTCTTCTACTGGAAGAGTCGAGTTTAATGATTCCAGTACACGATCTCGTAATGGTGGTTTACATTTGGGTAGGATTACTTGCAGGATTTGCCAATCGTTCAGTTGCTGTAGATCTTTTATTTGCAGGAGATATCTGATGAAATTTAACAGTTTCGTAATACTTAAGCCATCGGTGTAGGGAATTTCTGTAATAATTTTTTCTACTGGGTGTGTGATCTTTCCGTAGAGGTCTACATTAAAATTTACATTTGTTATACATTTCGAAGGATTCGTTGCTGCGTTAGGCGTCGTAATCGCATATCTACTGGTGCGAGTATGGTGACCACTAGGCTGTGGGGGTTCTGATATCGTGAGGGTATGTAATTCTCTACTAGGTAGCTGTTCATGAGTCGGTTGTATCTTCGAAACGATGGGTGATTCGTGGTTCGAGGTGGAGGGAAGGTTTTCTAAAGTAGGGGATTGAACCGGGGAAATATATAATTTTTGTAAGGAGTGCTCAATTTCTTCCATTCTAGATGAGTCTGACTTTCGTCGCAATTCGTTGATAATTATGGGTAATTGGCGTAATGCCTCATCTGCAAATTTCTGCACATCGGGAGGGGTTACGGTGACGTCGGGCCAGTTCAATAAATTGTTCAACCGGCGGGTTAAATGTTCTATTCGTTGCGTGACGCTCAATATTACAGTAGGTGATTTTTCGTCGTGAATGTTTTGAGATAATAACGTCAGTTCCCTATACTTCGCATAACAGGTTTCTCGTTCGCTGTCATAATCGAGTTCACGTAATCTATCTAACTGCGAGGGTATATCTGATCTGCTTTCGCGTAATGTCTTGCGCAATTCAGCCACTGTTACGTTCGCGTGAGATAAACCGCGTAAAATAGCTTCGTAGCACAGTTCATCTTTTAATAATAGATCGGGGTTAAATACAGCCATTTTTGAAATGTGAGTGGCTATAAATATTTATTCTACTATTCGCACTAAATTCTATACTACTCTTTCTTGTTTTCACACATAAACGATTAAAGTTAACATTTAAAATTTACATTGGTAGTGAGAGAGATAAATTTCAGAGAAAGAGAAATCTCACACAGGCATCAATATACATTCAACGAAGGGGGAATTCTCGGTTACTAAACACAGGATGTTACACGCTTCTTATAACAATAGAACAATCGAAGAGGGTTGCGTATTGTCTAACTCAACTTTGCGGGAGGTAACTATGACAGTTTTACACAGGCGTGGACAAGAATTTAACCGGTCAGATTTTGTTTACAAACCGACACGTTGATGAATGAAATTTTTGACAAGCACGTACCTGATGTTGTTTCGTATACCTGTGGCGCTAAGTTAACATTCTGTAAATTCCTATATCTAATTAACAATTAAAGTTACCTATTTACTATACCACTATAATAATAATTATCATTCTTATTTTATTTAAAATTTTAGACACATATTAAAGTACATGAGTCAATAGATCAACAGGGTGTCACAATATTACACAATTACTTATTAAACAAAACAAGGTGGCGCATGTTAATAATAAAATTATTTACTTGTTTTGACATGGAATCCATAGGTATGTAATGTCTTACTCGCACGTTTCGCGAAAATCGACCGTTATGTTTCAAATGTACTTTCGGCATACCACTATCTCACGAACCGCTCAACCAATCCCAGCAAACCAGGTGTCAGGTGATCGAGTCACTCGGCCCCCTTCCAACAATAGTACTGAGAATTTTGACAACTGACTTCAGTCGCCTCTAGGCTTTGTCTGCGTGAGGGTGTTTTTGCGCCGAAAATTTCTAAATTGCTCCACTAAAACTTAAATATCTCGGAAACTACAAGTCCGATCGCAAAAATACAAAGTGCGTTGTGATCCTCAGAACTAAATCTCTCCAATAACACCAATTCCGAGTACCAGAAGCACTCACATAAAATAATAACAACATTTGAACACAAAAATTTGAAATGCCTCGACCTAAAAATCGCGATAAAACTCGAACCAAAAATTTCAAACCGAAAACCGGCAAATCCTATTCAGAGCGTCAACAGGCCTATCGTTTGAGACTAAAATCAAAGAAATCGGCCGAGAACTTAGAAAATGGGAACCATTTGAAGATTGACGAAACCCCGTCAGCGCCCAAGCGGCCCGCATCTCCGATACCTGGGTCATCCGGCGTGCCCCCAAAGCGACACAGATCGAGCATCTGAATAAATAAAATACATTGAAACTTATGTAGCTGTTTATTTAACCAACCCTTATTTCCTTCCCAAAGCACAAGTCTGCCCATGATTCCATGTCTACCGGTAGTCCCACGACTACCAGGTTTAAATTTTTACGATAGAGAGAGTTACGATGTCATGAAGTCGTCCTGTTCCTTGGTGGTTTGGCAAATACAGTTGAGGTCTTCGTCTTCACATTTTACATTTGGTAATAGAACGGTTTTATTTCACTTTACGTATACAACCCTAAAATAACTTTAACTATCTTTCTAGATGTGAGATGTCACCTTTCGCACTCAATCTTCTACATTCTTCTTTACTGATACACACTACATACTCGTTACATTTACTCTTCACACGGTTATTTAACTTAATAACAAAATAATAAAACATATTTTGTTGTAGCGCTCCGTTCTGAGCTGCTTACTGGCCGAACGCGCATCTCAAGTCTCTCTTACTATGTTAGGAAGGGTCAGTTACTCGCGCGATGTTTACGCGTCGCAATAAAATAGTTCCACATTTGTCCTCTATTTAAAGGGTTAAAGTTTGACCTTTTAATTATCCAAAGCTATTCTTAATTACAGGCTTTATTATAGTACACAACTGTGGTCTTGTTTATTTATTTAATTAATATCAAATTTACAAGTATTATTAGTTTGTTTAGGGGTCGGTATTCAAGTTAATTCCGGTTAGCGCATGTCTATGCAGGGTTAATTAACAAGGTTTTCCCTATCTGTACACTCGTATTCCTTTTTATTTTATTATTAAAACTCTTTATTAAATATTATTATAATTTTATGATAGCGATAAGACTTAGTTTAAATGTGCGATTTTATTAAAATTTAAAATTTCTCAGCTTTTACGTTACCTATTTATTAATTATTTTATTTTTAATTAATGAAATCGTCACTCTTCCAAGAGCGTAGCTGCAATGCCGGACGAAGCCACAGCGAGAGCGATTTTTTTCTCTGACCTTATTTTGGCGAGCAATAAATTAATTAAAAATGTTTTGTCTGTACCTCCAGGGGCATCAAGGAAGAAAAGTTTGCCTTTGTTATTGTTAATTGAGTTCATTACTGCATCATAAACCATTTTCTGGTCCAAGTTTAAACGAATCTCATTTTGAACAGTTTGTAACAGACGGGAGTTATCGTAGGACGTCTCTCGTAAATAGTCTCTGTTGGCAATCAGGCTTGTGTTGTTTGACAGAGGTAATCCAAAGTCTTTGATGGTTTTTCCACAAATAGATTCTACCACTTTGTTTAACTCCAGCAAAGCTTCGTTGAAAATATCGGCATCGTAATTTATCTCATCTGAAGAACTTTCCTGTCTTCTGCGGTACAATATGTCTTCAGCCATACTTTCACGATGATTTTGCCAAAGACTAAGGGGGTCCGTAACTTGGCAAAATGTTATCAAAATGGCAAATAAATGTCTGAGTGATTGGGGTGTATTAGAAACACCAGCTTCAGATAACGTGTTTTCCCATTGGGAATCATCTTCTAACAGGCCCATTGATTTGCACGCTCCTTGAAAGGTATCGTGAGTTACTCCTTCGACAGTTCTTAGGCTTGCAAAAGACGTCAGACCTTTGACTATGTGGAGAAACATCCATAGGTAAAAGCATTCGCTATTATTCGGGTGAACTGCGTATACCCTCCCAAGAGCGTCTGTTTGTTTTACTCTTGGATGGCCTTCGACTGTAGTTCCTTGTTTTCTCCGTTGGAATGTTTTAGTAGACTGATTCCAAGTATAAAACTCAGGGACCTTGTCGTATGTCAGAGTTTTTGCAAATTCATCATCGGCACATAATTTGAAAAAGGCAGTCAATGTGGTGTCACGTGGATTGTTCACAATGTCGTTGGCGTTATTTTCTGTGAAGAAAACTCTCTGTCCATTGTCTAAATGAATTGCCAAGTGAGTAATAGTAGGTGCCCGTTCATGCATGTCAAAAGAAAAAATACGCCAAACTGCTTCTGAACTGCAAATGTAACGACCTGACTGAAATTGCTCCACTTCATTTCCAGATTGTAGGCTAAATGTAGCTTGATCACTGCCTTTGTTGATATATTTTGTGACATATTTGATCGACTTTACAGAGCTACATATTTCCACATTGATATGGGCATCAAATATTTTGAGTAACAGCGGATTGTGAGGCACAACCCATCTGTTATCAATGTCATAATGTCGGATGGTAGCGGATTGTCCGCCGTCCTCAGGTGATAACCTCCGATATTTTGGATAACCATCATTACCTGTCGACGTGTTACTCTGAAATGATTTGGGAAACTGTTTTGAGCACCTTCCCTCAGTCATACATGGAGAATTTGAGTTTAAAGCCCCACATGGTCCATGAATCATGTGTCTTAATACTGTGTCGAACAATACTGGATTGTCTTCTCTTCTTGGTATCTGTGCTGAAATCACGCTGTCGATTTGGTCTGGTCTGATTTTATTTTAAGCCATAGTAGCAAATGAATATGTGGTAACCCACGCTTCTGCCATTCGACCGTGTACATAAAGGCGTGTGGTTCACCAAATATATGAGCTTTATTAATGAGAGCTAATAATTTATGTATTTTTAAGTGGAATACCCTATTCACTATGTCATACCTCTCTTGGGGTGTTCCGTTTGGATGGAGGTTAGTTTTAATTTCTTCCCAGTTTTGACTGTACGTGAATGTAATAAAAAGATCCGGTTTTCCATAATTTTTAACATAGGCCATTGCATCCTGTGTCTTCTCATGAAGATATCGCGGTCCACCAGTAAAGGATGATGGCAATATTACCAATTGACCGATTTCAGTACTATGTTCATTTGAGTGCAAAGCATCTTGTAGATGAACATAATTTTCTGTGCGTAATTTTGTTTGATTATTCCGTATGAACGCTAACCGTTCCGATTCTATTTTCGCGTACTGGTCAACTAAATATTGGTTAAGTAACATGCCGTATCTGAGTAATACGTTAAAATTGTGTTGTCTTTCCATGATGCGATAGCAGTAGTAACTCATACATGAAACAGTTTTTCTTTTTTTAGCTCCAGTATTCGGATCAATTTGAGGGATATCAATGGAATACCCATCTTCACCACGACATAACATTAGCGGGTATTGCAAGCTGTCATAAGACCTATGTATTTCTGATATTCTTTGAAGATTATCGTCGCGTCTTCGTAGTACAATATCTCTCCTGTCAAATTGTTGTCCAGCACTTGCAACGGCTACTTCACTCGTAGTTGGAGCACTGTATCGTCCTCTGTGTTCGCCTACAGGTACCCTACTGGCGTGAATGACTACATTGTAATCCGGTACATCTGGAGGCACACTTTCAATGGCTGTTTTGAACGATTGTACGTATAGGTTATGCGAGTGCAACATATCTTGCAAAGATCTGACCAAAGCACCATCCAAGCATTCTCGAGAATTTATGTTACATCGAGATGTCACTAGCGTTTCAGGATCTGCAATGAAGTACAATTGCAGAAATTTGTGTTCGTCAGTTCGACATGGTAGTAGACTGCCAGCCAGATGGTAAACCTGTCCTTGCACTTTAAATGTTGGCATAAAACCACGTTCTACAACCTGACAACTTTTAAATGATGTCATTTGGAAAGCATTATTGTAATGATGTATATTGCGCATGAAATGTTTGTGTTTAGTATGTTCACCTTTAATTAGAGAATTCAGTGGTTCGGGAGGTGTAATAATTTCATTTAATTTAACTTTACCATTTAGACAGCACATTCCTTTAGATTCATCTTTCCATTTCAACGCTGAACAATATTGACAGACAATAGTCATAGCACCTATTGAAACCATCGGATAATTTTTGCAATCTATGGTAGAATAGTAATTCATTGCTGAACATTCTAACCATAAATTATTAGAATTACGTGTTGTAACAATATTATATTGTTGTGCATGTCTGGTGCGATCTCTGAGCATACGCTGTTCTCTATCAACAGACGTTTCTCTATCTCTTCGGGACCTATCTCTTTCACGATTTTGAGATAATCTATCGTTTCGTTCCATGGAAGTTTCCCTATCTCTCCGCAAAGACTGGTTTGCCCTTTGAGTCTCTAAACGGCCTTCTCTTTCATCCGAACTTTCATTATTGCGTAGTACGCGTAGTCTCTTAGCATTTGCCGTCTTGTATCCTATATTAGCACGTCGTCGAGGCATGATAAAATCGCAAAGTAAACAAAACCAACGACTTTATCACAGTCTATATTATTGCTCAGCGCGACCATTCACTGCAAGATACAAAACTCATATGATGCGACGTAACAAACCAAAAACTGAAAACTTGAATAAACTCCGTTCAGTACTTCCTGAGATTAGCGATTTCAAACAGAGAGAGCAAACGGACCGACTTTACTTTATACTATGTCACAATCTATATTATTGCTCAGCGCGACCACTCACTGCAAGATACAAAACTCATATGATGCGACGTAACAAAGCAAAAACACAGTAGCGCCAGCGGTCAAATCCTAAACTATACGATAAACTGTGACTTTCACTCTTCAGTAGCGCCTGCGGTAGGCAGCGTTCAAATTGTAAACTATACCACTTACTTGACATAAACCGTGATAGCTAAGCTAATGTACAACATATATGTATTAATTATACACATAAATGTTCCTCGATAGACACTCTATCTATTGGCGAAAACTTGAATAAAATCCGTTCAGTACTTCCTGAGATTAGCGATTTCAAACATAGAGAGAAAACGGACCGACTTTACTTTATACTATGCATAGATTGGCCATTATTAGTTTGATATAACCCTGGATTCCTTTAAACCTGAACAAAAATAATTATAGTAAACAAAATATTAATTCTAGTTATATTGCCTTTGTGGCCTACACAATACAAAACTACAACAACTTGTCATTAGTATTACAGTCTATTACTATAATACTGCTTCTTGCATCTTCATCACAAATTTGTAAGATGTCCTTTTTAAATGTCTGACACTTCCACATAACATACTATGTTTCACTTTGTACACTGCACTTTTATGATTACACTTAGTATTGTTTTCAATGGCTACAGTGTTTTATAGTACAAAGGTTCTTATAGTTTGATACATAATACCCATTTCTGACTTTTAAAATGGGTAATTACTGATTTTATTATTATGGTTATATTAATCCTCCTTTATTTATTAGTGGTATTGGGCATGGGTTATGTAATGTTACAATATATATATATACTATAATACTTATAGTATTGAAATATATATATACTTACAGTGATTGAAATATATATATATATATATATAGATATATATATATTCCAACACTTTTTGCTACAGTCTGTTTCTTGATGCATATATAATATATTTAAAATTTATTATTATAAAATTAAGAAAGCTGAGGATGGGAACAATATTTTTCCTGAAACATGTCCCAAATAAAGGAAAAAAACATCTTGAGGTAAAGTAATTATAAATTTTAAATAATTAATGGACAAGCAACGGAACACAGGATGATAAGATATGTTGTTTGTATCAGAGCACATGGATGATGAGTGTTTTCATGTTTAAATTGGTTTTATGTAATGCTTTGTCTTTTAGACGTAAGTTTTGTATTTAGAAATGGATAAGCATGTAGGGTATACCAAATTCTTCATAAAAAGGTGTTCTTTATTGTCATGTATTTTTTGAGTGAATTTGTGCGCGTGTGCAGGTGTGATAATGTGTAATCGCTATATCTTCTGCGGTAATTAACTGATCGACGTGAAACTTTGACAATGGATTATTTATATAAATAGCTTCAATTTGTGTATACTCTATGGTTCATAACTATTTTAGAAGTATGGTTTTTTAAGTAGGAAAAACTCAATTTGAAACACTTATCATTAATAGGGTCAAAAAAATTTGTAGATAATTCAATGCAAGTTAGTGCATATTTATACAAACTCTTTCTGGAAAACTTTATATCTGTTGAAACCATCAATCATGTGATTTGGGTTTAACCAATCAGAATACACTAAATTCAGTAACATTCATTCTCTGTAGAGGTAAGATCGTGACAGTTCATCTGTAGCATCTGCCAGGTGAAGTTGTGTTCGGCGTTAGAGAGTTTTTCTCATGCGACCATAGCAAAATCTAACTTGCAATAAACCTTGGTATTCTTTACGAAGTTCTGCGTATAGAATCGAGTGGGTTAAGTATTTAAATAAAATTATAGTATGTTATAGTGCTTTTTTTGTGTTAGTTTAAGATGTCCGCATAGGGAATTAAAGACACTTCAAGATTTCTTGGAAGGTGTAAGACTAATACACCGCATTCAAATAATATCCGTATTTACCCTGAGAGTGATAAAATCTATCATATTAATTAATAATAAACGGTTCGAGTGAAAACAATAATCATTGTGAGTTTAACAATTTGTGAAGAGTCCAATTGATGTTAGTAGTTAGACCTAAACACCAACAAGACTGTTCGAGATATCGCCGCTGGATCAACCCGCTGTAGAAGAGGACGACAAGACGAAGAGGATGCCAGGAAGGAGTGACGCTGAAGAAGAGGATACCAGGACGGGAGCGCCGATAGCAAGAGGAGGATTGCACGTACGGAGGACATAGCATTAACCAAGTAAAATCGATATATTATTGAACAATATAACTATTATTTCAAATATAAATGCATGACAATTTGTAATACAATATACATCTTAAAACAATATACGTATTCTTGTGTATAATAAATAATTTTTCATCTCCTCCATAATAGACTTGTTTGTAATTTTTACACACTCATAATATCCTTATTAGTATAATTAAATTTGAACCGTTGCATAAGGATATTTGGCACTGGCCAACGTTGCGCTCGATTTTTTTGCATTAGTTTTAAAAAAGAAAATAATATTTGAGTGTGTATAGAATAAATTCATTGAACTAATTGTTTGTGCTGTTCTATGTTATCAGGGAGCGTAGATAAAAATTTGAATACTCTCTCTTATCAGATATTTGTTCAATAAAAGTAACTGTCTGTGTGGAGATTGAATTACTATTTGTATTTGTGTTAGATTAAGCTTGTTTAAATTTGATTGAGGTACTGGACTATAATAATAAATAACATATAAACTGACCGTATAAGTAAAATTAAATTTTAGTAATAGTGCCATTACGATAAGTAAAAAAATATAATATTTGTTAAATTTATAAAAATAAATAATCAATATGGCCGAAGGACTAGAATTACAAAATAAATTAGCTGCTTTATTGGCCAATATGCAGAAGCTCTCAGAAGAGAATAAAGCAAATAAAGAAGAAGCCGCAAAACAAAATAAATCACTTCACGATGAGAATAAAAGAATCTATACAGCCGTTCATGACCAGGATAAACAAAATAAACAGCTATTAGAGGCAACAGAAAAACATATATGCGAAAAGGTAGAAATAATTCGCAGCAATATTGAGACCGCTTTAGAAGCAAACAATTCTCGTATCAATGAGTGTGAAGCTAAAGTCACTGGGATAGAGGAAATAGTAGTTCAACACACATCTACGGTAAGTGAGCTTGTAGCTGAACAAGATCAGCGAATACAGGAGCTGGAAAAACAGCTGACCTGACTCCAGAGTACCTCGACAACGGCAAACCAGACCACGTTCATCTATAGAACTGTAGAAGAAAACAATTCACAGTTGAAATTCTTCGGTAAGGACACTGAGAATCCACTTTATTTTCTTAAGAGCTGCCAGCGAGACATGGAAGCAATAGGTGACAGCCTGAGTGAGATGGATAAAATAAACTATGTAGTCAAAAGATTAAAGGGTACTGCAGCTGAGTGGTTCACGGTAGTACAAGATAAAATAGTTACATATCAAGATCTGGTACAATATTTTAGGGCGAGATACTGGAACAGCTAGACACAGCGAAAAATACGTGTACAGCTGGAGTTTGGTAGGTATTCCAGTTTAAAAGGGTCTCAAGAAAATTATTTAATCCAACTCATATCTCGTTCGAAGTATCTAGAACCAGAAATGTCAGAGCCAGAGATGGTAAATAAATTAGCTCATCATTTCGGACGCGGTATTCAAATCGCTGTAATTACACAAGGTATTAAATCATTGGTGGAGGAACTACTCCAATTGTTGTTGTTATCCAAATGGGATAATAATGACAGTCAAAATAATAGGAATAATAATAGCGAACCAGCTCGTAAACAATTTCAGCCGCAACAACAACAAAAACATCCACAACAATTTAAAAACAAACCTAATTTCTAAAAGGTCAATCAAGGAAATGTTACATTAACGACTCGGAACACAAAGTTTTTTATAAGTAAAAACATAAAGTTTTACCTTACAACCTGAACCGGTTTTCACCTTTAAAAGGCTTCTTCAGAGTTTGCCGCTGGTATCGCTGTCTGTCCTGTTGTGGGCGACGGAATCGAATTTCGAAAGATCGATGTTGTGTGTGTGGGGTGAGATATGTTTGAATAATGCGTGCGATTTGAATTGTGTCTGTTCGTTTAGGATGTCATTTTTATTTGTTTTCGTGTGTTTGTATATTTCCAATTGTTCTAGAGTGTCTAGTTTTCGGCCTTTTGTGTGTACGTGTAGAATGTTCATGTTATTGTCGATGTTTTTGTATGTGTGGTTTGCTTCAATGAGGTAGTTTGCAAAGGTGGATTCTGTAGTGGAGTGGAGTGCCTTTGTGTGCGTCCTGTTTGGCCTATGTAGAATTTGTTGCAATTTGAGCAATTTAGTTTGTAAACACCAGGTAGATCGAATTTGTTTTGTGCATTGTGTGTGTGTTTTGATAGTGTGTGTTCTGTTTTGTTAGTAGTTTTGTAAGCGATTTTGTATATTGCTTTTTTGAATTTGTGGGCTATTTTTTCTCAGTTTGTTGATGTATGTTAGTGTTATGAATTTGTTGTTTTCTCACTTTGTCTGTTGTTTGTTTTGTGTTTTGTGTAGGAGTTTACTGACTATTGTTCTGTCATATCCGTTAGATTCTGCTAGATATTTTATCGTGTTTAGTTCATCTTTGTAGTCTTTTCCATCTAGGGGGATGTTGTTAAGTCTATGTATCATGGTTCTGAAGGCAGCTAGTTTGTGTTGTATTGGGTGATTGGAGGAGTTGTGTATTAGTGTCAGTTGTAGCCGGTTTTCTGTATATACTGCATTTGTGCCTGTGTTCAAGTTTTGTGATGGAGATGTCTAAGAAGTTTATGGTATTGTTGTGTTCATATTCGGCAGTAAAGGTTATGTTTTTATGTATTTTGTTTATGTGCGTTAGTAACTGTTCACATTGTCTTTTGTTTCCCCTGTATAGTATTAGAACGTCATCAATGTACCTGTGCCAATATAGTATTTTATGTGAGTGTCTGTCATTGTTTGTGAGTATTTTTGTTTTTTCTAAGTGTTGGAGGAAGACTTCTGCTAGAATGCTGGATATGGGGGAGCCCATGGGTAGACCATCATTCTGTGTGTAATATTTATTGTTATAAGTAAAGTAGTTTTGTTTTGTGATAATGTTCAGAGTTTCTGTTATTTCGTTGATAAGTTCGTCTGGTGTGTTGTTCTGTTTGAGTTTGTTTTGTTTGGAGATTGGTGACTGTTTTGGAGATGGGGATGTTTGTGTACAGGTTTTTAATGTCAAAGGAGGCTAATGTGGCATTACAGGGGAAGTGTATGTCTTTTATTTTTGTTACTAGGTCTGTGTTGTTTTTTACTGCAAGTTGTTGTCTAGTTGTGTGTGTTATCTGATAATGTCTAGATGTTTTGCGAGTTTGTGTGCAGGGGCATTACGGTAGTTGATAATGGGGCGGATAGGAATATCTTCTTTATGGATTTTGGGAAGCGCTTGGAGGGTAGGAGCTGATGGTCAGATTTGGTTCATGTAGGGCTTTTGTTTGTGTGTTATTATGTGTTTGGCTTTGTTGACTAGTTGTTTTACTGTGTTTTGGTATCTGTCGGTGGGGTTGTGTTTTAGTTCTGTGATGTTGTTCTGTTCCATGAAGTTTTGTACTTTTTTGTGTAGGTTGTCTGTGGAGATGATTACAGTCGTATTGCCTTTGTCTGCTTTTACAAATGTGATGTTGTGTTTGTGTGCCTTTTCCCTCAGTTTGATGGCTGTGTGTATTTCTGAATTGTGGTTCTTGTTGTCTGGTGTCTTATGTGCTCCTATTATATTGTTTATATTATGTCTTAGTGTGTCTTGATGTTCTGGTGCTGTGTTTTGTACGTTTGTTTCAGTGTCAACTATGAGTTTTGTTAGTGTTTGGTTGTTTTGTTTGTAATGTATGTTATGTTTTAGGCCTTTATCAAGGAGTGTTTGTTCGTTTTTAGTGATTGTGACGTTCGTGAGGTTTACTGTACGTGGGTAGAATTTGTGTGAGGGGGTTATATTTGTGTTGATTGGTGTCAGGTTTTTTATTTTACAGACAAAACACGAGAGAAAAAATCACTACGCGATCGGTGGTGTATTGTATCAACGGAATAATAAAGGAGAACATAAGGTAATTGCACATGTAAGTAGATCTTTATAAGGGGCCGAAAGAAATTATTTTACGTCTGAAAAAGAGATTCTTGCAATTGTGTATTGTATCAGTAAACTTAGATATTACCTGGTGGGTCAACACTTTGAAATTCTCTCAGATAATCAGGCTTTATCTTTCATGCTTAATTGTAAACTGGCCAATGCGCGGATATCGCGTTGGATCATGGTGATCCAAGAATACGATTTCAGCATCAAGTATTGTAAAGCCAGTGAGAATAAAACTGCTGATACTTTAAGTAGGTATCCCCCATCATCTTAGAACAGTACTCCTCGACCAGGAGTGAAATTAAAATTCTACCAGTCAAGTATACATTACCAGATGACTTAAAAAATAGGTTGAAATTGGTAAATCTTGAACAACAGAAGGACCCAAAATTAAGAAAAATTAGTGAGGAAATACAAAGTCAAGACAACCCGAAATACAGAATCAACAGGGATGTACTGTATAAAATAATCGATGGACAATGGAAGATTATGGTTCCTGATGATCTTGTAGAAGATTTAACTTGGGCTTGTAATGAAAGTCTTGCTCATGCTGGAGCTTATAAATTTTATTTGGCGATGAGGGAAGACTTCATATGGTTGAACATGGCAAGGAAAGTTAAGTCTATTTTGCGAACATGTCACATATGCCAGGCAGCTGAATACCCATATCAACACACCTATGTGGAGATGGGTAACATCATTACAAAGAATAAGAATTATCTACTGTGAATCGATTTTTTAGGTCTGCTACCACGTAGGTATGAAGGGGTATGAAGAACCTGATTGTTTGCACAGATGCATTTTCTAAGAACGTAAGTTTATATGCAATTGGACGACCTACCACGATGGCAGTATTAAATGTTGTATTAAATAAATACATTCTGAAATATGAAGAAATTTCTATCTGACCAGGGTAAGTAATTCACCAACAAGAAGTGGCAGTCCGAATTAGGGAAGCACAATATACAGGCAGTGTTGACAGCATCCGGAGACCGCAAGGCAACCTCGCCGAAAGGGTCAACAGGGAGTTAAGGCGTCTGTTTTGCACTTATTTTAATACCAACCAGAGTAGGTGGCCAGATTATCTCGAGTTTTTCTAGGCATCCATCAACGGGAATTACAATGACACAACAGGATTTACACCTAACGAACTACAAACCAGGGAAATGCCAAAGCGTGTCTGGGATGGGTGCATCAGGAGGATTGCAATGCTGAATTTGCTTACTCCAAATTTGGTTAAAAAGATAGAAGCCAGAAGACGCATTAAAAAGTGTGCCGAAGAACGGACGGAGAAGTTTAATGAGGATCACGAACTGGTAACATTCAAAACTGGCGAGAAGGTACTCCTGCGAGCTTTAAATGTAGGCCACAGGGAAGATAATACTGCAGCCAAATTCTTTAGATTATACAACGGTCCATATATTTTATCGGAACAAGTGGGTAAAAATACATACATTGTCACAAACCCAAATACAAACAGGGTGATAGGGAAGTTCCATGCATCATCCTTAAGAAAATATTACGTTAAAGATAATTAAACCTAAAATGCCAGGATATAGGTGGAATGACTGGTAGGAAATTGTATAAAATATGTGTAAAGTAAGAATAATTGTGATCATGTTGGAAAAATGTATGGATGAACTTTGGTATACATAGACTTAGCCAAATGACGTCAGAAGTGTGATATGCTTATCTGTGTTCAGGAATGTTGTTGATATCTACCCACGTGCGTTTGTTTGTTTACATTAGTGCTGTCAAAGTGACAGCTGAGGAATGTTGTTTGATAGAAGCTATTCATTTATTTTGATATTGAAGTTATTATGTTATTATCTGGATGATTATGATTATTGGGAGGTTATGTCAAATTAGGTTAGGACGAAAAAAAAATTTTTTATATTCCATATAAAAATTTTTTTTAGACGTGGTGGGGTTAATCCTGCAATGGAACACAAGATGATAAGATATGTTGTTTGTATCAGAGCACATAGATGACGAGCATTTTCATGTTTAAATTGGTTTTATGTAATACTTTGTCTTTTAGACGTAGGTTTGGATTTAGAAATGGATAAGCATGTAGGGTATACCAAATTCTTCATAAAAAGGTGTTCTTATTGTCATGTATTTTTTGAGTGAATTTATGCGCGTGTGCGGGTGTGATAACGTGTGATCGCTATATCTTCCGCGGTAATTAACCGATCGACGTAAAACTTTCACAATGGATTATTTATGTAAATAGCTTCAATTTGTATATACTCTATGGTTCATAACTATTTTAGAAGTATGGTTTTTTAAGTAGGAAAAACTCAATTTGAAACACTTATCGTTAATAGGGTCGGAAAAATTTGTAGATAATTCAATGCAAGTTAGTGCATATTTATACAAACTCTTTCTGGAAAACTTTATATCTGTTTTGAAACCATCAATCATGTGATTTGGGTTTAACCAATCAGAATACACTAAATTCAGTAACATTCATTCTCTGTAGAGGTAAGATCGTGACAGTTCGTCTGTAGCATCTGCCACGTGAAGTTGTGTTCGGCGTTAGAGAGTTTTTCTCGTGCGACCATAGCAAAATCTAACTTGCAATAAACCTTGGTATTCTTTACGAAGTTCTGCGTATAGAATCGAGTGGGTTAAGTATTTAAATAAAATTATAGTATGTTATAGTGCTTTTTTTGTGTTAGTTTATGATGTCCGCATAGGGAATTAAAGACACTTCAAGATTTCTTGGAAGGTGTAAGACTAATACACCGCATTCAAATAATATCCGTATTTACCCTGAGAGTGATAAAATCTATCATATTAATTAATAATAAACGGTTCGAGTGAAAACAATAATCATTGTGAGTTTAACAATTTGTGAAGAGTCCAATTGATGTTAGCAGTTAGACCTAAACACCAACAAGACTGTTCGAGATATTGCCGCTGGATCGACCCGCTGTAGAAGAGGACGACAAGATGAAGAGGACGCCAGGAAGGAGTGACGCTGAAGAAGAGGACACCAGGACGGGAGCGCCGATAGCAAGAGGAGGATTGCACGTACGGAGGACGTAGCATTAACCAAGTAAAATCGATATATTATCGAACAATATAACTATTATTTCAAATATAAATGCATGACAATTTGTAATACAATATACATCTTAAAACAATATACGTAGGCCTATTCTTGGGTATAATAAATAATTTTTCATCTCCTCCATAATAGACTTTTTTGTAATTTTTACACACTCATAATATCCTTACTAGTATAATTAAATTTGAACCGTTGCAATATATAAATCTCTTATAACAAAATACGTACATATAAACACTACTATGCCCTCATCTCATTTAATTATCCATTTATCCGTTCATTCTTATTTGAATCTTAATTCTTTATAGGAAAATCACTTTTACTCCAAATGCACACAAGCAGCCTTTATATGTTGGCTAAGTTCACTCACCATTGGACACTGAAGTTCTTGTATCTGGAGTGTGCCCCTCAATACACTCATTTTCTCAATGTCAGTTGTGAGAGAATGCTTTGTTGGTAGCATTAAGATACTGTACTCCATTTGTCCTTTCAATTGAGAATGGTAATTTCCTTACAACTTTACTGTGTAATCACCTTTTTTGTTTGCTTTCTGATTGATAGCTCTTGGACCATACTTCTTATTATCCTCATTGTCTCCACCAAATGAGTATGTTGATCTAGCAACTTGCTAGCCAAATTGATATTTGTACCAGTTGTCAGTGCGTACAATTCATCCTCCTCTCAATATTGGTTTTCACTATTTAATTACATCTGTTGGTGTAGTCTTCCTAATGTCAAGATTGTTTCAAGCATAATTGAACTGTATAAACATGCTCTTTACATAACTTGAACACCTAACTTACGCTGTTTTTTAATATTGAGCATTATGAGATACACCCTGGAAAGGAGATGAGGTTTTGCATCAACACACATGGTTTCTGTGATAAAGAGACTCAACATTTTCCACCAGCCTGTTGACAAGACCTTGCATTTTATGTAGTCTATATTTAGACATTCATCATTGTTTGCAAAATGGACCACTCACAACAAAAGCTCCAATTTAATCCAGGGCATGAAGCTAGATACAAATTAATTTTGGAATATGGTATCCCTCGCCTAGTAGTCCTTGATATAAAGCATCTTCACTTGTCCCATGTAAGTTGTAAGGCCAAGGAAATGTTTTGTTTCTCCTGTGCTTATATTTTCCTACTCATGCAATCTCAATGTGATTGATATGTTTAGAACTTGATCTAGCTGTTGTGTTGCTTAGTGGTTTGTTTCACACCCTCTGTTGATAACTACAGAATGTATTCATGAACTTTCTGGAATTCTCATTGTCTTCCACACATGGGATGTCAATAAAGTATAGCTTGCATTGACTTGATGCGTGGTTTTTATTGGTCAATGTAGTTGTTTGATTTGTTGTATACTAGAGTACCTCTAACCCATATTCAAAGTAATGTTGGGAATATTGTACAATATTGTTTCGATGGTCTAGTGATCGTGTGATTGTCGTATGGTACAGTGGAAAAAAAATACAAGACACCAATTAAGTCACTAATCACCAGCTTTAATTCTCACAATTAAACAGTTTGTAATCAACAAGATAGTCTCTTACAACAAATCCAATAAAAATTGCTCACACGCAATAAAAATGTCAACTAATATAAAACACAATTGTCCCACACAATTATAAAACACATAACACTTCGCCACAATACTTTGAACCGCACTGTGTAAATCACCCGACAATAACTGAACTAAGTGCTGCTGAAGTATTGTATTTATACCCTGCTGAGATTCCAGCATATACTAGAAAACACTAGAATGTAATTGATTGCGGCCTTGAACACAGTGCGTGTGAACCGGTATGGTCTCCAAATGTCTCGTTGCGGACACGTGACAAGTGTCACGTAATTGTCCTCCATCTCAAAGTAGCAGCAATACGTACGCACACACACATTACAGCCGGATTCCAATGGAATAGCAAAGAAACATGTAGGATGTTCTGTATGTCATAACAATATGTTAAGTGATATTGTGATTGGTATTCTTAAAACAAATTGTCATCATCATCTTCAAAGATTTAAACCAAGAGTGGTTTGTTCCGGTCTCAAACAGGCAAAGATTAGAGCGCTTCCTCAGATATGCTACACCTCTCCATCCCCTCAGCTTATAGTTCCATAGTTGTTTCGGGATGTGGCAGTCAACCATTTGGCAAAAATGTTCACACCAATTCACCCAATACTGGGCAATCCTGTCGAGTATACTCATAATATTCAGGTCCTGCCTTATATCTGTGTTTCTTCTATGATCATGGAGAGTATATCCTGCCACATACCTGAGAAATCTCATTTCAGCCGCTTAAAACTGTTTGTCATTAGAGTAATATCTGCATTAAGTACATACACTATGTATTTACTTTTTCCACTATTGATGTATAATTTATCTATATTAATGGACACTATTTATAGAATGTACTAGAATGTTCTGTATCAATTTACAATACATTTATAGGTAAGCATGCTATGTTCTATAAGATTCTAGTGACACCTGGAATGACCTCAGTTATAGGTCTTCTAGTAAGAGGGATTAACTAGTAAGTGACCCATGCTTGTGAATTATGTCATTGCCTACTACATAGAAAAAAATAAGAGTCAGTAAAAAGTCAGTCTTCAGTAATAAGTCAGTCAGTAAATAATGGCAAATAATTCAGGCCCAATCAGAACAAATTGCAGTAGTACAGACACAATTACAGGCTCAGTCGGAACAGTCGCCACAAATTCAGATCCAGAACAAGCTTCAGACAGGGGTATTCACATAAGAGAACTATTGAAGGGCCTAAATGCCAAATGTGCAAATAGGATACAAAGCTCAGGAACAAGTAAACTCCATAAAATTAGAGTTCAACACCACAGTAAAGAGACTGGACCATGAATTAAGTACCAGCAACACCATGGTAAATACACTGGACACAGAACCAAGTGCCACCAATCAGAATGTCAACTGAATAGAAAAACAGATTAGGGACAAAATTTTACTTTTTTCTCCAAACAGGCCCAGTTGATAGTAACTCTAACTTTCCTCATCACGTCCCAGTAGATCTGAAAGTGACTGGAGAGAGTTTACCAGAATTCCAAGGTAGGTTGGAGGAATGTCCATCATCATTCATTAGGAGCTGTGTATCACTACTGAATCGAATGAGCCCAGAGGTGTAGCTAGGGAGGGCCAAGGGAGCAGCCACCCCGGGCGGCAAAGTGAGTATAAACTTGGAAAAATTTGTTTTTAGTTTATAAAACTACAAATAACTTGTTTCTTTTATATAACTATTTCTTTCATAAAAGAAGCATAACACATTTAATAATTTTTGCAACTTTGTAGTGAGTTGTTGTGCTGGAAAGGAGAACTTATAATCATACAGTATTAGCTTTGTATAGATAACCCTGAGAGTCAAAATATTACAATCAACAAGGAATCAACTTGCGATCATAAAATGGATGTTGTTAGTGATGACGCTGTTAATAAATACAGTAAAATTAATGACATGAATACGTCAAACTGTGAAAGTGTCAAAGTACAGTTACAAGATTCACTTGATTCTAGTACCATGGATGATGTTGTATCGTGCAGTCTTGAAATTACAGGGGATGAAGGACAGAACATTACTAGCAACAACGTAGACCTTGTTCCCGGTGCTGCTCTACAAGATATGGGAGCTTGGCCAAGCAAGATATCTCAATCCTTCCGAGTTATAATGGTGAATAGAGGAATACGTCAGTTGCAGAACAAGGTCAGCCATTTTACTGAAGATGAAGCTGGACGATCCTTAAACAAGTATTGGTTTGATAAAGCTTTGCGAAATGGCAAAAAGGTAAATAGCATGTGGATGTGTTTTTTGCCAACTAAAAAATCTCTATTTTGCTTTCGTTGCACTTTATTTTTACAAAAAAAAACTATTAAAGAAGCCATTTAAATAGTGAAAATGAGTTTTCGTCGTGGCGAAAGTTAAATCCCCATATTCAGGATCATGAAAATAGTCCTGCTCATCGTTCTGCGTGTTTGGAATAGAAGGAATTGGAACGTTCTTTAAACAAAGGGGGACTTATTGATGATCTACTTCAGAAACAGATGAAGTAGGCAACTAAGACATGGAAAGAAATCCTCGGATGGGTCACTCCACAGTACAAACTCTTGAACAACAAAATATGGCACTGTAAGGACATGAGAGTCAATTACTAATGATCCAAATCCTGAAAACTTTCTGGTTTTCTGGCTTTGTTGAAACACTTGGCTAAAAATGAGTTATGAGATCTCATTTGGATTCAGTATCTCGTAAATCTGGGTGCAAGTAATCGTATATCATAAGTTTCCCCAACTATTCAAAATGAAATAATAAGCCTGTTAGGAGAAAGAATGCACAAATATATTATTACTGCAAGTAAAAAGGCGAAGTACTTTAGTATTATATTTGACACAACACTAGATGCTGCACATCTAGAACAAATGTCTCAGATTATAAGATTTCTTGAAATTAAACGCAATTCTGTTGATATCAAGGAAGCCTTCATAAATTTTATTCCTTTAGAAGTGAAAATAGTGGAGGTGATCACAGAAGCTATTACAAGTAAAGTTGAGACAGATGGATTGAATCTTAGTGATTGCAGAAGTCAGTCGTATGACAATCAAGCAACAATGGCTGGAATCCATTCACAAAAAGAATATTAGATTTGAATCCACTAGCTGTATTTTCCCCTGTGACAACCATTCACTCAACTTGGTTGGAATTCATGCAGCTCATGTAAATGTTAAGGGAGTGACTCTAAAAGGATATTGTCATACCAGATGGAGTTCAAAAGCAGATGGGGTGAAAACAATATCCACTCAGCTGGATGAAGTGATCGCTGCACTGTAGAAACTGAGGGATACACCAACTGAAACAATTGATACGAGGGAAGATGCAGCATTAATAATTAATGTGATTGAAAACTTTAATTTTGTGACCTTGCTCTTTTTCTGGATATATATTCTTTCTTATATGGACAAAATCCAGAAGATCTTGCAGACCAAAGGAATAAGCTGTATTCAAGCATTGACACTTCTAGAGACACTAATGGACAAAGTAAAAGTTTGGAGAAATGACAATGTGTGACAATGTCATTAGTAAGACAGAGCAGGCACATAATGAATGGGGTGCCAGTATCACAAAAAGGATATGAAGGAAGCGCACAATGCCAGGAGAGTATGCAGACGATTCTGCATTAACAGTTTGGCAAGAAATGCAATGTTCTCTAATAGAAATTTTGGACAAACTGTCAGTTGAAATTTCAAGCCATTTCTCTAACACACAAGAGATAGAAAAACGCTTTGAGTTCCTCTGTAAATTTGAGGATTACGTAAATAATGGGGATATATATTTTAAGGAACAGCTTACCGAAATAATTATTAAGTCCACAATGCTTGCAAAACTGTATCTACATGACCTAAACAGTGAAGAATTGTTCAGTGACTTGAAAGACGTCACACTTTATTAAAAAGGGAAAAAATGGGAAAAGCCTACAAAACACTACCAACAGCTTTAAAAAATGTTCTTACTTTACCACTGTCTGTGTCTTTTTATGAAAGATCATTTAGTAAACTTAGATTGATTATATCTTACCACAGTATCTCAAGACAGGGTCACAAATCTAGCGGTACTTTCAATTGAAAATGACGTTGCTTCATCTTTAGATCATAGGGATTTAATAACGGTCTTTGCAGCAGTTAAGACTAGGAAAGTTACATTTTAAAAGTTCTCATTGTAAATATTTATTATTTACGTGTTTATTAATAGAAGATGGAACCATTAACCTGTAATAGTATGTGATTTATTTTATTACTTTTAATGTAGTTCTTTTTTTAACTTTATGTTGCTTTAGGATATTGTTTTGAAGATGCACTTTAGACCTACAAGGAATTTGCATGTTTATTATACTTTTATGTTATAAATTTTTATATTACTACATTTTTATTGTCTACATTGGTTACTAATAAATGTATACAAAATGAATGCCGGTAATATTATAATATGTAATTTCTTAATTTTCACTTAACAAATAAATATTCTTAAGATGTTTGCTGGATGTGCTTTTATACAGAAATCTACACACTTGCATACTTTGTTCGCTGGATGGGCCTTCATTTTTGCTCTTTTATCGGCTTTTAATTGTGAAGGCAAGGCGGCTGACGATCTCCTTGCCCCGGGCACCAAAAAGTCTAGCTACGCCAATTGATGAACCTACCCCAGGAAATGTATAATCAGATTCTGTTGCATCAGTTAAAAGGTTCAGCAGCCACCTGGTCATAAAACATTAAATGTTTAAGCCTCAGTTTGGTTAAAGAAAGAATTAATATTTTGATTTGAATCTGATGCAGTCAGAACAGCAATACACAAAAAGTTCCTAACTGAAGGTCAGCCAACAGTAATGCAATCAGGTGCATTTTTATCTACAAATGCAATTATTCAAAAGGATACATCCTGAGAAGAATGGTGATGAATCTGTTCCTGTTACAATTGAGCTCTGTCTCTCTCTCTCTCTCTCTCTCCTTCTCTCAATTGGCACTAGGCCTACAGTCCAGTGAGTTGAGTTGCAGAGTTAGTACGTGATACCACATTTCTGGATCAAAAATATGTTTACATTTTACCTTTTTGCTTGTGTAAATTACATAATACTATACCAGTATTCAATATCACAGTGAATTAAAATATGACTTTGTGTGTTATATTTTTTATTTGTGAAAAATTATTTGTGATATTGGTAAATAAACAAGGTGCTGACAGTGATACAAGTGTTTTATTTCAATTGTTGACCTAGAAGACAACAGATTCTGACCAAATTTAGATATGTTCGATTTCTAAAGATAAACATTTGAAGAGGGGTTTTTGTTAATCTTCAGAATCTGTCATATCAGGAGCCAGTTAGAAAAAATGATTCTCATCTATGTTGTCAATGTCTTCATCAGACATGCTTAACAATGCATACACTTCTGACTCTGAATGGTTATTTTCATCCTGAATAAAATAATGTTTTCATTTTTATATTTTGCAGAATAACTGCAAACCTGAACTGGGTCAAATATTATGGGGCATGAGAAAAATGTCATGATGAGAAAAAAATATTAAAAGTTGGTAAGAGTTGATGAAAATGAATAGTAGAAACAGAATACAAATTGGCAGTGTAATAAAATTAATTGCGCAGGAAAATTAAATGAAAATAAAAACGCTTGAATGAAAACTATGATATGCATAGGAAAATGAATCACTACTCAAAATGTGCAGTTCACATAGACAACAAGTTGTTTACATGGAACCCAGGCCACCAAGAACAAGGACACCTGCCTGCAGAGAGTGTATGACTAACAGAGTGCTGGAAGTGTACTTTGCCTAATGACTTTTTCCACAGCACTACAAAATTTGGAAGTTCTTTATATAGTCAAGCAAAGTGTTATGAGAAAAAATGTACATAAAGAAGCAATTAACATGAGGAAGCACAAACTTTAAGTAACAGAATACAAAATATATTCTCACTTCTTACTTTAAAAATAAAACCTGACAGAGTTTCATATTTCTTTATCAAGACGGTAATAAACAAGCAGACTTACGTACAGTTTACAACTCCCACAAGTTGAAGATGCTATACATTTTTTGATGTATTTAAGCTGTAAGCTACTATAGCAAAGCATACCAACAGTATTGTTGTTCTCTCTACTATCCTTGATGAGCCCTTCTGTCACCTAATGAAGTTATTCTGTGAAATTCCATTGGAGTCTGTTAAGTATGTGATTCTTCAGTGTAATATTAAATGCAGTGCAAGACTTCAGAAAATCGTAACGTGTTAGCCAATTATTTAAATGTAAACACCAATAAAGTGCGAAGTCAGTGAAGAAAAGGTTACCAGTCAACAAACTTTGATGAGATTAATATAATTAGACACATAATGTAGACCTATTATAAAACTCAAGTAATTGTAGATCATTCTTTGGAGTGACAAACTGTCATATAATTCAAGTATTGCCTGGAAACAAGTAGAAAGTGTTATGGGTAATGACATGAAATACCCTCATCCTATACCTGTGTAATAAAAATACCTGTGTGTATGTGTGCACGCGCGAGCGAGCGCGCATACTGTGTATCCCTCATTTTGTCATTAAGTGTGTCCCACTGCGTTCTGTTTTCAAAGATGTCATTTTTTTAGGTTTTGAATATTAAAGTATGATCCATATTATGAAATTCTGACTGAAAAATTGAAAACCGGACTGTTAATTGTCGCATCGTATCGTTTTATCGACAGATATAAATATATCAGTAATTATTATGTAAACATCAAGTAAATGTGTTAAGATATTTTTAGAGCACTGGCTGGTCGAATAGATGAGTGGGGTTAACTATAGACGGGTTGAACAGGACCAGGCTCAGTAGTTCTTCACACCAGTAATGAGACCTTTGCTGTGCTACGCTTTGTATGTGTAAAATTTACAGGTTCCAATCCTGCTCTGTAAGAATACGACTTTTTGCTGTGTTTTAGTAAACATGAGAACGTCTAGACGTAATTAATGGTAAGATCAAACTTAATAATGCCATTATA
Source organism: Magicicada septendecula (assembly GCA_034769895.1). Classification (NCBI taxonomy): domain Eukaryota; kingdom Metazoa; phylum Arthropoda; class Insecta; order Hemiptera; family Cicadidae; genus Magicicada; species Magicicada septendecula. Next base: position 848,263,394 of record CM068367.1, read on the forward strand.
CCGTGTTTTCTTTATTAATGTGTCCGTATGTATATAGCGTGTTACACGCTTACAATTTCAGGAGAAAATATTATATCATAGTGGAATTTAGCAAACGAGCGTTGCAGTAAATAACTGATTGTTGTTGCCTCTGGTTGCGTCTATCTGAATTCTCGTAGTGCTATTTTTAATATTGTAGACAGTATTATATTTTGGTCTGTCGTCAAAGCAATCATTAAAAAATGCTTATATCTGCTAATTTATGCTTATAAATTAAGGTATACAATAAGGTACCGGTAATATTACATTGTTATACTTTAAATAAGGTTCTCACTAACCTAAAAGTTCAAGAAGTTTGTCTAGAATGGTAAGTCACCATGACAGCGGTGCAAAAGTAATTAGAGTACGATAAGCTTTTTTTTTAAGAAGGCAGGCAGCCTTTGGAGGCATGAAGATTATCAATCAGATCCTTTCTGAGTGAAATACCATAAGACATAATACCATAAGGTATAACACTACCTTAAATTTTTTTAAATATATTAGAATTTTAGAACGTTGCCCTACTTCGTGATGCGAGGTGAGAAATTGCGATTTCAAATAGGTCTGGTGTTTATCTAATAAAAAATTCCGGCAATTTAAAAGTACCGGTACAGTAAAAATAAAGATTCAAGATATATTTAATTCGTACAAATATTGTTACATAATTATTAAGATTAGTACGTCCTTAATAACATATTTTTTTCGTAATATTAAACATAGAGAGAGATTCATTTAAGATGCGTGTTTATGCCAAACAAAGTTATGGATCAGGTAGGCGCTTGGGTAGGCGTAGGACCAACGTACGGAGTAGTGTGGTATTTGATTCTTTCTGAAATTGTACAGAAAAATTACAGAACATCATTTGCCTTCTGTCATCCGAAAAATATAACAGAGAAATTATAAATCCAACGTTCAGTATCTCAGTACAATAAAAGTGTCATACATGAGATTAAACTATTACATGTTAATAACTTTTTACATTTTAGCTATATTCAACACCAATGTAGACTTAAACAAGATTGATAAAAAGAAATGTACCGTAACTATTGAAACATATTATTACACTTCAATTGAAGTAATTTTGTAGCCTACTTATTTATAGAAACTGTGTTGTAATCATATGGATTGGTTGATTCAGCAAAATTCTAATAAAATTTTTAAAATTGCTACGTTATGTAGTAATTAAGAATATAATACAGTTTATATTAAATTGAAAAACACGCATAGTTGGAGTATACTGAAGTGATTGTCAAAGCCTGAGACACAAAATGCTACCGCCACGTAACGCGGTCTTCCCGCGCGGTGGACGCTTTCCGGAACTAGAGAATATGAATGAATAGGGGAACAGAATTTCTTTAATTTTAATCCAAATTGTATTTAACTGTGTTCGTCTTAATAAGCAATAGGCCTAGTAATGAAAATAAATAAGTACGGTACGGTATTAAGTTTTCATTTTTTGTTTTTTTTTATTAATCAAAAAGTTTTCAATTTTTGTTTTTTTAAGCATTTTATGTTTTTCTATTGAATAAGACATAAAAGAATAGTAATTCAAAAAACATATTTACTGTCTTTTGAGACTGTATCTCTCTAAATGTCTGCCTTTTTAACATTTTTGTATTTAGTGAGTGCCGCAATGTATACATTCCAGATGAGACGCTAGGTAAAATCATCCACTTTCCTTCGTATCGCTGTCAGATCTGTACTTTGCGTCATCCCATATGATGCAATATTGCAGGTTACAGAGGGGTGGCCGTACCGCCGTATTCTAGTTCCGCATACTGCTCTGTATGTGTTTCAGCTAAACACAGAAGTGTGATTAATATATTTATACGTACATCAATCAGCGACATTTATGTTACTGCCTACAGCATTAAGCAATGTGACATATCATGATTTCCCGTCCTTTACAGCATGCGCCCGGAGTCATTAGTTGCATATCCCTTTCTTCGGGATTCCCTTACTACGTTAGAAATGGCATAACACGAAGGAATCTCTGAATTCCTAATTTCAGCGACTTTTTTCGCTTCCTGGTTGCACTTCTCTGTTCACAATGGCGAGGAATCCTTACAATCGCAACAGTGCGGTCAGGACAGGACACTGTGTACTCCGTATCACTGTCTGTGAAGAACGCCTTGTTACTGTGATAGTAACAAGATTACCGGTCAGATCCTTCATAGTGAATATCATAAGTATAATTTCGACCTGGGACTACCAGATGGATTTTTTATGAGAACAGGTGGCCTGACCTTCAATGCATCTGTTCTATGTATGTTACACTTAAGACAGAAACTGGTTAACGGAATGTCTTTCTATACCTCAATTATAACTCACTGACTCACAACATGCTTACAAATAAAGATAAAAATTTATGACATAAGCTGTATGTACAATGGAGTTGATAAAAAAAATACTGTAACAGATTAATTATTATTTGTTAACACGTAGCAAAAGAATAAAAACATTTTGTTGCGTGAGTGGATGTTATTCAGTCTGCCGACCTCACTACACGAACATACCCCTGCTAGAGGCGATCGGGTTAGACAGCCTGAGCGATTGAATGCTAACCCCTCTTGGGGGGGGGGCATTTATCAAGGGGTGGCAGCTCTCCTTTCCGACCGACGTCTCGCCCATGCCGTCGCTAAGCTCTGCGAGCCCACTGCACCATTACCCACAATTCAATATTTAATTAAATCAGTTTGCAACTGCTCGAGCCGCTTCAGGAAACACGAAATATGCAAGTGCCTAAATGCAAGAGCCACCCGCCTGGGCGTGGTAGCTCATCGATGCGACCGAGCCTATCGTCCATACTAGCGCGTCTCTAATCTCTTGCGCGTGAATCTTTAAGGCTACGGCCTGAGTGGAGCGATGCGCGGAGCGTTCACCGTGCATAACAAAACTACTGGCGTGTCCTGGTGACGAATTTTAAGGGGAGCGGAACCGCCCTATCTCAACAATGTTAAATTAGAAAACTTTATGTACCTTTTTCTCAATAACGGTATTAGATACTAACATAAAATTTCTACAGTTATTTTACCATAGTCTCTGTGAATGCTGTACCAAATTAAACTTGATAGAATAAAAAAACCATTTCTACAATTTTTTGGAATTTTGATTTAAAAAGTTATCAATTTTTTTACTTTAAAACGTCTATTACACAAACATAAATTAATGATTTTGGTACCAGATGTGTAAAATTGCATTAACAACAAACAGCCAAAGTTTCAGGATCAAATAAAGGGTTTCTGAGAAAAAGGAACTTGAGCATAAAAAAATTGTAATTTTCAGTAAACAGAATTACAAGCAACGCGTGTTTCAGCAACAAGAATAAGTAGCATTTATTGACAATATTGTGAATATTCTCAATTGGCAAACTTCTCGCTTTACTTCTCCAATTGGTGCGGTCACTCTCTTCTCTCGGTATCTTCTTCTCCCAAGAGTCTACCTGTAGATGACCACGTTTTCCACAGTTGTAACATTTCGGTCTTCTGTCTTTTTCAAATCGTTGCGACTCTCTTGAACTTTTGAATTGTTTGTCCGACAACATTGTTTTTCTGCACCCATCGTAACGGCAATGTGATACAGGGATCTTCTGACTGCAACGTGATGGCACAAACCCATTAATGTATCGGGACGCTGACTTGGCAGCTTCAAACTCTAGGGCGTGAACAAGAGCTTCTGAGCTATCTCGGTGTCTTGCCATTCGTAACACTTGCTGAAGTTCACAATCTCCGATGCCATCAATAAATGTCTGCACCGCAAACCTTATTCGGAAGTCTTCTGGTGCTTCAGGATAGGCCAATCTAATCAATCTGTCGATACTTGCTTCAAATTCTTGAAGACTTTCCCCGGAACGTTGTCGTCTTGTTCTCAACTGAGCGTAGTACACCTCTCGCAAATGTTTATCACCATACCGTAATTCTAGAGCTTTTATCAACTCGGCATAAATGTTCTGGCTGTCAGGTGGCACTTTCTGTAGTAGTTCTGCCGCGGGTCCTTTTAATGCGAGAACGAGTGAGACTGCCTTGTCTTTCTCTGTCCAATTATTTGCGCATGCAGCAGCTTCAAATTGGCGGAGGTACGTTGCCCAGTGATTGCTTCCGTCAAAGGTTGGAGCTTTGACATGAACTGTCCCTACTGCAGGCAAAGTGATTTTCTCTATTAACTTATTTTCTGTGTCTTTTTCTGTCTTTATCACTGGTACAGTCTGTTCAGAAATTTGTTTTGGTTGAATCTTCATGCACTGTTCAACTTCACTTTTAATTTGTTCTCTTATGTTTGCCATTGAGTTTTCTACTGCAGATATTTTTGTTGACATAGCTTCTTCCACAGTCAAGACAGATTTTTCTACTTCAGCTATTTTATTTGACATGGATTCTTCTACGTCAGATATTCTGGTAATCTGATTATTGAGCTCACCTCGTAATTCACATACGTCACCACGTAGGAGACCCAATTCTGCGGTAGTATGTTCTTGCAACTGCTTTTGTTCATGAATTAACGCTTTGATGTCACCTGCTTCACGTTTATGTTCCTCTGCCTCCTGCTTACGTTCCTCTTTTTGTATTTCTTCTGTTTCTAGCATTAGTGCTTTCTGACGTTCCTCAGCCTCTTCTCTTTCCTGTCTTCGTTCTTCTTTTTGTCGTCTTTCTGCTTCTTCCACCTCCTGCCTGCGTTTCTCATCCTGTCGTTTTTCTGCTTCTTCCTGTGTCTGCCGCAACAGTGTTTGTAAAGTTTCCATCATCTATCTGGGATCCATGTTTACCGATTAATTACGAATCACACTGGTCTTGTACAAAGTGTCCACTGTTTCCACTGTTAACCGTTCTATCCCACTTCTGACACCACTGTTACGACTGTCTACTCGATCGTCGTAGGTACAGTGGAAACAAAATAAGTACAAGACACCAATTAAGTCACTAATCACACCTTTAATTTTTATAGTAAAACAGTTCGTAATTACCAACACAGTCTACTACAACGAATCAAATCAAAATTGTTCACACGCAATAAAATGTCACTAATATTAACACAATTGTATTACAGTCAATTGGAATTATACCGCTCGATTATAAAACGCAACACTTCAGTAATAACTACTTGAACGTACACAGTAATCTCGCTACTATAACTCTCGAACCGCTCTGTAAATATCTCGCACTAAAACTAAACTGAACGTCGTTGAGTACCGGTATTTATAGCTAGTCGAATATCTAGACGATTCCTAATTGCGTCGTAGTGTGCGTATGAACTACGTAATTAACTGCGGCCTTGAAACAGTCCGAGCGCCATAGCGAAGCCCGGCACAGTCGAGAAGATTCTCGCAAAATGCGTCTACAATCACGTACGCCACACGCTTACGTTCTGGATCTCTCTGGAATGTTCGACACCAGTAGCGTATCTAGAATTTGGTCGGAGAAGGGCATTCGAGTCGGCTTCATACAACAGAAGAAACAAGTTAAGACTAGTGAACATTACTATAACGTTTCAATCACAAGTGGTTGAAAAACTTGTGATAACATCCTGAAATCAATCCTATTAAAGAAAACTGTAATAACACAATAAAAATGAGCGTTATTGAAACAATGTTTAAAAGATACTTATTGACTTAATTGATTTTATTATATAGTATTTCATATTTCACACCTATACGCAAATGCTGTGTAATAAACCTGTTTGTATATTTAACAAATAGTTACTACTATATTAGCGTGCACAGCTGAAAGAAAATAATAAAATAGCCTAAAAATCAAGAAAGTAATAAAATTCGTCAACTTTTTTGATCCTCTGGGGCAGCCCGGTCCCCGTTTTTGTCCCCCTCGTAAATACGACCCCTGACTAATACTAACCAATTTAAAAAATGAAAGGTAATGTTACTATATAATCTTATCACGATCACAAATCAAACGGACCCACGGATTCACGTTACTACAGGCTTGCCAATAAGTTACGTTACCTTCAATTACGATCGTTTTTGAAATTTAAAAAGTTATAAAGTTTGTAAAGTTATAAAGCCGCATAGTATCATCCAGTATTTTAGAGAATACGTTTTGTTAAGCCGCATAGTATCATCCACTATTTTAGAGAATACGTTTTGTTAATAACATTAAAATCTTAACGGTATAAAATTTCAGTTTTCAAAACCTTTCCCACTGCCTGCATTGAGATTTAACACATAACGTACTATACCTGCTCCAATCTTGGCAGAGTGTGGGCCAAGAAAATTTTAGGGGGGCGTCGCCCATGTTATCTTGCAAAGGGGACCTGCAACCTAACTCCTTGTGCTGAATAAACGACCACCCTATACCATATGAACATGGCTTTAATCGAGCTCCGATCCGGACAACGTAAACAAAAAACAAACCAGGGTGCAAGTCGTTCTGCGCAACTTCTGTCTGAACGCCTAGGCCTACGTTTGGTCCACGAGACGGCTTCCCCGTGTTTGGCTAGTCCAGCATCAGACAGAAGAAAATCACCTTAGCCGCCTCGGTTACACTGTCGTCCTAGTCCGGGATTTTGTAGCCCGGCCCTGAATTTCCTCGTAGCTCCTGAAGATAAACTTGTAAGGGATCCACGGAGCCGCACCGTAGCGATGGAGTCAGATAACTGCAATCTAAAACATGAAAAATCTTTTCTTGAACGCAGTGGCGGTCAAATAGAGGGATGACGAGATCCGGTCCGCCCCGGACCCCTTCAACAGGAGGAAACCTCGTGTAAGTTCAAACTAAATATCACTTTCTTTATCTCTATTTTATACAGATTCTCTATTTTATACAGTGAAAAAGTTTTCTTCGCTTACGACCCTGAGAATGGGTTTCTTGTTACAAGATAACTATTGTGAATTCGTTTTCGTAATATCCTCAGCGAATTAGAGATGACATTACTTTAACTAGAGAAACTGTTTATCTGAGGTTTCATGTAAGAGAAGTTTCTCACATTTAAATTAATAAGAAATTATCATAGATCAACGATGAGTGACGAAATACTGAAAAACTTGGTCGTAAATTTTGGAAAATCATATTACTAGTATGTTCATGTGTATTTAAGTAATAAATATATTATTAAAACGATAATTGAAATACATATTTGATTTCTATTTACTACCACTAGAAAAATACGGTTCATTTGAATCGGTAAACGTATTACTATTCAATTTATTTCTAAACACAAAATCCCTTTCTACTTGCCAGATGCTACTCATTAGATCGTCACTTTTGTACTGGCTGTAATTTCTTACGTTGAAAATTCACTTCTCGATTTTTGACCAGGATTTCGTAAGCTGGATCCGCTGGATCCACTGGCAAGATCCCACGTAGTGCTTTACCTGGTAGAGGTTTAGGCCTCGACGCTTTCCTGCCACCAGCGTCCCCGCTGTATGAGCTGTGGTGACGTTGACAGCAAACTGACGCAACTGCGGGGCGCACGTGCGGCCTTTACAATGGATCTGTACAATTTATTAAGGCAGAAAAGAAACAGGCTCTCTACGAGCTGCCCTTATCCCCGACCAGCTTGAGGTTTCCCGCCTTTCATAGGCTGATCTACGTTGTCGGCACATTTCCCGCTGGTACCCGCAGAATGACCAGCACTTTCTACACGGCTAAGACCGGGTTAACATATATCAGCAATTCCCCGCTTATAAGAACAAAAACAGCACGATCTTAGTCGCAGTGAACCTGCTCCGCCAACACAAGGAGTTCCGTGAATATACTCGGGCTGCTCCCGACCTCCGACTGCCTTAGCCGAAACTCTAGTTCAAAACATCCAGTCGTCTCCGGCAGTGATGTACTCAGTAGCTGTTATTTGCATTGATAGACGTCTTCCAGTTTTCACCAGTACTCTTCCCCGTTACTGCCTCTCAACAATTAGATAGCTAAGGATCTTGCGTAGAACGTCAATGGTGGATCCAACAATTCGATCTGACGTCTTTCGTAAGGGAGCATGACGCAGATATCGTACTCCTCTCCAAAACTCATCTGATCCCCACATCGTTTTTCTCTTCCGACTTTCACGTGTTACAGTCAGCATCGAGCCCTGCAGCTGAGGGCAGCATCTCCTCTGGAGGAATGGCAGTACTGGTTCACAGGCATCTTATCGACATTACACTTATCATCCACATCTGTTACAGAAAGCTGTGTGGTGGCGCTGGAAATCAACAGTTCAGAGTTATACCTCATTCCGTCCTGCGCTACAGACAACGCCCTCACACGAACAGCGACACCACCGAAAATTGTAGCTGGCGACCTTGCAAACATCTGTGCTGGAACAGCAGAATTGGCATCGCTTACGACAAATATCTCCATACGTTCGCCGTTCACGTCCCGGGTATTCATGTTGTCAGTCCGATCCAATAACCTACGCAATTCCACTGTTGTAAACTCAGACCATACGTTATTAACTTTGTCATTGCCAAGAAAGTGGCTCAACATTTAGGTCTCACCAATGTTAGATACCTCGTCTAATCACAGTTCCTTATATGTAACCGTTCGCGAGACGATAGCCTCATTTCGCCTCACCTATTTTCGTGGTAGAAGAATCAACTCGTGCTCCAACCGTCATGTTAGAAGAAGTTCAAGCCTTATAGTCTGTTTCCGATCGGTGCAAGCCAATTTCATCCACAGCAAACAGTTCCAGTTCCCCAGAGAGCACTCGACCGCCTTCCACCTAGTCCATTTTACCATGTAACTTTCCAATGCTGCCATAGAAGAGACTGCTTTGGGCGCTGTTGGACGTAAATAAACCTTGTACAGAATCTGGCGTGAAGAACTATTCCTCCATTCTCAGGGCATTATCTGCAGCTGTACCTCAACAACCGAACTTGAGAAGTCACCCGTCCCAGTCGCGTCTGCAGGGATCTGCCCTTGCTTCCATTCTGAACCCCCCGTACACAAACGATCAGCCTATAGGAATAACACTCTCTTTCTTTGCTGACGATGCCTTGTATCATTACAGCCTCATGTCTCCGAGATTTGCTCAGTACTATAGCGTCAGTTAGACATACTTCAGACTGGCACAGGAAGTGACGCGCGATTTACTTTACACACAAGTCCAATTACCGATGCCGATCATTCTCCCTAGAAAAGAGATATCGCCTAAAATGAGATAGTGAAGTTTCTTCGCGCTTGGCTAGACTGACACCTGTGCTTCAATGCCCACGTGATCATTACCTTCAATAAAGTACATGAAGTCTGTGTCAAACTGTTTCCCATCCTCGTGTCGAAGTTGTAGCACTTGCATGGAGTGACATTTACCCAGAGACTGGAGACCGTAGTAACATTTGCTCAGAGAAACAATGGTTCTAGGAAATTCATAATGATTCCAGGAAGTGTAACATGTTATTAAGCAGTTACATTTGTACAGTAGCCATTGATTTTAAAAACTGTTACGTGGGCAACCTGTTCACTTAAGCCCAACAATAAATCCTTTGGTTCATCTAACAGTTAATTAAGAAAAAAAAGAAACAGTTCATATTGATGATGTTCAACTAATCATTTGAAAACAACTTATATTTACAGTTCCTTAGTTAGCCTGACCAAATTCTCTATGCCTAAATCCCAGCTATTTTTATTGACATTATTAATTACATAATTTTGTTAATTAAATGCATTATCCAATTAGAATTATTACTATTAACATTAAATGCATTATTATTATTATTAGCATCATCATCATCATTATTATCATTATTGTTTGTTGTTGTTATTATTATTATTATTATTATTATTATTGTTATTATTATTATTATTATTATTATTATTATTATTTCATTGCTGCTATTATTTAATGTTATTATTATTTAAGTATAATACACACGCGCTCAGACACACACACACACACACACACACACACACACACACACACACACACACACACACACACACACACACAATATTAGTCCAATTTTGAATCTTCTGATATTGAAGTCTTCGCCCATGAGCATTTTTCAGGTGTACCAGCCTTCTTTTATAATTTAATTCTTTTCAGAAACATTCCTGTAAACTACTACCAATTGATATGGAAACTGGAAAGTTGAAGAATCCTAACCGATACGTTAACTTCTAGCCTGCTTCTGTCACCACACCATTTGATTTATAAAGGAATAAAATTTCCATGTTGTGATGTCGTGAACTTGTTGCTTACTGATGCACTTTTCACTATTTTTCATTAATTCCCTTTCACTTTATTTATTGATCAACACCCTTCAAAAAAACTCTCACACATTTGATAGAATATCCCTCAACATTGAATAAAAGAAGAGAAGAACCTCTTTTGTGAAGATAATAAATTAATTTCTAAAGCTTTTGAAAATGTTGAAGGCTTCCAACCTTTTTATGAAAAAAACTTTAAAAGGTTATGAAAAAACTTTTAATAGCTTCCACCCACAGCAGTAAAAACCCATCTATGAAAAATTTTATAAATTGTAAATATTATACAAAAAATGTAAATATTGTATAAATCACTCTTGGCATTGTATATCAAACTATTAAAAAACAGCAAAAAACAATTTAAAAACATGGAAAAAAGGTTTCTGGGAACTAAGAACCTTTCCATAGTGTTATCTGGAAACGGTGCGCTGTAACTAAATATCTCCTTAAAATAATAATAACTAATTAAATAATTAATACTGTAAATAACTAAAATAAAAATCTGTCCCACATTTTTCTTCACTATTTATTCTTATAGTCTTCACCTTAATAAAATTTAAACTATTATAATTTAAACTGATAATACAGGCCTTCATAATAGAATATGGTATTGCAAATAAAGAAGCACGCACAGCTAGAATAGAATTCAGCATTGTATACACATCTGTGAAAAAATCAGAATCCCCCTTGTTTGGCCAGCAAGATTCGAACTTTCTCTATAACAAGATTCGAACTATTGTTAGAACAAAGTATGTCCATCCACAAAATGCATTCTACATTGATACAGAACATTCTAGTGTATTCTATAAATAGTGTCTCTATAAATAGTGTGCACCAATATACTGGTATATACAATATACCAGTGTTATACATCAATTGTGGATATATTGTAAATATATGTGAGTAATATAATTTACACATTTAATGTGTATTATCCGAATGACAATTTTATGATACCAATCACAATATTACCAGTACTTAACATATTCTACAATATTAATAATATTATTTAGAATGTTATTTACTATAAAACAAGGACTGGAAGAATGAAGTAGACAAAGTACGTATTTATGTGGTATATACCTGTGTTTGTGTGTTGTGAACATAGACAACATAGACATACATCAGCAATTGTTAATCGTACAAGACTGAGATAATAGGTCTTTGGGAAGATGAGCAATTTTGTAAAAATAACATATATATCCATTACGTTTTTAATAAGTTTGCCCTTCCTCAATGAACATGTGGATCAGTAACATGAGTAATAGACTTGTGAATAATACAAAAACTGTGACTGCACAAAAAGTATGAAAGACTATAATAAAATCAATAAGGTAAGGAACACATTTGAATGGATACACTAAGAAACTATAATACCAACATTTATTATGAACTAATATAATTTACTGAATTAAAAAAGTTAGTAGAGATCATTTAGCTAGACAAGAAGATAGCATATGGTCATGAAGGTTGTTAGATTGGAGACCAAGAGATGTGGTACCAACAACAGGTTGTATATTTTGGTACAGTGAACTGGACAAGAAAAGTAGGGAATACAGTGTATATATATATATATATATATATATATATATATATATATATATATTGTAATAATACTTGATTTATAGAATGTAAAAATAAATATCGATGTATTTTAATTGTGCTCTCCTGAAGCCCCACTGATTGGGCTAGTCAATTTTGTAATAAAACGAGATTATTTCAATATAAGCATGTGTGTAGTAACGTAGCTAATATCTTCTTGTCTTCGTTATGCTCTCACTGTTGATCTTCACTTTTGTAATAAAACCATACTATAATTGTAATTGTAGTAGTGTTCTGGTATAATATTACCCAGAATAATTTTTATGGTGTGTATGTGTAGTAGTGACGTTCCGCTCTGGAAATCGTCGATTTGGTAAAGTTCCTGGTCTTTGTTGTTATCTAATAAACTCGGTGTATATTGCTGTGGTAGCAATTTGAAATAAAATATAAATCTAAAATTTATATTTATAAAAAAAAATAATTTCGGAAAAAATGTTTTCGGGGTATTTATGTGCTTAATATTTAGGAATAAATCGAGGTTGTTGATCGTAATTATAATTATAATGGTATGGTGTTTATTTTGGTAATAAATTTCTGTTCTGTAAATTTGTTAAAAAGACAATCCAATTAACTTCAAGTTAGGCGAAAACGGCTCTCTTCTTCTTACTCTTGAAATGTTGTAGTTTCGCATATACTGCCTTTAAGGATTATCTAGTTTTCTTGGTTAATTAATGATTATGTCCTTTTATAAGAGAAATCAACTACAATTTACCAAAAAACCAACAAAAACGTTTATTAAACACAATAATAAAGTTGGTCGATTAATTAATCGAGGTTACAAAGCCATATCGACTCGCTCAGGGTCGGTCGATATTAGAAGTTTTACAGTTGTATTATTTAAACAGGTTCTTTGAACGGTTATTTATATAAAAAGCCAGAGAAGGTCAGGGACATGAAAGTATAACACTTACAATTCTAAAAATGTCTTATATTTAAACAATGCAATGGTCGTTATTAATAATAAAAGTTTATATATAATTTTATTCGAACCAGAAAGCAGTCTACAGTCGTGTCTTATTGAGGTGACGATTTGGATCAAAATGGCCGCCTGACGCATGCGCGTTGATAGCTTCTAATGTTGACAAAGTACTTGTTGAGATGATATGTCCTTTCTTCGGTTAAATGTTCTTCGCAATTGTATATGATCTTCTGGGGTATAGTTTATTGTCACTGGTGTATAATGGAATAGTTCACTTGTGTAAAAATGTTGTCAAATGGGTATATCTACTGGTGTTTATGCGTGTCCGTTTAACCTCGAATTTTCACTTGGTGTTTGGTGCGATTTCAGTGTTATTTCATTTAATTCATTATATGTGATTTCGTTTATTAGTGTTATGTAGTTCATGGGTCAACTTCACCACTTCACTTTAATTAAAATAGTTCAAAAATTTAATTTTACATAAAATGATTCCGTACTCTGTTATAACGTAACAGCCATTACAGGTTGGTTCTATCAAATATTCACATGAAGTGCTCTCTTCGAGGTATAATAATGAACTGTCTGTATTTCCTTCGTCTCATGAAAACCTTAGCCTATATAATATATCTCATACATTGTTTCAAATTGTCATAACTTCCGACACACTTTAAAAACGTACATTATGCTCAGAATGTAATTTCGTTATTATTTAACTGTTTGAAATATTAAATACATATTCGTTTTCACTATTCTATTCTACTCATTTTGATAGTAATTAAGTTAGTATTACAAAGTTTTATCTTTATTACAAATTATATTTCTTATAATTTTTTGGGAGGTAGGCCTAAAATTATACTTCCTGTCTTCTAAGTAAATAATAGCCATTTTCCCCAATATAATTATTATTCTATTAAATCTGAAATTGGTATAATTATCAATTCTCACTTATTTTATTGCAATTTAGTATATTAATGATGGTTTTTTAATACAATTCATTTGTATATGACTCCCCCTAGGATAATGTCAGTGAATCTATTTCAGTTTTAATGGTATTTTATTAGACAAATAAATAAATGTACTCATATAATGACCATATCTTTAGAAAGCCTTATTTACATAGTATTTAATATGTTGAGTTTATCTTGCCTAAATATTGTCATTTTAACTGGTTTATAAGACTAGGTTTGTTAATTTTCTGCAGTTTAAATTCATTATTTGGCCTAGATTTGATGTGTGGCTAATTGTCAAATGTTTTATTAATGTAGTTATTTTATATCCTTCTCTGACTGGTATAACAGTAATTATTGATTATATAATTAACATATAACACCTCTCTATATTAAAACTAGTGTTCTGAATAACATTGTTTTGTATATCACCTAATAACATAAACAAAAAATATTCTATAACATTGGAATGGTATCTATTCTTAGATATGTCATTCCTAAATTAAAATGAACAATAAAATAACAAATTATAACACTAACATTTCTTATGGATAATCCTTACTTATCTAATTACTATATGTAATAGGAATCTGACATCCTGGTTACATATAATGGTTATCATCTTTTACTACTCAACATTAACAGTTTGTTTTGTAATTCCCCATTTTACAGGATTTATGCCCCCTCCTTAAGTATAACCCTGGCTATCTAAGTTATATTCCATTCTATGGAATGTTCATACAGCTTTAGTAGCTTTTTATTAGTAACATTACTATTTCATTATCAAAGTAGACACTGTTCATAAAACTTAAAGTTTATTACTTTGTACTGTAACTCATGCATCTTTTAAAGTTTATTAGTTATAATTTGATCACTTACACTTGTCTATGGTGAACTATCAATATATTTACTAGTCTTTTTCTAGTTTTTAACATGAAATATTCAATCATGGGGGGAACTGAAGATTTGTTTATACAAACTAAACAATAACTTTTTGAATGCACTAATATGTAATACTACTAACACTTTTATTTTTTTGTCAGTTTTACAGTGATATGGTTTTTTAGGGTGTTATACTTTCTCTTTGGACATTCATTGATTTTGGGGTTTTTTGGGGTTCTATCCCTATGGGGTTTTTGTTTTATATGGGTCGTCTTAATTATTCTTCTTTCTTCCTTCTTCAGTAGATTTGGTTTTGGATTATACTTCTTTCTTCTTTCTTCAGTAGTAGTAGTTTTGGTTTTCTTCCTTCTTCTCTCTTCAGTAGCTTTGATTGTTCTTCTTTCTTCTTTCTTCAGTAAATTTGGTTATTCTTCTTTCTTCTTTAGTTTTAATTATTCTTCTTTCTTCTCTCTTCAGTAGTAGCAGTTTTAATTAGTTTTTCTTTCTTCTCTAGTTTTAATTAGTCTTCTTTCTTTCTTCAGATTTGATTATTCTTCTTTCTTCTCTCTTCAGTCGTAGTAGTTTTGGGTTGTTCTTCTTTCTTCAGTGGTTTTGGTTATTCTTCTTTCTTCCTTCTTCTTTAGATTTGATTATTCTTCTTTCTTCAGTAGATTTGATTATTCTTCTTTCTTCTTTCTTCTTTAGTTTTAATTATTCTTCTTTCTTCTGTCTTCAGCAGTTTTGATTATGATTATTCTTCCTTCTTCTCTCTTCTGTGATTTTAATTCTTCTTCTTTCTTCTGTAGTTTTAATTAGTCTTCTTTCTTCTTTCTTCAGTAGTTTTAATTATTCTTCTTTCTTCTTTCTTCAGTAGATTTAGTTTTGGATTATTCTTCTTTCTTCTTTGAGTTTTAATTGTTCTTCTTTCTTCTTTAGCTTTGATTGTTCTTCTTTCTTCAGTAGTTTTAATTAGTCTTCTTTCTTCTTTGGTTTTAATTATTCTTCTTTCTTCTGTCTTCAGTAGCTTTGATTATTCTTCTTTCTTCAGTAGATTTGATTATTCTTCTTTCTTCTTTAGTTTTGGATTGTTCTTTTTTCTTCTTTAGCTTTGGTTGTTCTTCTTTCTTCTTTCTTCAGTAGTTTTAATTAGTCTTCTTTCTTCTTTCTTCTTTCTTCAGTAGTAGTAGTTTTGGTTTATTCTTCTTTCTTCTTTAGCTTTGGTTGTTCTTCTTTCTTCTTTCTTCAGTAGTTTTAATTAGTCTTCTTTCTTCTTTCTTCAGTAGTAGTAGTTTTGGTTTATTCTACTTTCTTCTTTAGTTTTAATTAGTCTTCTTTCTTCTTTCTCCTGTGATTTTAATTATTCTTCTTTCTTCTTTCTTCTGTGGTTTTAATTTTGATTATTCTTCTTTCTTCCTTCTTCAGTAGTTTTAGTTTTGACTATTCTTCTTTCTTCTTTCTTCAGTAATAGTAGTTTTAACTATTCTTCCTTCTTCTGTAGTTTTTCGCTGTGTATGCCTTTGTTTCTTCTAGTCTGGTTTCCTTGTCGGGGTATATTAATTGCCTGCTTCTATCTTACCTGGGTAATTTTGTTATTATCATTTTTAGTCTTCTGGGTTTTAAATTTGTATTATATTATATTATTTGCAGAAATTTTCTTTATTCAACCTTTCTTGTGAATATATTATTAAATAGTGCATTTTAATTGATTCTCATCTGGATATTCCATATATTAGAGCTTTATTAATGATCATTGAGTAATGTATTTGTGTGGATTATCTGTCACGCTACAATATATATGTATTATCATCATGATTATTGGATGTGTGTGTGTGTTCGTGTTCGTGTAAGAAAAACTTAACATAAGTGGGGAGTCTGGGTCATTTTCTAGCAGGAAAGGTCCCATAAACATAACTATGCTACAGTTCACATTGATCTGTTTTGAAAAATGCAGAATATTTAATTTTATAATGTGCCAATGTAATAAATCCTATTCGGATGTGCATGTTACAGATACTGACAACAGGAGGCTCAGAAATAGTGACCACAGCAATACTACAGAGACGACAGTCTTTCACACAAAGTGGAAATCAAACAAAAGATACTATCACCTGTACTGCCAGTACTACAACCACGCTCAATGGAATCTGCACGCAAACTCAGTGCGAACCATACACAGGGCCTGGTCCGCAGTACCTACGTATTAACAGCATACAACCCTACACAATTGTCTTCTCTGTCACCAGTGCACAGCTCAACAATCTGTCGGTAAACATTGTATGCACTTTAAACTAAGACACCATAGGCTACTTGAAAATATTGAAAGCATGTAATCAAAATATATGAATCTAGTATTTAAAAATAACATAAGTAATGTTTACAGGTTCAAGAAGTGATAGATTCCTTATCAGAACAGTTACCTGGCAAGCTGATGAATTCTCTAAAAGGCATTCGCCTCATAGGTGGCAATTGTTTCTTGAGCTTCTCAAATCAGGCTGATGCAGACTGTGTGTTACTCCTACCCCTTTCACTTCGAGGACTTCCTGTGCTTCTGGAAGATGCATCTATTGGTACAACTGTGTTGTCCCTGAATGGTGTCCCGCATAACATTGCTGACAGCATTGTAGTTGATATACTTTCTAATTTTGGTAACATTGTTGGTGAGTTTATACTTTAAAAAAGAAATTAACCTACTCTATTCTTAATTAATAATTATGAGTCAAGTCTGGAAGTGTATGAAATATAATGCTTAAAATATAATATGACATCAGACAATTCCATTTCAGAAGTAAAAGCCTGTTTTATTCACAAAAAATATTTGTGAATTATGGTGCAAACGTATGTTTTTTCAAGTTACCATATTCTTAATCTGATCAAGGAAAACTACATATAATTAATTGTGTTAAAAATCTATTAGAACCATTCAGAACGTTTTGTTCTTTCAGAAATAGACTAAGTAAAATATGAAAATTTATATTGAATCCATATGCAAAAACCTGTTATGTCATTAAGGTTGTGTTCTTTAATATGAAACTCAGGATTATATTGGATCAAACTACAAAGACCTACTACTTTGTTATCATTGTCATCACCACCATCACTGTAACACATTTGATTTAGGAATAACTTTCCTGTTCCAATTTGTAACATTTTATAGACTAGCTAAACGCATGGCTTCGTGGTGACTCGCGAAGCTTAAGTACAAAAAACATTATGTACAAATAAATAATCACAATATTTATATTTGAGCTTCAGGAATCACCATCAAACCATGCTTTTAGCTAGTTAAAAAAAAGTAATTTTTGATTTTTCGAAATAATTTTATGGCTAAAAAACAGCATTTTGATTTTTTTATATTTATTTTTTTTTAATATAAAAAATACAATAGAAAATTATTTTTAAAAAATTAATAATTAAATCAGTAACACATCACACGGTAATTAACTCAGTAATACATTTTTAATCAGATACAAAATTTCTCATTCGAGTTTCTTCTTGTTTCTACACTTTAACATATGTGAATTTTTAATATTGCAAAATCTGTCGTAAGAAAATGTTCTGTTTAATGCTAAACCTTCTAAAGTTTTTACTCTCGACAACGCAACATATGTTAAACCAATAGAAGTTTCCTTTTCTCCAATATCTACAACAGCTCTATCTAAGATTAAACCTTGAGACTTATGAATTGTAATTGCAAAGGCTAATTGTAAACGAAATTGTTTCCTTGAACATTTAATATTTCCACTTTTCCAAAATTTAGTAATAGGTGGAATTGGAACACAACCACTATTTTCATAAGTTGAATGAAAATAATTTTCAAAACGAACCATTATCACTCGTGGCATTTGATCAGGTGGACCATGATTTTCTTCATAGATAATATCTTCAACGTAACCTAAAGCTCTGTTCACTAATCCTTTTTCAACCCACAAATTAGAACGTAACATAACTTTAGATCCAATTGATAAAATTATAAATGGTTCAAGTCCACCTGATAATTCTGCACTTGCTGATTTTGCTTTAGAACAATTATGAATAGCTGGAATATAAGCAACTGGTTGACAAAATTCTTTTAACTTTTGATGATTAAATTGTTTTACATTTTTATTTGTTGCAAATAGCCTAATTGCGTCGTTGAAAAAATGACATTCATTTTGTGAAAAAGTTTGTATACTACGTGTCATTAAATTTCATTGTCTTGAACTGTACATTCACCATAACTAACACAATCAAGTATATCTTGAAATATTTGTTGAGATTCATTTTGTCGAAATGATGACGATAAAAAAAAAATACTTTTGAATACTTGATGTAAATAATAATTTTCCTTCTAAAAGGAATTTACTTCCTTCAATTTTATCACTGTAAAGTGGTCTGTCATTAACAGGAGGTAACTGGTTAATATCCCCCCCCAAAAAATACACAAATAATCCACCAAACGGTTCATCTTGTCTTGATGGAATAGCTCTGCGTACTATTAAATCAATTTTCCTCAAAAGACTACATCCAATCATACTCATTTCATCTATAAACAGAAATTTACAACCACGAATTTCCTGTTGGAATTGAGCAAGTGAGTGTGAACTGAGTTCTCTAAATACTTTATGTACTCCTAATAAAAGTTTGGAGTGTATTGTTGATCCATTAATATTAACAGCAGCAGCAACAGTTGGTGCAAGCAATTGATAAGAAGATGATCCCAATGTTTGATTCAATCGACAAGTGAAATAATTAATTAAAGTACTCTTTCCAGAACCGGGTTTTCCTTGAATAACAATTCTTTTAATCGGAAGTTCTTCTTCGTTACCTTGTAGATAACTAAGTTGTTTTTCAAATATATTTGTCAGTTCTTGTTGTTCATCAGAGAAAACAATATTTGGCACATTATATTGAACATTAACAATGTCATTTCTTTGAATTTCTATTACTTTTTCTTTTTCAATGACATTTTCTAATGTATTCAACACTTGTTGATTCAAAATAGAATGCCAATTGTATCTGATATCAATTTCTCTTCTACCTAGATCTACTTCTTCCTGAATAGTATTTGGTCCAGCAGCTACGTCCATCCAGTCATATGGTTGATCTGTTTCTAATTGGTCTGTTTCTTCAAAATCTTCTTCGTTTTCCAAATTTTGTAGCATATAATCCAAATCATAATTCAGAATATCGTCATTCCCAAAATGCTGCTCATATATAATCTTCCATGTACTATTATGTGGATTTAGATCATTCAGTTGTCGCCAGGGAATATGTAATAAAACTTGTTGCTTGTAAAAATTTAATTTTTTAATAATTTAACAACTACATATAATTTAAATATAATTTATTTCAATAAACATCACATTTGTATTATTAAAATCTAAAACATTAAAAGTATTAGTAAGAAAAATTTAGTGTTTCTTTTTCAAATTATGTATGCTCATAGTCATAGTGTGGGGTGGAGGCAAAAAAAATGTGTACACTAATTTCAGTGACAGATAAATGTTGAGTGAAATATAAGATGTTTATGCACGCGTGCGCGTGCGCACGCACACACACACACACACATGTATATTAGACTTGATTAAGTCAAAAAAAATATTTGAAAATGCAAAGGTTTTTGGTTTGATATAACAAACAGTATTGCATAAAAAATTATTTACTATAATTCGTTAATGACATTTTATTCAGGGCGTTAATCAAATTCTATATTTTTAAAAGTATTACGATAAAGTAGAAAACAGGAACTTACAGAAATGGAATAAATGTGTTTAGAGCTTTGTTAAGTTCAAGGAAATCTGTAATATCATTGTGTGTAATGTAGTTTAAGTGCTCTTATTTCATTACATGGAAACCAAGCCTGTGGACATATAGGAGCCGTATAATTTAAATAATTACGTATATATTTTTTTGATTGAAAAAGTAAAAAAACTTACCTTTCACACAAAAAATCTCTTTTAACAATGTAACTTAACCTCAAACACAAATATAAAAATACAAAAAATATTTTCACTTGCCGATATTTATAAAAAAAATATACATGAAAAATGAATCTTGGATTTATGAAATATGTTTTATAATTTGTGAAATATATTTTATAAACAACACAGCACACCAGTATCTTTTATTCAAGAAAAATGGTAGAATATTCGGTATATACACTCTTTGTCTAAAACCACGGAACACATTAGTAACAGACTATATAGTAATATTAAAGAAATCCCACAGATGCCGACACTTTACATACATACCACGGAATGCAATAGTAACAGACTATATAGTAGTAGGACTCGCAATCCCACAGATGGCGACAGTTTACATACATATATCTAGATTTATACAACAAAAATTATTACAATTATTTCTTGTCAAAATTAATTTTTTTATAAAAATAATGATTGATGACACATCTAGACATGAATATGAATAATTATGTTCAATTTCAAGTCTATAGGTTCAGTAGTTTTTCCGTAAAGTGTACCATAAAAATGTACCAATTGTTGCCTAGTAGTAGGACTCGCTTCGCTCGTCCTAATTATTCGGCTATTTCTTTTTAAAATGTTCAAAGCTTCCATCTACATTCTTATGTGTATATACCTTACACATATATTTAAAACATTGACTACCACAGTGGACACCAGTGTCTGCTGTGCATCGTTGTAGGAAATGTGCTCTACATGACATGTTCCACCACTACATTATCTTTAACATGGAAATATGTCCCCTATGACTTGAGATCCTGTACATATACTATCAATTTTCAATTACCAAATTACATCCTATATACAAATTTTGTCCACTAATGTGTGGGGAGACAAAGTTTTTTCCTGTTTTCTTATGGAAGATGTTTAGCTACACAAATTATGAAATTTCATGTTTGAAATAATTAGGTTAATTCACAAAATAAAAATCTGTTTTCTTAATAACTAAATTTTATTTGTAATATAAATGTGTATCTAGTAATTTCAATTTTAGACAAATAAGACCTTAGTTCTGAAGTGGTTGAAACATTCTAAGCACTACCTTGGTTCTCCAGGGCAGTTTTTACAAAATGTTGTAACTTTTTTCACTTTGTTTTTTACCAGTTTGCCATGAACTTTTTTATCATAGCAGACAAGGTAGTATCTTCCGCATTCTCTTACATACCCTTCCTTCTTGCAAAAGCTATGTTTTGATATCATTTTCAATGGAGTGAGGGCTTTGATTTCCTTCCATTGTGTCACTGGATTACAGCGTTGCCTCTGTTAACACTTCCTTACTATTGCTTTTTTAAATCAGTAATTGAAGTTTCTTCTGGATACATGACCATACACTATGTAGGCATTTACCAGGCAGTTACAAGATGAAGTTCGATTACTACTTTACAGTACCACACAATGAACGATGAAAGGCTGTACCGTAGTTGGATAGCTGATCAGAAAGCTCGATTGATGATTTACCAGCATGAGTTTTCACAGGAACTGTATTATCTCCACGAAGAATTAAAAGAACATAGATGTTTCACTTGTTGCACCTTTTGAAAATTGATACCACGGTCATTTTGCTTTGCAATTAACTTCCCTTTCTTTAGCTTCATTTTGATCACAGTTTTGGGATTTCCTTTCCTGTTACATCTGAGAGTTCCCAGGAGATCTGTTAACTTTTCAAGCAGTTTTATAGCAAGATCCATATTTGTGTAATAACCCAATTACAGCTACTCTCCCAGCATTTCGAAGTGAAGAGCTGTGTAAAAAAAAACAAAAAACAATGTCATACAACACCTGTCAGAAGTGACTGTTTACAGCTTGTCATCTCTCAGCAAAAATTTTCATGTTCCATGTATATCATTTACTAACATATGCTCTGAAAATGTTTAATCTATAATTGCTATGCTACATTTCTTCACTTCAGAAATAGCATCAGCTACAATTTCTGTTGCCTCTTGGAAAATACTCATCATATCACATTCCTTTTTCTAAAATTCATTTGTGAACAACTGACTTATAAATAATGAACAATAATTTCTGAACATTTAAAAGCCCTCACCACAAACTACATACATTCCACATTTGCCACACATTTACATAACGAAAACCACAGTTACACAAACATAGAACACAACATGGAAATATTACACTACTTACCTAAAAGTAGAAAACTAAACACATCTGAACAATTTGAAATATACAGATATCACACACTACAACCAAACAACATATTAAATGAACAATTACATTATAAATCACATACACTATTCGATACACTGATCCATACACACAATTCGAACCTCAGCGCCAATCCCTTCCCACCATCAACCCCCACCACACACACCTAATTCCGTAACGGTTATTCTGTAATCGACATTCAGTATACTCCCACTGAAGAAGAAGAACAGCACCTCAAAACGTTTGGGAAAGTGACAATGAATAGTAAGTTCATATGTGAAAGTTTTATATATATTATTAATTAACAATAGTACACACATTGTCCATACAACCAAGGTAATGGCAGATTCTGCATGTTTGCATGACCCAAGCAACACTGGCAAGATATGTGCTCTGTGAAAAGGCATAGTCCCAGTGTTCATTCTGCTGTGGCATAATTCCATTTATGGTTGATGTCAGTGCAGACACTTGTGACTACTATAGGTTTGTAAAATATAATTATTTAACAAATTGGGTTTCTTTATTTCAGCCAAATTGGGATGCTTCTTGTATCAAAAAATTAAATACAGTGACCAAAAAATTACTTAGGTGCACAGTAACCGTGAAACTACATGTAACAAGTGTTACATTATGCATCTATGGTAATCCTAGTTTCTCTAACTACTTAGCCAAGTAAAAGTATATAATATCTTATAAATTTATTGTGATGCTATGAGTGGATTTCCTAAACATTCTGCCCCTATGTTCACTTTAACCTTACCTCTTGGCTTCCTGTAAAAATGGCAGCCATTCATTGATAATGTCAGGGCATCTACCAACAGACAATACCATTTTGAAATTCTGCCTCTAATATTTAAATCTGCTCCCACTCTCCTCACAATTCTGACATGTCTACTTCAAAATTATCTCCAAAATCTTCATATATTGACCTGAACTTACAGTTGCATGTATCCACATGTCTCAAACACTTTCAGATTTACAGTGCAGATTAAAAGGGGCAAAGGGGAAGGAGAAAATCTCTGGCTGATGACAGCAATATTTTTCTGTCAATACATGAAATATTTTGGCTAAATAACCCCTCCCCCTCAACAAGATGCATTTTTCACACTCTTACAGAGCAATCCTCTTAACTTTGAAGATTTTAATCATGTGTAGATTAAAATTATACTACCGCGTAGGATCTAATACGCTCTCCGTTGAAATTTATGATACTTTTAGCTGCTTAATGTTTTCGTATATTGTTTTGTAGTTTAGTTATTCGATATTGGTGGTTGTGCAACTCTGCAACCATAGCACCAGCCGCCACTGAGTAGTAGTAGTAGTGGTGGTGGTGGTGTAGTAGCTGTTGTTATTGTTGTTTGTTGCTGTTAATCCTGCCATCGTTATTATTACTACAATAGCAGCAGAAACAGCAGCAAATATTAGAATACTATGGTACCTACTGTACAATTAATAATTATTTTTCTTAGAGGTTACGGTCTCCTGTTGTGTTTCTGTACATATTTGTTCCAAAACCAGCAATTCTAATCATAATTGGCAAAATTCCAAAATGTAATAGCATTGATTGATTAATACTATAATGTTCAGTGCATACACTACAATTACTACTAATTTGTATAATTATTACATATTACAAATAATTACATACAATTACATGTTGCACAGTTGTGTATTTCTGTGTAATTTTCATTATTATAGAACTTCTCACCTCTCCATAATAAAAACAAATTCACAAATAATGTAACTTTTGTTTCTTTTATAAATTCTCATACAGAAATCTCTCAATGTTTATGTACTCTCAACTTCTTGTGAGTGTCAAATTTGGAAATTCTGAGACAGTAACATAATGGTAAAATGAGAATTGAGTTTTCAAGATAATTTGAGAAACAAAAAGTTCATAAAAAATATAGTGCATTTTTTATACATTACCAACAAAAAATGCACACAACAAACAACTAAATATAAAAAGAGATCTTTTATTTATTGCGACTTAACACTAATTATAAAAAGTCAGTACATTAAAGTATAATTTTTTTTAATTTGTAAATATTTTTTCTGAAAAACAAACAAATAAATATTTTGTATTTTTAAGAAATAGAAATTTTCAGTAAATAAGTTACTTAAACACTGGGACAAGCACAGCGGGCTAAATTTATTTAAAATATACCAAAATGTGAAGAATTAAAATACTGTTACTACTGTGTACATTTTGTAGACTTATCTAGTATTTAATTTTTATAGGTCGAAGTTTTCAAGTCACGTAATAGTAGCAAACGTAAAACCCATAAGTGCAATGTATTTCCCTGTCTCGCCCATTGTCTCATCTGACTGTGGAACCAAGAATAGGTAGCTTATTTTATACATAAAAGTTATCTTATAACTAAATTATTCTACAAATTATTTGGGTAGACACTGTCTAGCTTGTCTCTCCTGATTCTTTGTCACTGTTCAAGAGACTTTCACAATTTATAAAATGAATTAAACCAGTCTACAATTAATTAATGTGTGAATGGATAATCTCTGGACAGAATTTATGAAGGTTTCAGTTAATTCGTGGACCTTTTGATCAGATAATAATGACACTGTTGAACAGCTTGCCAAGTAAGGGGCAAGGGCTTTGAAAATATACATGTAATTTATGTGTAATCTGTAATATATAGAAAAGATAAAAGAAAGAGAAATGTAAAATCAAAGACATGAATAAAATATACAATGTTAAATAATAAGCTATCAAAAGCCACTAAAACAAAATGAACCTGATTAACAATAGTTATTAGTAAAGAGGTGATAAGTGACAAAAAAGTGATAATCAATAAAAAACCAGTACAGGACCCAGTGATAGTAGAATAAACATATAAACACTAGTTAAAGAAAGTGTAGTGTAATTAACAATAAAAATAAACTGGTAATAACAAACTATAAGTAATATAGCAACCCAGTTATAATAATTTGTTAGTATAGTATAAGTAGGATAAAAGATATATTGTGTTATTGTTAAGGAATGTTATAAAGTTATTAAAAAACACTTAGAAAATAAAGATAAAAAGTAGTATGTTAGATTGAAAACAGAGGGGAGTTGGACACTATATTCTCTTAAATGAGTTTATAAGGGAATAATAGTGTATAGTTAATGTTCAAGTTTGTTATAGAGTTCTTTGGTAGTAAATAACCAAAGTATTGTTAGATGGCAAATTATGTTAAAACAAAACCATTAAAACATGTAAAAAATTCAGATACAGGCATGGACCTATAAAGAGGCATTAAATAATTATATAATGTTATGTGATGTTTAAAAACAATCACATGTCATGAGTTAAGTTAGTTTGTATTCTTCACATTTTGGTATATTTTAAATAAATTTAGCCCGCAAAGTGAGCCGGTAAAAATAAAAAACTTTATAAAACCATCGCACACTCGATTTAGTACGTATTAAAGTATAAACTGTCCTTATGCAAGAAGTTCTTCCTCTTTAACAATATTTTTTTTTACATGTAGTGCAGATCACATATATGATGTACATGCTATTTCAATTTAATAATATCCTTGTAGTACTACATATCATATTTCATATCAAATTTTAATGTTTTTCAGTTGTAAGGTATAAAAAGTATATTCCAAGGAACTTTTTTCCTATTCAAGATAGACTAATACATTAAGCAAGTAAATTGTACAGAAAGGTTCAAATTTAATTTTGATCCAACTCCCAATGTTTTATCTTT
Source organism: Magicicada septendecula (assembly GCA_034769895.1). Classification (NCBI taxonomy): domain Eukaryota; kingdom Metazoa; phylum Arthropoda; class Insecta; order Hemiptera; family Cicadidae; genus Magicicada; species Magicicada septendecula. The sequence continues at coordinate 848,289,743 of CM068367.1, forward strand.
ATTTGTTTCCAAATTATTGAGTGAATCATATAAATATACTTCAGCAGTCACACTGCGTACTGCTGCTCCTTCAATTCCCATGCTTTTCAAACTCTTAATCATGATGTATTACAATTAATGCATTATACTGTTACTGAAATGAATTAGTCATTAATTATTAATAGGTTAATTATGAAGCTTGTAAACTGTTCTAAGAAGGTAAACGTAAATGTGACATTACGAACATGATGTCACAGAGCACTCACACGCACATATACTCATTTGAAGGTACAGCTACCTTCAGCACATAGCTGAGCACTTGGGTCTGGGAGCGGAGGATAAGGAAGGGTGAGGTGTGCGGGGTAAATCATTAACCTTCCTGTAAACATTGGCTGTCAACCACCAGACGAGTGACTAACGATATTGTGAATAGCCTTTTGTTCTGTAATGCCTCAGTGTGTTTCGCTCATTCTGATTGGTTGACTTCTGTGAATTATCTGTTTTGTAATAGTCTTGAGTCATTAGTCGGTATTGTCTTGCAAATCTCAGTTGAGTTTGTGCTAGTGCTCCGTGTGTTTGTTAACAAAACTAATAAAATTAAACTATTAAAAATTGTCAATAAAAATTGTCCACTGGCTGGTATGAACAGTAGGCTAGGCGGGAAAGTTATAAATGGTCAAAGCAGGGAAATAATTAGCAATGTGTTTAAATTTATGAAGACAGAGGCTGATAACAACGAGGTGACAATTCCAGTTGTTAGAGCTAGGGAGTGAACTGCTGCTACTACTGGAGTTTCTGAACGTGTGGTGACCAAAATAAACAAGGAACTACAACAACTTGAAAATTGCATTAAGGGTGATAGGCCTACTTCATTTGTTACTCTGAGCATGAAGCGAACGAAAGTAAAACCTGTAACTGGACTAGATGAGTTTGATCAGGATGTTGTGGGCGGTTAGTGCATGAATTTATTTTTTATTATACAATAAAAAAAAATTGCCAACAGCAGAACTTTTGAAAGAGAACTTCAAAAAAGAAAAGAGTTTACGGGGAATGATAAAGTGTTCGTGTAATTCTGAAATAACTGGGGTTTTGTTGGAAAAAATTAGGAATAATAGAAATTACCTATTCAACAGTCTGATATCAGAGAACAGAGGAATATTTACCTCCAAGCTATCAAGAAATATAGAGATGAAGGCAGTCCTATCATTTATATGGATAAAACATACATTAATTCTTCTCATGTAAGTGGAAAAGTATGGTCAGATGATTTCAGCCAAGGCATTCATTCTCCGATTTCTGAAGGAGATCGTGTGATTATTATACATGCTGGAGGGGAAAATGTTGCATTCCTGGTGCACTGACTATGTGGAAAGTGTCATCTTCTTCAGGAGATGTCATAAAAATATGAATAAGGAAAACTACATGAAGTGGATACGTAAAAACCTGCTTCCAAAACTAGAACTTCAATCAGTGCTTGTGACTGATAATGCCCTTTATCATAACAATGAAGTGGAAAAAGCACTCACATCAAGTAGCAAGAAAGATAAGATGAAGCATTGGTTGATTAGAAAGGGGATTCCTTGTTCAGAAACCACACTGAAACAGCAGCTTTACAAACTCATTATATTGTATAATGGACAATTCAAAATATATGTTTTGAATGACATTTTGGAAAGTGAATGGCACGAAGTGTTACGTCTCCTGCCCTATCATCTCAACCTCAATCCTATCAAACTAATTTGGGCTGAGGTGAAAGGATTTGTCACAAGACAGAACATTTTGTTCAGTCTAAACGAAGTGAGAAGATTGTGTGAGGAAAAGTTTACTATAATGGGACCTGAAGAATGGAAACGTAAAATAAAACATGTTCAAGAAGTGGAAGAGTATTACGCATCACTGGGACCAAAAATACACAATTTTGTGGATTCCTTAATCATCAACCGTGATAACAACAGCTGTTCAGACAGCTTGAACACGGACGGCAACAGCTCTGATAGAGACTGTGACAAGGAAAGAAGTGCTAAATTAGTGTAATCTTATACAATGGACATAAGTAAGATTTTTAAATTTCACAAGATATTTTTTTGCTTCCTCATACTTAGCTTTGTGTATTTTTTCTTGTTTGCTTGACAAAAAATAATAAACATCCATTGATGGTTTTTTACTTCCATGTTCCATAAGGAAATGGAAGTATGGTGATGGCAAAAAAAATCGTGGTCGAGATTATTGCAGATTCTGATTGTACTGCCCTTAAAACATGAAAAAAGTCGTTTTTCGAAAAGTGTGTGTGTGTGTGTGTGTGTGTGTGTGTGTGTGTGTGTGTGTGTGTGTGTGTGTGTGTGTGTGTGTGTGTGTGTGTAGATTTTTTTCTATGGCAAACGATAACAGCCGCAAATTCAAACAGAATCAAATAATTTTTTGCATACAGCCCTGATTTGTAGAGTACTCAAGACCTATTGTTTTTGGTGAAGATCAGTTAAGGGAAAGGTGTAGTTTACTGGCAACGTTTTATGTTTTAACAAGGGTATCTTCTATGGCAAACGATAACAGCCGCAAATTCAAACAGAATCAAATAATTTTTTGCATACTGCCCTGAATTGTAGAGTTCTCAAGACCTATTGTTTTTGGTGAAGATCGATTAAGGGAAAGGGATAGTTTACCTGCAACGTTTTAGCAAGGGTATTTTCTATGGCAAACGATAACAGCCGCAAATTCAAACATAATCAAATAATTTTTTGCATGAAACTCTGAATAGTAGAGTTCTCAAGACCTATTGTTTTTGTTGAAGATCGGTTAAGGGAAAGGGGTAGTTTACCTGCAATGTTTTTTGTTTTAACAAGGGTATTTATTATGGCAAATGATAACAGCCGCAAATTCAAAGAGAATCAAATAATGTTTTGCATACAGCCCTGAATTGTAGATATAGTTGTTTTGATAGTTCTTCTTTTTTCACAGTACTAAATTAATATAGAATATTGAACTTTCACTTGTGAAACTTACTTGTTTTCTGCCGTACCTGTTTCGGCGTGATGTGCGCCTTCATCAGCGGATTGAGACAGACTACCAGTAACTCGTAACGGTTTTATTTGGTAGGTTGAGTGGGGGTGGCGTGTGGTGGAAGGGGATTGGCGCGGGGATCCGAATTATTGTTTGTTTTATGTATAATTGTGTCAAAAAGTGTGTGTGATTTATAGTGTAATTGGTCGTTAAGTATGCTGTTTGGTTGTGTTGTGTAGTGTTTGTATATTTCATATTGTTCTGCTGTGTTTAGTTTTCGACTTTTGGGTAAGTAGTGTAATATCTCAAGATTAGTATCTATATTGGTGTAGCTGTGTTTTTTTTGTGTGTATGTGTGTGGCAAACGCGGAATGTATATTGTTGTTGGATAAAGCTTTTAGGTGTTCAGAGTAACGAGATGAAAAAGATCTTCCCGTCTGGCCTATATAGAAACTATTGCAATCATTACAGTTTAATTTGTAAACACCTGTTTTGTTGTATTTGTCTATGTCCGTGTTTGTATCATTGATGTGTTTTTTGATGGTATTGTTTGTTCTGTATGCTATTTTGTACTTGTGTTTCCTGAATGTGTTGGCGATTTTGTGTGTGTTGGAGTTATGGTATGTGAGTGTGATGTATTTAGTTTGTTGTGTGTTGTTGGTATTTAGTGTTTTCTTGTTTTTGTTTATGATGTGTTTGTGTAGTTTGTTTATTAAATTAGGGTTGTAGCCGTTTTTTATTGCTATATATTTGATTGTGTTGAGTTCATCGTTATAATCCTGTTTACTTAATGGTATTTTTGTTAATCTATGAAGCATATGGTTGAAGGCTGCATGTTTGTGTTGCGTTGGATGGTTTGATGTGTTGTGTATAACCATGTCAGTTGTGGTTGGTTTTCTGTATATTTTATACGTGTGTGTATTGTTTGTTTTGTTAATTGTTAGGTCCAGAAAATTTATACTATTGTTTTGTTCTATTTCCAGTGTGAATTTTAGTTTGTGGTGTATTGTGTTTATGTATTTGTGGAAGTTTTCGACCTGTCTTGTTTTGTATGGCATGTTTTATATCTCAATACATCTTTTTCATCTCGTTAACTCTGAACACCTAAAAGCTTTATCCAACAACAATGTACATTCCGCGTTTGCCACACACATACACACAAAAAACCACAGCTACACCAACATAGATACCAATCTTGAGATATTACACTACTTATCCAAAAGTCGAAAACTAAACACAGCAGAACAAACGTTGAAATATACAAACACTACACAACACAACCAAACAGCATACTTAACGACCAATTACACTATAAATCACACTCACTTTTTGACACAATTATACATAAAACAAACAATAATTCGGATCCCCACGCCAATCCCCTTCTACCATACACCACCCCCATTCAACCTACCAAATGAAACCGTTACGAGTTACTGGCAGTCTGTGTCAATCATCTGATGAAGGCGCACATCACGCAGAAACGCGTACGGGAGAAAACAAGTAAGTTTCACAAGTGAAAGTTCAATATTCTATATTAATGAATTGTAGAGTTCTCAAGACCTATTGTTTTTGTTAAAGATCGGTTTAGGGAAAGGTGTAGTTTACCCTCAACATTTTATGTTTTGACATGGGTAATTTTTTCTGTGATGATTGATAACTGCCGTAAATTCAATCAGAATCAAATAATGTATTGCATACCTTCCTGAGCTATAGAGACCTCAATGTCTCTTGATTTTGGTGAAGATTGGATAAGAGAAAAGGGGTAGTTTACCTGCCACATTTTATGTTTTAACAAGAGTAATTGTTTCTATGAAGAACGATAACTGCCGCACATTTAAGCAATCAAATAATTTTGTGCATACCTTCCTCAATTGTAGATAACTCAAGGTCTGTTGATTTTGTTGAAGATCTGTTTAAGGGAAAGGGGTAGTTTACCTGCAACATTTTATGTTGTAACAAGAGAACGTTTTTCATGGAGAACGATAACTGCTGTAAATTCAAACAGAATCAAATAATTTTTTACATATGTGCCTGAGTTGTAGAGGACTCATGGCCTATTGATTTTGGTGAAGATCGGTTAAGGGAAAGGGGTAGTTTACCTCCCACTTTTAATGTTTTAACAAGAGTAATTGTTTCTATGGCAAACGATAACTGCCGCACATTCAAACAGAATCAAATAATGTTTTGCATGCATCCCTGAATTGTAGAGGACTCAAGGCCTATTGTTTTTGGTGAAGATCGGTTAAGGGAAGGAGTAGTTTACCTGCAAAATTTTACGTTTTAACAAGAGTAAAGTGCTTAATTTTGATAAATAAAGTATCCTGAAAAGAAGGTCATAATAATCAACTGTAGAAAGGTAGATGAAATATTTATAAATGAAAATGGTAGTTGAAGGGGGAGGGGGTAATTTTTATTACTTCCATGTTCCATAAGGAAATGGAAGTATGGTCATGCCGAAAAAAATCGTGTTCGAGATAACGACAGATTCTGATTGTACTACTATAATGGCTGTATACTATCTTTTATAACTTCTGTATACTATCGCCCTTATAACCTCGGGAGCTTGGTTAATTGGCGTAGGTCAATTAAACAGGCTGCCATAATATTCACAAAATGTTATATATTTAATTAAAATACAACGTAACAAAACACTTAACTGGAACCTGTGAATTAAGGAATATAGGTTCGTGTTGCCAAATTTATTCACACATATTTACGTCCATGACATCTCTTTATTTACATACCTGGTAATTAGCATAAAAGAAAATGAGTTACTGTCTTATTATTAAAAATCAATTAGGCTTGTGATTTGTATTGTTAAAACATACATACATATATATATATATATATATATATATATATATATATATATATATACTTAACCTACTTTTCGTTTACTGTATTTTGTTCAACTGATTAGTTAACTATTAAAAAAATAATAACTTCATAATGTATTCATTAATCAACTTGGTTAATTATTTATAAAACTTTGATAATTCATACCCTCGGATCCGAGATATATCCTTTCTTTATATTAAAGTTAAACAATTTACTTTTGCTGCTATTTGAAGAATGGGCTTATTAATATTAGCATGTTATAGTCATTAAAGCTAAATACATCATATTGTTTATTACAGAGTTACAATGGTAATTTAATTCGGCCAGTCTTTTGTATTGTTATATTAATTTTATTTTTGTGTCAATTGTCTTTCATATTTTTATTAAGTAATTTCTGAACTACAGAAGTTTTACTTCTGTGTCACCTGTATGTAGCATCCTCTGCGAATCGGGGTTGTCTGTAGTAAACGGTGGCTATGCGGCTTCTGGTATATCCTGGAGGTCTGAAGAAAGGTGTAATAATGGAAGGTGTGGTTCTCTCTCTTTTTGCAAGGTTGATCAGATTCTGGTGCTGGCGGTGGTGAGAAACTTTCACTTGAACTCACTTACTTCGGTTTTCCCGCACTTTTACCTTATAGTTAAACTGTTACAGATACTGTGATCTCTATCACATTGACGTGATATTAAATCAACTGCAGAGATGTCATAAACACACACACTTAAAACGCATCAAAGATGTTAAACATATTGAAATTACTGATAATTATTGCTATCAGCTTTACTACGCATTAGCTTAAAGAAACTAAGAGAGTGAACGACATATTCTGTCATTCTCTATAACTTTGTAGTTACTGCGTACATTTTCAACTGTGTTGTTCTCTCGTCGGCGTCTAAGTTACAACTAATTTGGGTTAATAGTTCTTAATTTATTAATTATAATTTTTACTTATTTAAATTTCTGGTTTATTACGTCTCTCTATAATTTATTACTCGCTGATGAAACAGGAGGTGGTTTACATATTTATTTGTTTAACATTATTTAGTTTTCTATTTATTTCATAGGGAGAGAAATAATGTAGTTTCATTTAGGATTATATTATTTTTACCTCTTTTTTATTTTGTGCTATTTAACCCTATTAAATCGTCACACTACTATCAGAACATGAAATAAAAGTAATTTTTCGAAAAGTGTCTGTGTAGAATTTTTTCTATGGCAAACGATAACAGCCGAAAATTCAAACAGAATAAAATAATTTTTTGCATACAGCCATGAATTGTAGAGGACTCAAGGCCTATTGTTTTTGTTGAAGATCGGTTTAGGGAAAGGTGTAGTTTACCCGCAACATTTTATGTTTTGACATGGGTAATTTTTTTTATGATGAATGATAACTGCCGCAAATTCAATCAGAATCAAATAATGTTTTGCATACCGTCCTGAGCTATAGAGAACTCAATGTCTCTTGATTTTGGTGAAGATCGGATAAGGGAAAGGGGTAGTTTACCTGCCACATTTTATGTTTTAACAAGAGTAATTGTTTCTATGATGAACGATAACTGCCGCACATTTAAACAATCAAATAATTTTGTGCATACCTTCCTCAATTGTTGATAACTCAAGGTCTGTTGATTTTGTTGAAGATCTGATAAGGGGAAGGGGTAGTTTACCTGCAACATTTTATGTTGTAACAAGAGAACGTTTTTCATGAAGAACGATAACTGCTGTAAATTCAAACAGAATCAAATAATGTTTTGCATGCGTCCCTGAATTGTAGAGGACTCAAGGCGTATTGTTTTTGGTGAAGATCGGTTAAGGGAAGGAGTAGTTTACCTGCAACGTTTTACGTTTTAACAAGAGTAAAGTGCTTAATTTTGATAAATAAAGTATCCTGAAAAGAAGGTCATAATAATCCACTGGAAAAAGGTAGATGAAATATTTATAAATGAAAAGGGTAGTTGAAGGGGGAGGGGGTAATTTTTTTTTACTTCCATGTTCCATAAGGAAATGGAAGTATATGGTCATGCCGAAAAAAATCGTGTTCGAGATAACGACAGATTCAGACTGTACTACCATCAGAACATGAAAATATCGGTATGTAGAACCATACATGACTTCCATGTTCTAAGATTTATATTTAAAATCATATTCGAAATGAAATATTTCCATAGAAACTATGTCTTTCTACTTATTGCTTCAGCATTAACCACAGCACTGTGGTCACTAACGTATACCAGCTCACGTTATCGCACTCGATTTTCACTGATGATGGCAGTCGATGCCATTGCCGAAAAGTCTGGTTTTGCAGAAAACATTGGACTATGGCTAAACAGCCCGGGAAGCAGTTTTAACAAAAAAACTACTTCTTTGTTGCCGATAATGTAGTACACATATAAAAAAATTCTCCCCTCCAGTTTCAACTATAATTTTTAATAATAGAAAATTACCCCCACCCCGTTAACCTAACCTCTTCATTTATAGATATTTCATCAACGTTTCTACAGTGGATTATTATGAGCTTCTTATCAGGATACTTAATTAATAAAAATTAAGTACTTTACTCTTGTTAAATCAAAAAATGTTTCAAGTAAACTACCCCTTTCTCTTAACCGATCTCCTCCAAAGTCAATAGACCTTCAGTCCTCTACAATTCAGGGATGCATGCAAAAAAAAAATATATATGATTCTGTTTCAATGTGCGGCAGTTATCATTCGTAATGGAAACATTTCTCTTGTCAAAAGCATCAAATGTTTCAGGTAAACTACCCCTTTCCCTTAACCAATCTTCACCAAAATCAACAGATCTTGAGCTCACTACAACTCAGGAAAGTTTGCAAAAAATTATTTGATTCTCTTTGAATTTTCGGCAGTTATCGTTCGTCATAAAAAAATTACCCTTTTTAAAACATAAAACGTTGCCAATAAACTACCCCTTTCCCTTAACCGATCTTCAACAAAATCAACCGACCTTGAGTACTCTACAAATCAGGGCTGTATGCAAAAAATTATTTGATTATGTTTAAATTTGCGGCTGTTATCGTTTGCCATAGAAAATACCCTTGTTAAAATATAAAATGTTGCAGGTAAACTACCCCTTTCCCTTAACCGATATTCACCAAAAACAATAGGTCTTGAGAACTCTATAATTTAGGGCTGTATGCAAATAATCATTTGATTCTGTTTGAATTTGCGGCTGTTGTCGTTAAAATATACTTGTTAAAACGTAAAACGTTGCCGGTAAACTACCCCTTTCCCTTAACCGATCTTCAACAAAATCAACAGACCTTTAGTTCTGTATAATTCAGAAAGGTATGCAGAAGAGTAGTTGATCCTGTTTTAATGTACGGCAGTTATCGTTCGTCATAAAAATAATTACCCTTGTTAAAACATAAAATGTTGCAGGTAAACTACCCTATTCCCTTAACCGATCTCCACCAAAACCAAAAGATATTGAGAACTCTACAATTCAGGGCTGTATGCAAAAAATTATTTGATTCTGTTTGAATTTGCGGCTATCGTATGCCATAGAAAAAAGTAAAAATTACACTTGATAAGAAAAACGTTGCCGGTACTACCCCTTCCCGTTAACCGATCTTCACCAAAAACAACAGATCTTGAGTACTCTAAAAGTCAGAGCTGTATGCAAAAAAGAATATGATTTTGTTTGAATTTGCGACTCTTATCGTTTGCCACAGAAAATACCCTTTTAAAACATAAAACGTTGCTGGTAAACTACCCCTTTCCCTAAACAGATCTTCACCAAAAACAAAAGGTCTTGAGAACGCTACAATTCAGGGCTGTATGCGAAACATTATTTGATTCAGTTTGAATTTGCGGGTGTTATCGTTTGCCAAACAAACAAAATTACCCTTGATAAAAAAAAAAGTTGCCGTTAAACTACCCCTTTCCCTCAACCGATCTTCACCAAAAACTATAGGTCATGAGTACTCTACAAATCAGGGCTGTATGCAAAAAATTATTTGATTTTGTTTGAATTTGCGGCTGTTATCGTTTGCCATAGAAAAAAAATCTACATACACACACACAGACACTTTTCGAAAAACGACTTTTTTTCATGTTTTGAGTGTAGTACAATCAGAATCTGCAATAATCTCGAACACGATTTTTTTTGCCATCACCATACTTCCATTTCCTTAAGGAATTTGAATTTGCGGCTATCGTTTACCATAGATAACACCATACTTCCATTCCTTAAGGAATATGGAAGTAAAAAAATTACCCTTGATAAAAAACCGTTGCAAGTAAACTACCCCTTTCCCATAACCGATCTTCACCAAAAACGATAGGTCTTGAGAGCTCTACAAACCAGGACTGTATGCAAAATATTATATGATTCTCTTTGAATTTGCAGCTGTTATCATTTGCCATACAAAATACCCTTGATAAAACAAAAAACGTGGCTGGTAAACTACCCCTTTCCCTTAAACGATATTCACCAAAAACAATAGGTCTTTAGTACTGAAGAAATCAGGGCTGTATGCAAAAACTTATTTGATTCTGTTTGAATTTGCGTTTCTTATCGTTTGCCATAGAAAATACCCTTGTTAAAACATAAAACGTTGCCGGTAAACTACCCTTTCCCTCATCCGATCTTCACCAAAAACAAAAGGTCTTGAGAACTCTACAATTCAGGGCTGTATGCGAAACATTATTTGATTCTGTTTGAATTTGCGGCTGTTATCGTTTGCCAAATAAACAAAATTACCCTTGATAAAAAAAAAAAAAAACATTGCCGGTAAACTACCCCTTTCCCTCAACCGATCTTCACCAAAAACTATAGGTCATGAGTACTCTACAAATCAGGGCTGTATGCAAAAAATTATTTGATTCTGTTTCAATTTGCGGTTGTTATCTTTTGCCATAGAAAAAAAATCTACAGACACACACAGACACTTTTCGAAAAACGACTTTTTTTCATGTTTTGAGTGTAGTACAATCAGAATCTGCAATAATCTCGAACACGATTTTTTTTTGCCATCACCATACAGTACTTCCATTTCCTTAAGGAATATGGAAGTAAAATTACCCCCGATAAAAAAACGTTGCTGGTAAACTACCCCTTCCCCTTAACCGATCTTCACCAAAACCAATAGGTAATGAGAACTCTATAATTCAGGGCTGTGTGCAAAAGAGTAGTTGATTCTGTTTGAATTTGAGGCTGTTATCGTTTGCCATAGAAAAAAATTGCACTTGTTTAAAAAAAAAGTGCAGGTAAACTACCACTTCCCCTTAACCGATCTTCACCAAAAACAACAGGCCTTGAGTACTCTACAAATCAGAGCTGTTTGCAAAAAAATTATTTGATTCTGTTTGAATTTGCGGCTCTTATCGTTTGCCATACTAAATGCCCTTGTTAAAATATAAAACATTGCAGGTAAACTACCGCTTTCCCTTAACCGATCTTCACCAAAAACAATAGATCTTGAGAACTCTACAATTCAGGGCTGTATGCTAGAGACTAGTTGATTCTGTTTGAATTTGCGGCTGTTATCGTTTGCCATAGAAAACAATTACCCTTGATTAAAAAAAACCGTTGCAGGTAAACTACCCCTTTGCCTCAACCGATCTTCACCAAACACAACAGGTCGTGAATACTCTACAAATCAGGACTGTATGCAAAAAATTATTTGATTCTGTTTGAATTTCCGGCTATCGTTTGCCATAGAAAAAAGTAAAAATTACACTTGATAAGAAAAACGTTGCCAGTAAACTACCCCTTCCCGTTAACCGATCTTCACCAAAAACAACAGATCTCGAGTACTCTAAAAGTCAGAGCTGTATGCAAAAAAGAATATGATTTTGTTTGAATTTGCGACTCTTATCGTTTGCCACAGAAAATACCCTTTTAAAACATAAAATGTTGCTGGTGAACTACCCCTTTCCATTAACCGATCTTCACCAAAAACAATAGGTCTTGAGTACTCTACAAATCAGGGCTGTATGCAAAAAATTGTTTGATTCTGTGTGAATTTGCGGCTCTTATCGTTTGCCATAGAAAATACCCTTTTAAAACATAAAACGTTGCAGGTAAACTACCCCTTCTCCTTAACAGATCTTTACCAAAAACAATAGATCTTGAGAACTCTACAAATCAGGGCTGTATGCAAAAAATTGTTTGATTCTGTTTGAATTTGCGGCTGTTATCGTTTGCCATAGAAAATACGCTTGATAAAAAAACGTTGCTGGTAAACTACCCCTTCCCCTCAACCGATCTTTACCAAAAACAATAGATCTTGAGAACTCTACAATTTAGGGCAGTATGCAAATAATCTTTTGATTCTGTTTGAATTTGCGGCTGTTATCGTTTGCCATAGGAAATACCCTTGTTAAAACATAAAACGTTACAGGTAAACTACCCCTTTCCCTTAACCGATCTTCACCAAAAACAAAAGGTCTAGAGAACTCTACAATTCAGGGCAGTATGCAAAACATTATTTTTAATGTTTGAATTTGCGGCTGTTATCGTTTGCCATAGAAAATACCCTTGTTAAAACATAAAACGTTGCTGGTAAACTACCCCTTTCCCTTAACCGATCTTCACCAAAAACAAAAGGTCTTGATAACTCTACAATTCAGGGCTGTATGCGAAACATTATTTGATTCTGTTTGAATTTGCGGCTGTTATCGTTTGCCAAACAAACAAAATTACCCTTGATAAAAAAAAAAAGTTGCCGTTAAACTACCCCTTTCCCTCAACCGATCTTCACCAAAAACTATAGGTCATGAGTACTCTACAAATCAGGGCTGTATGCAAAAAATTATTTGATTCTGTTTGAATTTGCGGCTGTTATCGTTTGCCATAGAAAAAAAAAATCTACATACACACACACAAACACTTTTCGAAAATATCGGTATGGAGAACCATACATGACTTCCATATTCTAAGATTTATATTTAAAATCATTTTCAGCCAAACAGCCAGGCTGTGTCTTACCTGCCTTTTTATTGCTGTATTAAATGAAAAATATTATATTACATTAAAATGAAAAAATTATAATTTTATTGCCTGGCAACAAAATTATTTTATTTTTAACAATTACCATTGTTTCAAAAAGTTTAAATAAATTTTCAAGTACTTTACTCTTGTTAAAACGTAAAAGGTTGCAGGTAAACTACCCCTTCCCCTTAACCGATCTTCACCAAAATCGAAAGTCATTGAGACCTCTACAATTCAGGGACGTATGCAAAACATTATTTGATTCTGTTTGAATTTGCGGCTGTTATCGTTTTCCATAGAAAATACGCTTGATAAAAAAACGTTGCTGGTAAACTACCCCTTCCCCTTAACCGATCTTCACCAAAAACAATAGGTCTTGAGTACTCTACAAATCAGCGCTGTATGTAACACATTATTTGATTCTGTTTGAATTTGCGGCTGTTATCGTTTGCCATAGAAAATACCCTTGTTAAAAAAACGTTGCAGGTAAACTACCCCTTTCCCTCAACCGATCTTCACCAAAAACAATAGGTCTTGAGAACTCTACAATTTAGGGCTGTATGCAAATAATCTTTTGATTCTGTTTGAATTTGCGGCCGTTATCGTTTGCCATAGGAAATACCCTTGTTAAAACATAAAACGTTACAGGTAAACTACCCCTTTCCCTTAACCGATTTTTACCAAAAACAATAGGTCTTGAGTACTCTACAAATCAGGGCTGTATGCAAAACATTATTTGATTCTGTTTGAATTTGCGGCTGTTATCGTTTGCCATAGAAAATACCCTTGTTAAAAAACCGTTGCAGGTAAACTACCCCTTTCCCTCAACCGAAGTTCACCAAAAACAATAGGTCTTGAGAACTCTACAATTTAGGGCTGTATGCACATAATCTTTTGATTCTGTTTGAATTTGCGGCTGTTATCGTTTGCCATAGGAAATACCCTTGTTACAACATAAAACGTTACAGGTAAACTACCCCTTTCCCTTAACCGATCTTCACCAAAATCAACAGATATTGAGAACTCTACAATTCAGGGCTGTATGCGAAACATTATTTGATTCTGTTTGAATTTGCGGCTGTTATCGTTTGCCAAACAAACAAAATTACCCTTGCTAAAAAAAAAACCGTTGCAGGTAAACTACCCCTTTCCCTCAACCGATCTTCACCAAAAACAATAGATCGCGAGTACTCTGGAAATCAGGGCTGCATGCAAAAAATTATTTGATTCTGTTTGAATTTGCGGCAGTTATCGTTTGCCATAGAAAAAAAATCTACAGACAGACAGACACACAGACACACAGACAGACAGACACACAGACACTTTTCGGAAAACGACTTTTTTTCATGTTTTGAGTGTAGTAGAATCAGAATCTGCAATAATCTCGAACACGATTTTTTTTGCCATCACCATACTTCCATTCCTTAAGGAATATGGAAGTAAAGCGACTTTGTTTCATGTTTTGAGTGTAGTACAATCAGAATCTGCAATAATCTCGAACACGATTTTTTTTGCCATCACCATACTTCCATTTCCTTAAGGAATATGGAAGTAAAATTACCCCCGATAAAAAAACGTTGCTGCTAAACTACCCCTTCCCCATAACCGATCTTCACCAAAACCAATAGGTAATGAGAACTCTATAATTCAGGGCTGTGTGCAAAAGAGTAGTTGATTCTGTTTGAATTTGAGGCTGTTATCGTTTGCCATAGAAAAAAATTGCACTTGTTTAAAAAAAACGTTGCCGGTAAACTACCCCTTCCCCTTAACCGATCTTCACCAAAATCAAACGGTCTTGAGTACTCTAAAAATCAGGACTACATGCAAAAAATTATTTTATTCCTTTTGAATTTGCGACTCTTATCGTTTGCCATAAAAAATACCCTTTTAAAACAAAAAACGTTGCAGGTACTACCCCTTCCCCATAACCGATCTTCACCTAAAACAATAAGTCTTGAGTACTCTACAGATGAGGGCTGTATGCAAAACATTATTTGATTCTGTTTGAATTTGCGGCTCTTATCGTTTGCCATAGAAAATACCCTTGTTAAAACATAAAACGTTGCCGGTAAACTACCCCTTCCCCTTAACCGATCTTCACCAAAAACAACAGGCCTTGAGTACTCTACAAATCAGAGCTGTTTGCAAAAAAATTATTTGATTCTGTTTGAATTTGCGGCTCTTATCGTTTGCCATACTAAATGCCCTTGTTAAAATATAAAACATTGCAGGTAAACTACCGCTTTCCCTTAACCGATCTTCACCAAAAACAATAGATCTTGAGAACTCTACAATTCAGGGCTGTATGCTAGAGACTAGTTGATTCTGTTTGAATTTGCGGCTGTTATCGTTTGCCATAGAAAACAATTACCCTTGATTAAAAAAAACCGTTGCAGGTAAACTACCCCTTTGCCTCAACCGATCTTCACCAAACACAACAGGTCGTGAATACTCTACAAATCAGGACTGTATGCAAAAAAATATTTGATTCTGTTTGAATTTCCGGCTATCGTTTGCCATAGAAAAAAGTAAAAATTACACTTGATAAGAAAAACGTTGCCAGTAAACTACCCCTTCCCGTTAACCGATCTTCACCAAAAACAACAGATCTCGAGTACTCTAAAAGTCAGAGCTGTATGCAAAAAAGAATATGATTTTGTTTGAATTTGCGACTCTTATCGTTTGCCACAGAAAATACCCTTTTAAAACATAAAATGTTGCTGGTGAACTACCCCTTTCCATTAACCGATCTTCACCAAAAACAATAGGTCTTGAGTACTCTACAAATCAGGGCTGTATGCAAAAAATTGTTTGATTCTGTGTGAATTTGCGGCTCTTATCGTTTGCCATAGAAAATACCCTTTTAAAACATAAAACGTTGCAGGTAAACTACCCCTTCTCCTTAACAGATCTTTACCAAAAACAATAGATCTTGAGAACTCTACAAATCAGGGCTGTATGCAAAAAATTGTTTGATTCTGTTTGAATTTGCGGCTGTTATCGTTTGCCATAGAAAATACGCTTGATAAAAAAACGTTGCTGGTAAACTACCCCTTCCCCTCAACCGATCTTTACCAAAAACAATAGATCTTGAGAACTCTACAATTTAGGGCAGTATGCAAATAATCTTTTGATTCTGTTTGAATTTGCGGCTGTTATCGTTTGCCATAGGAAATACCCTTGTTAAAACATAAAACGTTACAGGTAAACTACCCCTTTCCCTTAACCGATCTTCACCAAAAACAAAAGGTCTAGAGAACTCTACAATTCAGGGCAGTATGCAAAACATTATTTTTAATGTTTGAATTTGCGGCTGTTATCGTTTGCCATAGAAAATACCCTTGTTAAAACATAAAACGTTGCTGGTAAACTACCCCTTTCCCTTAACCGATCTTCACCAAAAACAAAAGGTCTTGATAACTCTACAATTCAGGGCTGTATGCGAAATTTTATTTGATTCTGTTTGAATTTGCGGCTGTTATCGTTTGCCAAACAAACAAAATTACCCTTGATAAAAAAAAAAAGTTGCCGTTAAACTACCCCTTTCCCTCAACCGATCTTCACCAAAAACTATAGGTCATGAGTACTCTACAAATCAGGGCTGTATGCAAAAAATTATTTGATTCTGTTTGAATTTACGGCTGTTATCGTTTGCCATAGAAAAAAAAAATCTACATACACACACACAAACACTTTTCGAAAATATCGGTATGGAGAACCATACATGACTTCCACATTCTAAGATTTATATTTAAAATCATTTTCAGCCAAACAGCCAGGCTGTGTCTTACCTGCCTTTTTATTGCTGTATTAAATGAAAAATATTATATTACATTAAAATGAAAAAATTATAATTTTATTGCCTGGCAACAAAATTATTTTATTTTTAACAATTACCATTGTTTCAAAAAGTTTAAATAAATTTTCAAGTACTTTACTCTTGTTAAAACGTAAAAGGTTGCAGGTAAACTACCCCTTCCCCTTAACCGATCTTCACCAAAATCGAAAGTCATTGAGACCTCTACAATTCAGGGACGTATGCAAAACATTATTTGATTCTGTTTGAATTTGCGGCTGTTATCGTTTTCCATAGAAAATACGCTTGATAAAAAAACGTTGCTGGTAAACTACCCCTTCCCCTTAACCGATCTTCACCAAAAACAATAGGTCTTGAGTACTCTACAAATCAGGGCTGTATGTAACACATTATTTGATTCTGTTTGAATTTGCGGCTGTTATCGTTTGCCATAGAAAATACCCTTGTTAAAAAAACGTTGCAGGTAAACTACCCCTTTCCCTCAACCGATCTTCACCAAAAACAATAGGTCTTGAGAACTCTACAATTTAGGGCTGTATGCAAATAATCTTTTGATTCTGTTTGAATTTGCGGCCGTTATCGTTTGCCATAGGAAATACCCTTGTTAAAACATAAAACGTTACAGGTAAACTACCCCTTTCCCTTAACCGATTTTTACCAAAAACAATAGGTCTTGAGTACTCTACAAATCAGGGCTGTATGCAAAACATTATTTGATTCTGTTTGAATTTGCGGCTGTTATCGTTTGCCATAGAAAATACCCTTGTTAAAAAACCGTTGCAGGTAAACTACCCCTTTCCCTCAACCGAACTTCACCAAAAACAATAGGTCTTGATAACTCTACAATTTAGGGCTGTATGCACATAATCTTTTGATTCTGTTTGAATTTGCGGCTGTTATCGTTTGCCATAGGAAATACCCTTGTTACAACATAAAACGTTACAGGTAAACTACCCCTTTCCCTTAACCGATCTTCACCAAAATCAACAGATATTGAGAACTCTATAATTCAGGGCTGTATGCGAAACATTATTTGATTCTGTTTGAATTTGCGGCTGTTATCGTTTGCCAAACAAACAAAATTACCCTTGCTAAAAAAAAAACCGTTGCAGGTAAACTACCCCTTTCCCTCAACCGATCTTCACCAAAAACAATAGATCGCGAGTACTCTGGAAATCAGGGCTGCATGCAAAAAATTATTTGATTCTGTTTGAATTTGCGGCAGTTATCGTTTGCCATAGAAAAAAAATCTACAGACAGACAGACACACAGACACTTTTCGGAAAACGACTTTTTTTCATGTTTTGAGTGTAGTAGAATCAGAATCTGCAATAATCTCGAACACGATTTTTTTTGCCATCACAATACTTCCATTCCTTAAGGAATATGGAAGTAAAGCGACTTTGTTTCATGTTTTGAGTGTAGTACAATCAGAATCTGCAATAATCTCGAACACGATTTTTTTTGCCATCACCATACTTCCATTTCCTTAAGGAATATGGAAGTAAAATTACCCCCGATAAAAAAACGTTGCTGCTAAACTACCCCTTCCCCATAACCGATCTTCACCAAAACCAATAGGTAATGAGAACTCTATAATTCAGGGCTGTGTGCAAAAGAGTAGTTGATTCTGTTTGAATTTGAGGCTGTTATCGTTTGCCATAGAAAAAAATTGCACTTGTTTAAAAAAAACGTTGCCGGTAAACTACCCCTTCCCCTTAACCGATCTTCACCAAAATCAAACGGTCTTGAGTACTCTAAAAATCAGGACTACATGCAAAAAATTATTTTATTCCTTTTGAATTTGCGACTCTTATCGTTTGCCATAAAAAATACCCTTTTAAAACAAAAAACGTTGCCGGTAAACTACCCCTTCCCCTTAACCGATCTTCACCAAAATCAACATGTCTTGAGTACTCTACAAATCAGGGCTGCATGCAAAAAATTATTTGATTCTGTTTGAATTTACAGCTGTTATCGTTTAACATAGAAAACACCCTTTTAAAACATAAAATGTTGCTGGTGAACTACCCCTTTCCATTAACCGATCTTCACCAAAAACAATAGGTCTTGAGTACTCTACAAATCAGGGCTGTATGCAAAAAATTGTTTGATTCTCTGTGAATTTGCGGCTCTTATCGTTTGCCATAGAAAATACCCTTTTAAAACATAAAACGTTGCAGGTAAACTATCCCTTCCCCTTAACCGATCTTCACCAAAAACAAAAGGTCTAGAGAACTCTACAATTCAGGGCAGTATGCAAAACATTATTTGTTATGTTTGAATTTGCGGCTGTTATCGTTTGCCATAGAAAATACCCTTGTTAAAACATAAAACGTTGCTGGTAAACTACCCCTTTCCCTTAACCGATCTTCACCAAAAACAAAAGGTCTAGAGAATTCTACAATTCAGGGCTGTATGCGAAACATTATTTGATTCTGTTTGAATTTGCGGCTGTTATCGTTTGCCAAACAAACAAAATTACCCTTGATAAAAAAAAAAGTTGCTGTTAAACTACCCCTTTCCCTCAACCGATCTTCACCAAAAACTATAGGTCATGAGTACTCTACAAATCAGGGCTGTTTGCAAAAAATTATTTGATTCTGTTTGAATTTGCGGCTGTTATCGTTTGCCATAGAAAAAAAAATCTACATACACACACACAAACACTTCGAAAAACGACTTTTTTTCATGTTTTGAGTGTAGTACAATCAGAATCTGCAATAATCTCGAACACGATTTTTTTTGCCATCACCATACTTCCATTTCCTTAAGGAATATGGAAGTAAAATTACCCCCGATAAAAAAACGTTGCTGCTAAACTACCCCTTCCCCATAACCGATCTTCACCAAAACCAATAGGTAATGAGAACTCTATAATTCAGGGCTTTGTGCAAAAGAGTAGTTGATTCTGTTTGAATTTGAGGCTGTTATCGTTTGCCATAGAAAAATATCGGTATGGAGAACCATACATGACTTCCATATTCTAAGATTTATATTTAAAATCATTTTCAGCCAAACAACCAGGCTGTGTCTTACCTGCCTTTTTATTGCTGTATTAAATGAAAAATATTATATTACATTAAAATGAAAAAATTATAATTTTATTGCCTGGCAACAAAATTATTTTATTTTTAACAATTACCATTGTTTCAAAAAGTTTAAATAAATTTTCAAGTACTTTACTCTTGTTAAAACGTAAAAGGTTGCAGGTAAACTACCCCTTCCCCTTAACCGATCTTCACCAAAATCGAAAGTCATTGAGACCTCTACAATTCAGGGACGTATGCAAAAAATTATTTCATTCTGTTTGAATTTGCGGCTGTTATCGTTTGCCATAGAAAATACGCTTGATAAAAAAACGTTGCAGGTAAACTACCCCTTCCCCTTAACCGATATACACCAAAAACAATAGGTCTTGAGTACTCTACAAATCAGGGCTGTATGCAAAACATTATTTGATTCTGTTTGAATTTGCGGCTGTTATCGTTTGCCATATAAAATACCCTTGTTAAAAAAACGTTGCAGGTAAACTACCCCTTTCCCTCAACCGATCTTCACCAAAAACAATAGGTCTTGAGAAATCTACAATTCAGGGCTGTATGCGAAACATTATTTGATTCTGTTTGAATTTGCGGCTGTTATCGTTTGCCAAAAAAAAAAAATTTCCCTTGATAAAAAAAACCGTTGCAGGTAAACTACCCCTTCCCCTCAACCGATCTTCACCAAAAACAATAGGCCGCGAGTACTCTACAAATCAGGGCTGTATGCAAAAAATTATTTGATTCTGTTTGAATTTGCGGCAGTTGTCGTTTGCCATAGAAAATACGCATGATAAAAAACGTTGCTGGTAAACTACCCCTTCCCCTCAACCGATCTTCACCAAAAACAATAGGTCTTGAGTACTCTACAAATCAGGGCTGTATGCAGAAAATTATTTGATTCTGTTTGAATTTGCGGCTGTTATCGTTTGCCATAGAAAATACCCTTGTTAAAAAAACGTTGTAGGTAAACTACCCCTTTCCCTTAACCGATCTTCACCAAAAACAAAAGGTCTTGAGAACTCTACAATTTAGGGCTGTATGCAAATAATCTTTTCATTCTGTTTGAATTTGCGGCTGTTATCGTTTGCCATAGGAAATACCCTTGTTAAAACATAAAACGTTACAGGTAAACTACCCCTTTCCCTTAACCGATCTTCACCAAAAACAATAGGTCTTGAGAACTCTACAATTCAGGGCTGTATGCGAAACATTATTTGATTCTGTTTGAATTTGCGGCTGTTATCGTTTGCCAAACAAACAAAATTACCCTTGCTAAAAAAAAACCGTTGCAGGTAAACTACCCCTTTCCCTCAACCGATCTTCACCAAAAACAATAGGTCGCGAGAACTCTGCAAAACCGGACTGTATGCAAAAAATTATTTGATTCTGTTTGAATTTGCGGCAGTTATCGTTTGCCATAGAAAAAAAATCTACAGATAGACACATAGACACACAGACAGACAGACAGACAGACAGACACACAGACACTTTTCGGAAAACGACTTTTTTTCATGTTTTGAGTGTAGTAGAATCAGAATCTGCAATAATCTCGAACACGATTTTTTTTGCCATCACCATACTTCCATTCCTTAAGGAATATGGAAGTAAAAATTGCACTTGTTTAAAAAAAAACGTGCAGGTAAACTACCACTTCCTCTTAACCGATCTTCACCAAAAACAACAGGCCTTGAGTACTCTACAAATCAGAGCTGTATGCAAAAGAATAATTTGATTCTGTTTGAATTTGCGGCCCTTATCGTTTTCCATACTAAATACCCTTGTTAAAATATAAAACATTGCAGTTAAACTACCCCTTTCCCTTAACCGATCTTCACCAAAAACAATAGATCTTGAGAACACTACAATTCAGGGCTGTATGCTTGAGAGTAGTTGATTCTGTTTGAATTTGCGGCTGTTATCGTTTGCCATAGAAAACAATTACCCTTGATTTAAAAAAACCGTTGCAGGTAAACTACCCCTTTGCCTCAACCGATCTTCACCAAACACAACAGGTCGTGAATACTCTACAAATGAGGACTGTATGCAAAAAATTATTTGATTCTGTTTGAATTTCCGGCTATCGTTTGCCATAGAAAAAAGTAAATATCGGTATGGCGAACCATACATGACTTCCATATTCTAAGATTTATATTTAAAATCATTTTCAGCCAAACAGCCAGGCTGTGTCTTACCTGCCTTTTTATTGCTGTATTAAATGAAAAATATTATATTACATTAAAATGAAAAAATTATAATTTTATTGCCTGGCAACAAAATTATTATATTTTTAACAATTACCATTGTTTCAAAAAGTTTAAATAAATTTTCAAGTACTTTACTCTTGTTAAAACGTAAAAGGTTGCAGGTAAACTACCCCTTCCCCTTAACCGATCTTCACCAAAATCGAAAGTCGTGGAGACCTCTACAATTCAGGGACGTTTGCAACAAATTATTTGATTCTGTTTGAATTTGCGGCTGTTATCGTTTGCCATAGAAAATACGCTTGATAAAAAAACGTTGCAGGTAAACTACCCCTTCCCCTTAACCGATCTTCACCAAAAACAATAGGTCTTGAGTACTCTACAAATCAGGGCTGTATGCAAAACATTATTTGATTCTGTTTGAATTTGCGGCTGTTATCGTTTGCCATAGAAAATACCCTTGTTAAAAAAACGTTGTAGGTAAACTACCCCTTTCCCTCAACCGAACTTCACCAAAAACAATAGGTCTTGAGAACTCTACAATTTATGGCTGTATGCAAATAATCTTTTGATTCTGTTTGAATTTGCGGCAGTTATCGTTTGCCATAGAAAAAAAATCTACAGACACACAGACAGACAGACAGACAGACAGACAGACACACACACAGACACTTTTCGGAAAACGACTTTTTTTCATGTTTTGAGTGTAGTAGAATCAGAATCTGCAATAATCTCGAACACGATTTTTTTTGCCATCACCATACTTCCATTCCTTAAGGAATATGGAAGTAAAAATTACACTTGATAAGAAAAACGTTGCCGGTAAACTACCCCTTCCCGTTAACCGATCTTCACCAAAAACAACAGATCTTGAGTACTCTAAAAGTCGGTGCTGTATGCAAAAAAGAATATGATTTTGTTTGAATTTGCGACTCTTATCGTTTGCCACAGAAAATAACCTTTTAAAACATAAAATGTTGCTGGTGAACTACCCCTTTCCATTAACCGATCTTCACCAAAAACAATAGGTCTTGAGTACTCTACAAATCAGGGCTGTATGCAAAAAATTGTTTGATTCTGTGTGAATTTGCGGCTCTTATCGTTTGCCATAGAAAATACCCTTTTAAAACATAAAACGTTGCTGGTAAACTACCCCTTCCCCTTAACCGATCTTCACCAAAAACAAAAGGTCTAGAGAACTCTACAATTCAGGGCAGTATGCAAAACAGTATTTGATTCTGTTTGAATTTGCGGCTGTTATCGTTTGCCAAACAAACAAAATTACCCTTGATAAAAAAAAATCGTTGCCGGTAAACTACCCCTTTCCCTCAACCGATCTTCTCCAAAAACTATAAGTCATGAGTACTCTACGAATCAGGGCTGTATGCAAGAAATTATTTGATTCTGTTTGAATTTGCAGCTGTTATCGTTTGCCATAGAAAAAAAATCTACAGACACACACACAGACACTTTTCGAAAAACGACTTTTTTTCATGTTTTGAGTGTAGTACAATCAGAATCTGCAATAATCTCGAACACGATTTTTTTTGCCATCACCATACTTCCATTTCCTTAAGGAATATGGAAGTAAAATTACCCCCGATAAAAAAACGTTGCTGGTAAACTACCCCTCCCCCTTAACCGATCTTCACCAAAACCAATAGGTAATGAGAACTCTATAATTCAGGACTGTGTGCAAAAGAGTAGTTGATTCTGTTTGAATTTGAGGCTGTTATCGTTTGCCATAGAAAAAAATTGCACTTGTTTTAAAAAAAACGTTGCTGGTAAACTACCCCTTTCCCTCAACCGATCTTCACCAAACGCAACACGTCGTGAATACTTTACAAATCAGGACTGTATGCAAAAAATTATTTGATTCTGTTTGAATTTGCGGCTATCGTTTGCCATAGAAAAAAGTAAAAATTACCCTTGATAAGAAAAACGTTGCTGGTAAACTACCCCTTCCCGTTAACCGATCTTCACCAAAAACAACAGATCTTGAGTACTCTAAAAGTCAGAAATGTATGCAAAAAAGAATTTGATTTTGTTTGAATTTGCGACTCTTATCGTTTGCCACAGAAAATACCCTTTTAAAACATAAAACGTTGCAGGTGAACTACCCCTTTCCATTAACCGATCTTCACCAAAAACAAAAGATCTTGAAATCTTTACAAATGAGGTCTGTATGCAAAAAATTGTTTGATTCTGTGTGAATTTGCAGCTCTTATCGTTTGCCATAGGAAATACCCTTTTAAAACATAAAACGTTGCAGGTAAACTACCCCTTTCCCTTAACCGATCTTCACCAAAAACTACAGATCTTGACAGCTCTACAATGCAGGGCAGTATGCAAAATATTATATGATTGTCTTTGAATTTGCGGCTGTTATCATTTGCCATAAAAAATACCCTTGATAAAACATAAAACGTTGTCTGTAAACTACCCCTTTCCCTCAACCGATCTTCACCAAAAACTATAGGTCATGAGTACTCTACAAATCAGGGCTGTGTGCAAAAGAGTAGTTGATTCTGTTTGAATTTGAAGCTGTTGTCGTTTGCCATAGAAAAAATCTACACAGACACACATACAGACACTTTACGAAAATATCGGTATGGAGAACCATACATGACTTCCATATTCTAAGATTTATATTTAAAATCATTTTCAGCCAAACAGCCAGGCTGTGTCTTACCTGCCTTTTTATTGCTGTATTAAATGAAAAATATTATATTACATTAAAATGAAAAAATTATAATTTTATTGCCTGGCAACAAAATTATTATATTTTTAACAATTACCATTGTTTCAAAAAGTTTAAATAAATTTTCAAGTACTTTACTCTTGTTAAAACGTAAAAGGTTGCAGGTAAACTACCCCTTCCCCTTAACCGATCTTCACCAAAATCGAAAGTCGTGGAGACCTCTACAATTCAGGGACGTTTGCAACAAATTATTTGATTCTGTTTGAATTTGCGGCTGTTATCGTTTGCCATAGAAAATACGCTTGATAAAAAAACGTTGCAGGTAAACTACCCCTTCCCCTTAACCGATCTTCACCAAAAACAATAGGTCTTGAGTACTCTACAAATCAGGGCTGTATGCAAAACATTATTTGATTCTGTTTGAATTTGCGGCTGTTATCGTTTGCCATAGAAAATACCCTTGTTAAAAAAACGTTGTAGGTAAACTACCCCTTTCCCTCAACCGAACTTCACCAAAAACAATAGGTCTTGAGAACTCTACAATTTATGGCTGTATGCAAATAATCTTTTGATTCTGTTTGAATTTGCGGCAGTTATCGTTTGCCATAGAAAAAAAATCTACAGACACACAGACAGACAGACAGACAGACAGACAGACACACACACAGACACTTTTCGGAAAACGACTTTTTTTCATGTTTTGAGTGTAGTAGAATCAGAATCTGCAATAATCTCGAACACGATTTTTTTTGCCATCACCATACTTCCATTCCTTAAGGAATATGGAAGTAAAAATTACACTTGATAAGAAAAACGTTGCCGGTAAACTACCCCTTCCCGTTAACCGATCTTCACCAAAAACAACAGATCTTGAGTACTCTAAAAGTCGGTGCTGTATGCAAAAAAGAATATGATTTTGTTTGAATTTGCGACTCTTATCGTTTGCCACAGAAAATAACCTTTTAAAACATAAAATGTTGCTGGTGAACTACCCCTTTCCATTAACCGATCTTCACCAAAAACAATAGGTCTTGAGTACTCTACAAATCAGGGCTGTATGCAAAAAATTGTTTGATTCTGTGTGAATTTGCGGCTCTTATCGTTTGCCATAGAAAATACCCTTTTAAAACATAAAACGTTGCTGGTAAACTACCCCTTCCCCTTAACCGATCTTCACCAAAAACAAAAGGTCTAGAGAACTCTACAATTCAGGGCAGTATGCAAAACAGTATTTGATTCTGTTTGAATTTGCGGCTGTTATCGTTTGCCAAACAAACAAAATTACCCTTGATAAAAAAAAATCGTTGCCGGTAAACTACCCCTTTCCCTCAACCGATCTTCTCCAAAAACTATAAGTCATGAGTACTCTACGAATCAGGGCTGTATGCAAGAAATTATTTGATTCTGTTTGAATTTGCAGCTGTTATCGTTTGCCATAGAAAAAAAATCTACAGACACACACACAGACACTTTTCGAAAAACGACTTTTTTTCATGTTTTGAGTGTAGTACAATCAGAATCTGCAATAATCTCGAACACGATTTTTTTTGCCATCACCATACTTCCATTTCCTTAAGGAATATGGAAGTAAAATTACCCCCGATAAAAAAACGTTGCTGGTAAACTACCCCTCCCCCTTAACCGATCTTCACCAAAACCAATAGGTAATGAGAACTCTATAATTCAGGACTGTGTGCAAAAGAGTAGTTGATTCTGTTTGAATTTGAGGCTGTTATCGTTTGCCATAGAAAAAAATTGCACTTGTTTTAAAAAAAACGTTGCTGGTAAACTACCCCTTTCCCTCAACCGATCTTCACCAAACGCAACACGTCGTGAATACTTTACAAATCAGGACTGTATGCAAAAAATTATTTGATTCTGTTTGAATTTGCGGCTATCGTTTGCCATAGAAAAAAGTAAAAATTACCCTTGATAAGAAAAACGTTGCTGGTAAACTACCCCTTCCCGTTAACCGATCTTCACCAAAAACAACAGATCTTGAGTACTCTAAAAGTCAGAAATGTATGCAAAAAAGAATTTGATTTTGTTTGAATTTGCGACTCTTATCGTTTGCCACAGAAAATACCCTTTTAAAACATAAAACGTTGCAGGTGAACTACCCCTTTCCATTAACCGATCTTCACCAAAAACAAAAGATCTTGAAATCTTTACAAATGAGGTCTGTATGCAAAAAATTGTTTGATTCTGTGTGAATTTGCAGCTCTTATCGTTTGCCATAGGAAATACCCTTTTAAAACATAAAACGTTGCAGGTAAACTACCCCTTTCCCTTAACCGATCTTCACCAAAAACTACAGATCTTGACAGCTCTACAATGCAGGGCAGTATGCAAAATATTATATGATTGTCTTTGAATTTGCGGCTGTTATCATTTGCCATAAAAAATACCCTTGATAAAACATAAAACGTTGTCTGTAAACTACCCCTTTCCCTCAACCGATCTTCACCAAAAACTATAGGTCATGAGTACTCTACAAATCAGGGCTGTGTGCAAAAGAGTAGTTGATTCTGTTTGAATTTGAAGCTGTTGTCGTTTGCCATAGAAAAAATCTACACAGACACACATACAGACACTTTACGAAAATATCGGTATGGAGAACCATACATGACTTCCATATTCTAAGATTTATATTTAAAATCATTTTCAGCCAAACAGCCAGGCTGTGTCTTACCTGCCTTTTTATTGCTGTATTAAATGAAAAATATTATATTACATTAAAATGAAAAAATTATAATTTTATTGCCTGGCAACAAAATTATTATATTTTTAACAATTACCATTGTTTCAAAAAGTTTAAATAAATTTTCAAGTACTTTACTCTTGTTAAAACGTAAAAGGTTGCAGGTAAACTACCCCTTCCCCTTAACCGATCTTCACCAAAATCGAAAGTCGTGGAGACCTCTACAATTCAGGGACGTTTGCAACAAATTATTTGATTCTGTTTGAATTTGCGGCTGTTATCGTTTGCCATAGAAAATACGCTTGATAAAAAAACGTTGCAGGTAAACTACCCCTTCCCCTTAACCGATCTTCACCAAAAACAATAGGTCTTGAGTACTCTACAAATCAGGGCTGTATGCAAAACATTATTTGATTCTGTTTGAATTTGCGGCTGTTATCGTTTGCCATAGAAAATACCCTTGTTAAAAAAACGTTGTAGGTAAACTACCCCTTTTCCTCAACCGAACTTCACCAAAAACAATAGGTCTTGAGAACTCTACAATTTATGGCTGTATGCAAATAATCTTTTGATTCTGTTTGAATTTGCGGCAGTTATCGTTTGCCATAGAAAAAAAATCTACAGACACACAGACAGACAGACAGACAGACAGACAGACACACACACAGACACTTTTCGGAAAACGACTTTTTTTCATGTTTTGAGTGTAGTAGAATCAGAATCTGCAATAATCTCGAACACGATTTTTTTTGCCATCACCATACTTCCATTCCTTAAGGAATATGGAAGTAAAAATTACACTTGATAAGAAAAACGTTGCCGGTAAACTACCCCTTCCCGTTAACCGATCTTCACCAAAAACAACAGATCTTGAGTACTCTAAAAGTCGGTGCTGTATGCAAAAAAGAATATGATTTTGTTTGAATTTGCGACTCTTATCGTTTGCCACAGAAAATAACCTTTTAAAACATAAAATGTTGCTGGTGAACTACCCCTTTCCATTAACCGATCTTCACCAAAAACAATAGGTCTTGAGTACTCTACAAATCAGGGCTGTATGCAAAAAATTGTTTGATTCTGTGTGAATTTGCGGCTCTTATCGTTTGCCATAGAAAATACCCTTTTAAAACATAAAACGTTGCTGGTAAACTACCCCTTCCCCTTAACCGATCTTCACCAAAAACAAAAGGTCTAGAGAACTCTACAATTCAGGGCAGTATGCAAAACAGTATTTGATTCTGTTTGAATTTGCGGCTGTTATCGTTTGCCAAACAAACAAAATTACCCTTGATAAAAAAAAATCGTTGCCGGTAAACTACCCCTTTCCCTCAACCGATCTTCTCCAAAAACTATAAGTCATGAGTACTCTACGAATCAGAGCTGTATGCAAGAAATTATTTGATTCTGTTTGAATTTGCAGCTGTTATCGTTTGCCATAGAAAAAAAATCTACAGACACACACACAGACACTTTTCGAAAAACGCCTTTTTTTCATGTTTTGAGTGTAGTACAATCAGAATCTGCAATAATCTCGAACACGATTTTTTTTGCCATCACCATACTTCCATTTCCTTAAGGAATATGGAAGTAAAATTACCCCCGATAAAAAAACGTTGCTGGTAAACTACCCCTCCCCCTTAACCGATCTTCACCAAAATCAATAGGTAATGAGAACTCTATAATTCAGGACTGTGTGCAAAAGAGTAGTTGATTCTGTTTGAATTTGAGGCTGTTATCGTTTGCCATAGAAAAAAATTGCACTTGTTTTAAAAAAAACGTTGCTGGTAAACTACCCCTTTCCCTCAACCGATCTTCACCAAACGCAACACGTCGTGAATACTTTACAAATCAGGACTGTATGCAAAAAATTATTTGATTCTGTTTGAATTTGCGGCTATCGTTTGCCATAGAAAAAAGTAAAAATTACCCTTGATAAGAAAAACGTTGCTGGTAAACTACCCCTTCCCGTTAACCGATCTTCACCAAAAACAACAGATCTTGAGTACTCTAAAAGTCAGAAATGTATGCAAAAAAGAATTTGATTTTGTTTGAATTTGCGACTCTTATCGTTTGCCACAGAAAATACCCTTTTAAAACATAAAACGTTGCAGGTGAACTACCCCTTTCCATTAACCGATCTTCACCAAAAACAAAAGATCTTGAAATCTTTACAAATGAGGTCTGTATGCAAAAAATTGTTTGATTCTGTGTGAATTTGCAGCTCTTATCGTTTGCCATAGGAAATACCCTTTTAAAACATAAAACGTTGCAGGTAAACTACCCCTTTCCCTTAACCGATCTTCACCAAAAACTACAGATCTTGACAGCTCTACAATGCAGGGCAGTATGCAAAATATTATATGATTGTCTTTGAATTTGCGGCTGTTATCATTTGCCATAAAAAATACCCTTGATAAAACATAAAACGTTGTCTGTAAACTACCCCTTTCCCTCAACCGATCTTCACCAAAAACTATAGGTCATGAGTACTCTACAAATCAGGGCTGTGTGCAAAAGAGTAGTTGATTCTGTTTGAATTTGAAGCTGTTGTCGTTTGCCATAGAAAAAATCTACACAGACACACATACAGACACTTTACGAAAATATCGGTATGGAGAACCATACATGACTTCCATATTCTAAGATTTATATTTAAAATCATTTTCAGCCAAACAGCCAGGCTGTGTCTTACCTGCCTTTTTATTGCTGTATTAAATGAAAAATATTATATTACATTAAAATGAAAAAATTATAATTTTATTGCCTGGCAACAAAATTATTATATTTTTAACAATTACCATTGTTTCAAAAAGTTTAAATAAATTTTCAAGTACTTTACTCTTGTTAAAACGTAAAAGGTTGCAGGTAAACTACCCCTTCCCCTTAACCGATCTTCACCAAAATCGAAAGTCGTGGAGACCTCTACAATTCAGGGACGTTTGCAACAAATTATTTGATTCTGTTTGAATTTGCGGCTGTTATCGTTTGCCATAGAAAATACGCTTGATAAAAAAACGTTGCAGGTAAACTACCCCTTCCCCTTAACCGATCTTCACCAAAAACAATAGGTCTTGAGTACTCTACAAATCAGGGCTGTATGCAAAACATTATTTGATTCTGTTTGAATTTGCGGCTGTTATCGTTTGCCATAGAAAATACCCTTGTTAAAAAAACGTTGCAGGTAAACTACCCCTTTCCCTCAACCGATCTTCACCAAAAACAATAGGTCTTGAGAACTCAACAATTTAGGGCTGTATGCAAATAATCTTTTGATTCTGTTTGAATTTGCGGCTGTTATCGTTTGCCATAGGAAATACCCTTGTTAAAACATAAAACGTTACTGGTAAACTACCCCTTTCCCTTAACCGATCTTCACCAAAAACAATAGGTCTTGAGTACTCTACAAATAAGGGCTGTATGCAAAACATTATTTGATTCTGTTTGAATTTGCGGCTGTTATCGTTTGCCATAGAAAATACCCTTGTTAAAAAAACGTTGCTGGTAAACTACCCCTTTCCCTCAACCGAACTTCACCAAAAACAACAGGTCTTGAGAACTCTACAATTTAGGGCTGTATGCAGATAATCTTTTGATTCTGTTTGAATTTGCGGCTGTTATCGTTTGCCATAGGAAATACCCTTGTTAAAACATAAAACGTTACAGGTAAACTACCCCTTTCCCTTAACCGATCTTCACCAAAATCAAAAGATCTTGAGAACTTTGCAGCTCAGGGCTGTATGCGAAACATTATTTGATTCTGTTTGAATTTGCGGCTGTTATCGTTTGCCAAACAAACAAAATTACCCTTGCTAAAAAAAAACCGTTGCAGGTAAACTACCCCTTTCCCTCAACCGATCTTCACCAAAAACAATAGGTCGCGAGTACTCTGCAAATCAGGGCTGCATGCAAAAAATTATTTGATTCTGTTTGAATTTGCGGCAGTTATCGTTTGCCATAGAAAAAAAAATCTACAGACACACACACAGACAGACAGACAGACAGACAGACAGACAGACACACACACAGACACTTTTCGGAAAACGATTTTTTTTCATGTTTTGAGTGTAGTAGAATCAGAATCTGCAATAATCTCGAACACGATTTTTTTTGCCATCACCATACTTCCATTCCTTAAGGAATATGGAAGTAAAATATCGGTATGGAGAACCATACATGACTTCCATATTCTAAGATTTATATTTAAAATCATTTTCAGCCAAACAGCCAGGCTGTGTCTTACCTGCCTTTTTATTGCTGAATTAAATGAAAAATATTATATTACATTAAAATAAAAAAATTATAATTTTATTGCCTGGCAACAAAATTATTTTATTTTTAACAATTACCATTCTTTCAAAAAGTTTAAATAAATTTTCAAGTACTTTACTCTTGTTAAAACGTAAAAGGTTGCAGGTAAACTACCCCTTCCCCTTAACCGATCTTCACCAAAATCGAAAGTCATTGAGACCTCTACAATTCAGGGACGTATGCAAAAAATTATTTGATTCTGTTTGAATTTGCGGTTGTTATCGTTTGCCATAGAAAATACGCTTGAAAAACAAACGTTGCAGATAAACTACCCCTTCCCCTTAACCGATCTTCACCAAAAACAATAGGTCTTGAGTACTCTACAAATCAGGGCTGTATGCAAAACATTATTTGATTCTGTTTGAATTTGCGGCTGTTATCGTTTGCCATAAAAAATACCCTTGTTAAAAAAATGTTGCAGGTAAACTACCCCTTTCCCTCAACCGATCTTCACCAAAAACAATAGGTCTTGAGAACTCTACAATTTAGGGCTGTATGCAAATAATCTTTTGATTCTGTTTGAATTTGCGGCTGTTATCGTTTGCCATAGTAAATACCCTTGTTAAAACATAAAATGTTACAGGTAAACTACCCCTTTCCCTTAACCGATCTTCACCAAAAACAATAGGTCTTGAGTACTCTACAAATCAGGGCTGTATGCAAAACATTATTTGATTCTGTTTGAATTTGCGGCTGTTATCGTTTGCCATAGAAAATACCCTTGTTAAAAAAACGTTGCTGGTAAACTACCCCTTTCCCTCAACCGAACTTCACCAAAAACAATAGGTCTTGAGAACTCTACAATTTAGGGCTTTATGCAAATAATCTTTTGATTCTGTTTGAATTTGCGGCTGTTATCGTTTGCCATAGGAAATACCCTTGTTAAAACATAAAACGTTACAGGTAAACTACCCCTTTCCCTTAACCGATCTTCACCAAAATCAACAGATCTTGAGAACTATACAATTCAGGGCGGTATGCGAAACATTATTTGATTCTGTTTGAATTTGCGGCTGTTATCGTTTGCCAAACAAACAAAATTACCCTTGCTAAAAAAAAACCGTTGCAGGTAAACTACCCCTTTCCCTCAACCGATCTTCACCAAAAACAAAAGGTCGCGAGTACTCTGCAAATCAGGGCTGCATGCAAAAAATTATTTGATTCTGCTTGAATTTGCGGCAGTTATCGTTTGCCATAGAAAAAAAATCTACAGACAGACAGACAGACAGACAGACAGACACACACACAGACACTTTTCGGAAAACGACCTTTTTTCATGTTTTGAGTGTAGTAGAATCAGAATCTGCAATAATCTCGAACACGATTTTTTTTGCCATCACCATACTTCCATTCCTTAAGGAATATTGAAGTAAAACAGTCGCTCTGAGACGTTTTTAAAGTGTGGTTGACTACGTTCGGCTAAATCGTGTCTTTAAACATCATCGCTTTGTTATAAATCAACGATATTATTATTTTGTTGTTGTGTTATATTATGAATTGTGTTTACAGTGTTCTAAGTATCTTACTTAATATTCGACAGTTGTTCGTATTTTGTTTGCATATTCAGATCTCAGTTGGGATAATTAAAATTTTTTTTTTGAAGGAGGAATAACACCGCTGGATATACTAAGATTTTTAATTACTGGAGCAATTCCTGAAAAGTGTACAAAATCGTATCAAAGTAGAAACTTTTAAGAGACAATGTAAACTTTATGTTATTCGTGACAATAAACTGTTTTATCGTAAATGTGACAGGCTAAGAGGTACAGAAAAATTAATAGAAATTGTTCACGACGATAATAAAAAAAAAAATTGATGGGCGTAGCCCACAAAGGTGCTGATACTAGCAAACAAGCGATTGGTATGTCTGCACATTGAGGAATTAATAGCACCGTGGACATACTTTCACAACGGTACTACTTTAAAAATATAAAATTAAAGGTGACAGATTTTGTAAAAAATTGTTAAGTGTGTCAGAAAGTTACACCTCCATGGGTGTCTTGTGTACCCGAAATGAAGCCAATTCCTGTTCCTAAGAGAGTCATGGAACAAATTGGAATAGATGTTATGCAGTTACCAGAAGTGCAGGGCAAAAAATACATAGTGGTGGCAGTAGACTACTTTTCAAAGTGGGCTGAGGCGAAAGCCCTTAAAAATAAGACTGGCATTGAAGTGGCTAAATTTATTTATGAAATTATATGTAGACATGGTTGCCCTAAAATACAAATTAACGATAATGGTCGCGAGTTTGTAAATGAAGTTTCTAAAGAATTGCATAGACTGACGGGGACAAAACAAAGATTAACATCACCCTACCATCCACAGGCTAATGGATTAGTAGAACGTCAAAATAGGACAATAAAAGATAAACTGAAAAGAACTTTAATGGAAAACATTAATAACTGGCCTGATGTTCTCGAGAGTGTATTATTTGCGTACAGAACATCTAGACACAAAACAACAGGATTTTCACCTTGTTTTATGTTATACAACAGAGAACCAGTTTTACCATTAGACCTTGTTGATGAAGATAATTTGACCGATGAAGACGAGGAGTCTCTTCAGGTAGCTGAAAAAACAACGGATGTTCAAGAAGTAGAGGAAGATATTGTCGAAGAAAATAAAGAAATGGAAAGAAAATTACAAAAAATATTAGAAGTGAAAAAAGTAATTGATGAACCAGCATTAAAAAATATCAGAAGAGCTCAGATTAAACAGAAAAAGCAATTTGACAAAAGACATACAATAACAAAGAAAATGGAAATAAAACCTGGGAGTAGAGTTTTGGTAAAAAATGTGACAAAATTCAAAAATAAATTAATGTTTACTGAACTTCCATGGAGTGGACCATTTACAGTTAACATAGTTTTAAGAAACGAGTATTGTATATTACAAGATGAAAGTGGCAAAGTGAGGAAAAAGAAAGAACATGTAAAAAACTTGAAAATTTTCTACAATCTAAATGATGATAAATCTGATGTGGAGGTTTCTGGTGAGTGGTGTGAAGTGATTTTTTTTTATGATCCGGTTGACGTAGAGTGGCAAATGGAAAAGTGTAAAGTGTTGGGTCTGTCCTTTGAAGGACAATGCACATGTATTAGAATCGGTCATAAATTAGCACTTGCAAAACCACACGGTGTGAAGAAAATTGTGGGTGACGGAAATTGTTGGTTTAGGGCAGTTTCCTACGTAATTACTGGCAGTGAAGGTTATCACATGGACGTTAGAAACATAGTTGTCAATTATATGGACAATGAATTGAACAACAACCGAGCCAATGATTTATTTAAAGGTAGGACGTCACTAAAAAATATGATAAAAGAAGGCACATGGGCAACTGAAAGTGAGATATTTGGAACTGCATCACTTTTGAATACAAACATTTTTGTGTACACAAAGATAAACTCAAAAAATGGAGAGAAGTGGGACTGGCAGTTATTTACAGCAGGTGCTTCAGCAAAGTTAAAAAAAAGTGAAATTCCAAGCCAAAAATATATATACATTACAAATGAAAGTGGTTGTCATTATGAAGTTGTTATTTCAGTTCATGGAATGGGTGTAGTTTAAGCAATACCTACGTGTCTACAGAAAAGTAAGTAGGCTACTATACTATTATTTTATCTCTTACTGTATATAAAGTGTAATGAAAACTAAAGACATCTTTTTATAGTGTAAATAATTAATAATTTTGTTTTTATTGTTTAAAATTAATTAATTGATACAGCTTTAAACAATTCGTTAAAACGAATTTTAAAAAGATTAATTATTATGGCAACTTAGAAAGTTACATAAATTTAGTTTCATGAAACAGATAGAAACTAATTTTGTACTGAGAATCCCCGAAATACTCCACTCTGTGCAAGCCGAAACATAACGTTTATTGCATACTGCAAAAATATTTTTGCTGTTAGTCTTGTCTTTCTGATTGCATATAATTTACTTTAAGGAATAATGGTTAACAGACAAACTAAGTTATTTTTTCATTCAAGTGAGTTTACGTTAAATTTGAATACTTTTAATCCTATAGTCGTTTAATTCTACAAGACCGAAGGAAGTGACAATAAAAGTAAGCGACGATATGACCATCCAATTTTGAATGCTTCATTCGCCGTGTTTAAAGATGAGCTTCTGGAATTTGGAGCTACCAACCACGAAAACATCAGCTCGCACAGTTCGGCGAAATTGGTAAGAAACCTGTAACATTTACTCTGAAATAATTAAGAGCGTGAAGGGGCGCATATACAGGGGGGGGGAATGGGACCGGACCCCACCCCACAAGGTCGACAGTTGACAAGAAATTTTGTTAATCTCCTAATTTTTAAGCTGTTTTATTAATTTCACAGCTGTATACGCTAA
This sequence comes from Magicicada septendecula, assembly GCA_034769895.1. NCBI lineage: Eukaryota > Metazoa > Arthropoda > Insecta > Hemiptera > Cicadidae > Magicicada > Magicicada septendecula. The sequence continues at coordinate 848,325,641 of CM068367.1, forward strand.
TACAGTAATACCCCTTTTTTAAATAGAGGTCTAAAAACAAATTTATTACACAGAATATGCGTGTACGTTTGAAATATGAAATATAGGAATTCAAGTAAATCAATAAGTATCTTATAAACAATGTTGCAATAGCGCTTATTACTTCCATATTCCTTAAGGAAATGGAAGTATGGTGATGGCAAAAAAAATCGTGTTCGAGATTATTGCAGATTTTGATTGTACTACACTCAAAACATGAAAAAAGTCGTTTTTCGAAATGTGTGTGTGTGTGTGTGTGTGTGTGTGTGTGTGTGTGTGTGTGTGTCTGTCTGTCTGTCTATCTGTGTGTAGATTTTTTTCTATGGCAAACGATACCTGCATCTTCGAAGAGTTGCTAGGCTCAGTTGGGGAGGCTTCGATGGAGGCAATTGAGAATGAAGAGGAAGCAGGAGAATTCGAGGATGATAGAGAGGAGTTGGTGCCATCCTATGACGAGGTGTATGAAGCTCTAGAAAAGCTTAAAAATAACAAGGCAGCAGGTTCCGATGGTTTACCAGGGGAACTATTAAAGAGCGCAGGAGGAGATTTCATAAAGGAATTTGCCCACCTCATAGAGCGAATATGGCTGGAGGAGGTAATGCCTGATGAGTGGAACAATGGGGTGGTGTGTTTAATACATAAAAAGGGTGATCCGCTCATATGTAAAAATTATAGGGGCATCTCTCTACTTAATGCAGCGTATAAGGTATTGTCCAACATCATATTTTCTAGGCTGCTTCCCTACGCTGAGGAAAACATAAAAGAATATCAATGTGGATTCACTAGGAATAGGTCAACAACAGACCAAATATTTACACTAAGGCAAATCCTAGAAAAAACGTTGGAATATGGAGTGGCCACTCACCATCTCTTTGTGGATTTCCAGTCGGCATATGATTCAATCAACCGGAAAATGCTATATAGAGCTGTGAAGGAATGAAGGAGTTGAATATACCATCTAAGTTGGTGCGTATGGTTGGAGTAGTTATGTCCAATTCTAAGTGCCAAATAAGAATACAATCAAATCTATCTAACTCCTTAAAAACATTGAATGGGTTGAAACAAGGAGATGCCTTAGCATGTCTGTTGTTCAACATAGCTTTAGAAAAGGTCATCAGGGATTCAGGAATTCAAACTAGCGGACTCATATTTCACAAGGAGGTACAGCTTCTTGCCTATGCCGATGACATTGACGTCATAAGTAGGTCTGAATCTGGCTTAAAGGAAGCCTTTCGGGAACTGGAGTTATCCGCTAAGGCATGGGCTTGGTTATAAACCAAAGCAAAACCAAATATATGGTTGTAGGTGCCAACACTCGTGCCCTGTCCCTGCGCATTAACGATTATGAATTTGAAAAGGTTAGCACGGCAGGTCCTTCTGCGACTGCACCCAAAGCGCGCCTCTTTAAGTGTTTGTTGAATTGTTGCATTGCTGCAAACAGATTACTCAAGTATGAATGTGTAGTCTAAACGAACACAAGGAATGATTAAACAAACAACGCACACTACCTTGGACAGGCACAGAGACAGCGGAAACCAGCTACCAGGGCCTCCTTTATCTCTGATGTCATAAGCCAGTGACGTCATTTGATCAACTCAGACTGGTGACCAACTCAGACCGCTACACAAAGAACAAGCAATACGCTTGCTGCGCTGCATTTATTTGAATAACATTCAGATATTGCGTGGACACATTTTACACTGTTTTGATAAGTATACGACCGCGTCCATCATATTTCAGACACTGCGCGCGCGGAGCATCTTTACATTAAAACGCGTATTTTGTAACTAGCTAACTAGGGTATGCGTGGACTTGGAAAATTAAATGACACATACATTTCGATAGATTTTTTCCTGCTCTTTCTAATGGTGTCATTAGTTTTTCACGAAAAAATTTTTCTTGGAGAAAAACGAGTTCAAAGTTGTGTGGTTTTTCGCAAAGTATACCCTTTTTTATTTCAAAATAAATTATATCAATCGAAAGTACAACTCTTTGACAACATCTGTGTGAAATTTCAATTTGGAGAAACCATTGGTTCGGATGTTATTGTAAATTGAACCAGGAAAAACGTCGCGTGCCGGCCAGAAAAGCGTAGCGTGCTTTTGTATATCTATATATATTCACGACTCGCGCGGAGATATACAAAAGCACGAGGCGCTACGCTTTTCTGGCCGGCGCGCGACGTTTTTTCTTGTTTAATTTACAATCGCATCCGACCCAATGGTTTCTCCAACTTGAAATTTTGTCTGAAATATGATGGACGCGGTCATAAACTTCTTAATCGGTAAACTCAGCAAAAAAAACCCCTTGCGCGAGGCCTGGTGCGGCCGCACGGTCACACCACCCTAAGGACGGCTCTGGTTGAGTTGGACTGCATCTTGTTGATATCGCTTGTGCGTTACATTATTTATTATAGTACCTACCGCATTTAAACCATATGCGTTTCCGTTTTTAACATTTGAAGTTATAATTATACCTTATTAAATAGTGCGTCTTATATTTTATTTACGTTGTATTTAAACGATACGCATTATATTTGAAATTATAGTTATATATTTTAGAATAGTTTCAATGTTGGTTTAATAACTTATATTTTCTACAGTGTCGGTTTGTATAATAAAAACCTTTTAGCAAAACCTTTTACTTCCCGGTCATTCAACGAAAAAACTGAAATGATAAAACCCCGATTCTTTTAAACTTAACCCAGCTATCTGGAAAGTTGACTAAGCATTTCCAGTCTAGTATGTACAGCAAATGTGAGTGGTTGGCTGGTAGTGGTGAACTAAATGCACTATTTTGCTGGTATTGTTTGTTGTTTGGAAAGGACAGGAACACTAGCTGGACCAAGACTGGATTCAAACATTTAGGAAACCTAGTTGAATTTATTGCCATATTGAGTGTGAGTCTGTATGTGGGGGACACATGCTTGGGAGTACCAGAGTCCGTGTTGGAGTCAATGCAAGCCGCGCGCGCTCGCACTGACCCCCAACACGCAGACTGCAACGCAGGTCGTGTGTCCGCCAAACGGGTGAGTGTGATGCCCCTGCCCTAATTGTAGCAATCAAAACAGCAAAAAACCTTGTTTTAACATCTCGAGTATTTCACAATGGTTAAACACTCCAAGAGATGGATTTATTTGCAGAGACACCAACGGAATACAATACGTCTGTAATAGTTGACAATTTGAATTAAAATAAACAAATTCATTAGTTTCGTTCAATTGCTTAGAAACAGACAATTTATTGTTAACGTCAACAATTAAAATTTAATAGTAAATTTTTGGAAGTACGTACAAGTAAAAAATGTGTGTTAAATACTCTCATTTTGAAGAAAACGAGAGGTAAAATTTATTTTATCTAAAATTCATTAGCTTTCAGAATTCACCTTAACTAAAAGAATTTAGATTCTAAAATTCTAATTTCTGTTAGATAATCTAAAATATTAGAACGTCTTTGCCTGCACAACGTCAAATCTCCAGCTCCCCATTATTTTTTCACATCAACTTGTCTACTTAATAAAACTCTAACACTGACTGACAGACAACGCACAGCCTAAACCGGTGGGTCTAGAAGCATGAAATTTTGCACAGGAGTTTCTTATATAACGTAGGTGAGCACTAAGAAAGGATTTTTGAAAATTCATCCCCTAAGGGTGTTAAATAGGGGATGAAAATTTGTATGGAAGTTCGTCATTTTTGAAGTTAGAAATATGGAAATTGGTGTTTAGGCTTCTGTTAATAAATAAAAGTTAGTTGTATCAGCGTTTTTGGAAATTCATCCCCTAAGGGGGTAAAATAAGGGACGAAATTTGTATGGGAAGTGCGTCATTTTTGAAGTTAGAAACGTAGAAGTTGGTATTTAGGCTTCTGAAGAACTTCGAAAGTAAGTACCTAATAAAAAAATACGTTTTGACTGATTTAAGGGTTGATTTATCAAAAGGGAAATGTCACGGATCGACCTGAAAATAAAAGTACGAAACACGCATAGAAACTGACAGGGAAGAAAGAGATTCAGAGATATTTATGTTGAAACACATGTAATGTAATAAAATATTGAAGTATTAACTTTAAATAAATATTCTTATTCCAAAAATTAGACGTGATTTTTTCTGTCGAACCGGCGTTTAAGAAATAAAATATTATGAGAAATATAATATTTTGACTTTTGAGAAATATTATGCCTTTAATTAGAGGAAATTCACATTTCATGGTTTTTCTTCTAATTTAAGAAAAAATATTTCTGTCAATATATTTTTGTCAATGTTAGGTTCATGACAATGAACAATTTCATAGCTTAGTTATATGTAAGTTTTCAGGTTTATTCATTTGTTTTGGTTTAGCATTTGAGTAATTTTGAGTTAGGTTTTGTTTTGTAAATAGGGATAGTTATTTTTTCGTGCTAATTGCACTTACTTTAATTGTATTCATTTAAAATGGTTGTGGAAATTTTGATGATTGAGGGGCAGAATGTCCCACAGACTGTTGTTCCTATTGTAGGAGATGAAGCCTGCTTATTTCAGGCCTTATCTTTTTTTATTAATAAAACCCAGGAAATGCATAATGATGTGCGTGGGCAGATCGTTAGGTATGTTGTAGATAACTGGATAGAATTTTCTATTATGTCATGTGACGAAAATGGAGATAACTATGCCACATCGTCCGATTATAACAACGATATGATAAAAACATCAACGTTCGGTAGTTTATGTGAGTTGGAAGCTGCTGGGCGAATCTTTCCGTTTGTTTTCGAAGTCTATCGAAATGGTACGTTATATGTGAAAACAGGAACTGAGGGTCGACCTGTTAAGCGGCTTAGGTTTACAGCAAGTCTTTCAAGTGGGCATTTTGATGCATATGCTTCACAAGAAAATTCGGTTTCGCAAGTTTTGGACACAGGTATTCCAAAAGTTATTACTGCTAAAAAAATAACGCGAAGAGTAGAAATACCAGTAACTCCGTCGCCTGAGAGTCAGTCCCTGTCTTCATCTTCGTCATACCAAAGCTTAGAACAGATTGCTCCAAGTCTAACACAAAAGTCAAACAAAAAACGAAGGGCTCGATACACAAATAAAACCCGAAAAATTCAGAAAAAAAAAATCTTCTAAAAATAACCCTACTGCGCATCAGAAAGCGGTAGCAAAATATCAGGAATCACATCCTGAAGTACACCGACAAGCTGTGGCCAAGTGTCAACACATACATCCAGAGGTCAACAGAAGAAGAAGAAACCTGAAGACTGCATATGCCACCAATTACGATGACAGCAAACCATCTCTCACAGTAGGATCAATGTCTGACCGATGTCATGACTGCTTGGCAAAAATGTTTCCTGGCGAGAGAGTCACAGGCGGATATTTTTCCATGTGCTGTGGCAACGGAAAAGTCGAAATGCCGGATTCGCGGATTGTCAGATCTGTGCCCAAGGAATTAGAAGAACTCTTTGTCAGCCAGTCCTCAGAGGCCAAAAACTTCCGCGAGTACATTCGCAACTACAACAGCGCATTGGCTTTTGCATCCATTGATGCCAAGATGGACCACAGTTTTGCCGGAAGAAGAGGACCAACACCGCACAAAGTCTCGGGAGACGTACGGTTCATGACTTCTCACTTGATGTCAACCGACAGACCTGCATATGCCTGTCTCTATTACGTCGACTATCAACAAGCACTCCGAGGAGAGAATGGGAAGATCTGAGAATGACAAATGCTTGGGGACTGTCATGAGCAAGTTGGACACTGTGTTGCGGCGATCCAATGTGTACGCACAGGCTTACAAGATGATTAAGGATGTTGTTGCCCAAGTTGGAGAGCCTGAAATAGTCAAGCTCATGTTTTTCAAAGACACGGAGAAGGACAAGAGGAGATACAACGGACCGAGTGCAAACGAGGTTGCGATCGTCTTTACGGGAGAAAGCGGAAACCCTCCTCAGAATATTGACTTTACTGTTTTCCATAACCAGCATGGACTCCTCAAATACTCCAACATGAGCCCCCACATTGATCCGATGGCCTTTCCTCTGCTCTTTCCCCGAGGTGAACTTGGATGGGATCCAAACATGACTCACACGGGACGAAGACAAACTGCATCTCACAACAGGCTAACAATGCAGCAGTTCTACAAATACAGGCTAATGGAGAGAGACAACCATGGATTCACTCCTCTTCAACATGGTTGCAAGCTCTTTCAGCAGTATTTGGTTCTCTCCTACGTGAGATATGAGTCGAACAACCTCTTCTGTATTCGTCAGAATCAAAGCAAACTTAGAATTGAGAAGTATCAAGGACTTATGGATGCCCTTGCTCAAGATCCAGCTGATCACCAGAGACCGATTGGAAGAGTCTGCATATTGCCTTCGACATTCCACGGCGGTCCAAGGTATATGCAACAAAATTACCAGGACGCCATGGCAATCGTGAACCGGTACGGAAAACCTGATCTTTTCATCACGTTCACCTGTAATCCAAACTGGCCTCAGACAACAAACGAACTGAAGCCTGGACAAACTCCTCAAGACCGACCAGACTTGGTGGCGAGAGTGTTTCACCTCAAACTCGAAGTTCTTTTAGGCATGCTCAAAGATGGTCATTTTGGGAGATGTCTTGCCCTCATTTACGTTGTCGAGTGGCAAAAACGGGGTCTTCCACATGCCCACATCTTGATGATGCTGAAAAGTGATGACAAAATCAGAGGAAGAGAAATGATTGATGAAGTAGTCTGTGCTGAGATACCTGACGAGACTGCCGAACCAAATCTTTACAGCATCGTGACCCAGCACATGATTCATGGACCGTGTGGAGAACTTAACCGTGACTGTGTTTGTATGGAACATGGCAAATGCAGGAAGGAGTTCCCAAAGAAATTCAACCCTGAGACTCAAGAGAATGTCGACGGCTACCCTCTTTACAGACGAAGAGATGGTAATTCTTTCATGAAGAATGGAGTCAGGATTGACAATCGATGGGTAGTTCCGTACAACAAGTTTCTCCTCAAAGAGTTCAATGCTCACATCAACATGGAGATGTGTGCCACTGTGAAGGCGACGAAGTATCTTTACAAGTATGTATACAAAGGTCATGATTGCGCAAAGATGGAAATCACCTCCGAAAACAATGAGCATGATGAAATTACTCGATACATTGATGGTAGAATGGTGACGGCTCCGGAAGCGGCTTGGCGACTTCTTGGATTTAAATTGCACTCTCAAAGCCACCACATTGAGAGATTGGCAGTTCATTTACCTCATCAACAGAATGTTAGGTTTCTGGAAGGTCAAGAACGTCAGGTATTAGAGAACGCTTCCTCAAAAGATACAACGCTGACTGCATACTGCAAGCTGTGTCAGTCAGACCCTGATGCAAGAGAGCTCCTCTACGCAGAAGTCGGAGAATCATATCGATTCGTTAATGGAAAATGGCAAAAACGAGTGCGTCGTTTGGATACAATTTCTCGGATGTACAGCGTCAGCCCTTTGGATCGTGAGCGATATTTTTTGCGACTTCTCCTTCTAAACGTTCGAGGGCCAACATCGTTTGAGAACCTGAGAACTGTGAATGGCATTACATGTGGAACATTCGAGGAGACAGCAAGAGCCAGGGGATTGCTTGAAAACGATGAGGAATGGTCGAGATGTCTTGAGGAAGCTTCAAGATATCAGTCGGCAAAATCTCTGAGGGATATTTTTGCCATCATTCTGGTGTTCTGCAATCCTCAAAATCCTACACCTGTTGAATTATTTGATCGGCATCTGGAAAGTTTAAGCGAGGATTTGAGAAGGGATCACTCGGCTGATGTTTCCAAGGATAGATGCCTTGCAGAAATCAATGATATCCTGAGACTTCACGGAACGAAGAATTCTGATTTTGGACTTCCTGATCCAGTCTTCCGCGTCGATCAAGATGAAAGTTACGACCAGGAGGAAGAGAAGAGACTTGGCGAAGAATGCTATGCCAAATGCAATCGAGAGCAAAGCCACGTTGTTGACAGCATTCTGCAAGCCTGTGAAGGAAGAGCAGACAACAAACTCTTTTCTATTGACGGTCCTGGTGGAACTGGCAAAACTTATGTCTACAACACTTTGATGCATATTTTAAGAGGAGACGGAAAGATCGTAATTCCAGTAACCTCAACAGGAATCGCAGCGACATTGCTGAGAGGTGGAAGGACGGCTCACTCAAGGTTTAAGTTACCGGTACCACTTAACGAAACATCAACATCACTCCTGACCCAAGGCCAAAAAGCATATCGCGAGTTGGAGGCTGCCAGCTTGATTATCTGGGACGAAGTAGCGATGGCACAAAGACGCGCTCTTGAAGTTCTCGATCTGCTTCTTCGGGATATGATGAAAAGTAAAATTCCATTTGGAGGTAAAATCATTTTGTTGGGCGCAGACTTCAGGCAATGTTTACCTGTTGTTCCAAGAGGAGGTCGAGCAGCAATCGTCGGAGAATCTCTCAAACGATGCAACCTCTTCTACTCATTCAAAGAATTCAAGCTCACCCAAAATATGAGAGCGGATCGCAACGAGAAAGTATTTGCTGAATGGCTTCTGAAACTTGGAGAAGCCCGTCTGCCACATGCAGAAGTTTTTGGTGACGATAGCTTCCAGATTCCTGAGCCTTGCGTCGCTAAAAAAGATCTGGTAGAGCTAATTTTTAGAAACGATCTTGACCCCTCATCCTGTGAGTCATTCAAAAATGTTGCGATCCTGACACCGAGAAATGAAGATTCACTTGAGATGAACGATAAGATTGTCGACAAAATCCGCGGAGAAGCCAAAATTTACAGCAGCATCGACAATATCGAGTGTGATGATCCAGAGGAACAAAATAATTATCCAATGGAGTTCATTAACTCGCAGACTCCTTCAGGAATGCCTCCGCACATACTGAGACTGAAGATAGGATCGATCGTCATGCTGCAGCGTAACTTACACACAATGAAAGGATTGTGCAATGGAACACGCCTGATTATCCGAAATATGGGTGAACATATTCTTGATGCCGAAATCCTTACTGGTGATCATGCCGGCGAACGTGTGTTCATTCCTCGGATTAATCTATCTCCAAGCCAAGCTGAGCTTCCATTCCGGCTGAGAAAGCGACAATTTCCTATTAGGCTGTCGTTCGTCATGACAATCAACAAGTCCCAAGGTCAGACCTTTGACAAAATCGGACTTTATCTTCCAGCTCCAGCTTTTGGACATGGTCAAATTTATGTCGCCTTTTCTCGAGTCAGGCGCTTTGAAGATGTGAAAGTTTTTGTGGCAGATTCCGTGAATCAAGGACGGATTGGCTCCCAAGTCTGGACTCAAAATGTGGTATATCGTGAAGTCCTATAGGTGATTCTGAGATGTAGAATTCCATATCTCTACTAAAATGCAAATATTCAAATGGACTAACTGATATTAATATACTTATGTATACACTATTTGTATTATTCTATACGAATAAACAATTCATCTAATTGTGTTACTGCATGTTTGTAAATATCTACCAAATTATCAAATTTTGATTTTACGTATCGAGGAAACATGAATGATGGATCTATTGCTTCGCACTTTTTGGATATTCATAACTTACAATATAAGAATATTATTAATATAGGTGTACCATTAGCAATTTACCAACTCGACAGTTACCACAACAATCATATACAAATATTCGCGTGCGAAGCCGCGGGTACCTGCTAGTAGATTATAAAAGTAATCAATAGAGTAGCCTAATTATTGTCTGTTCTATTAAGTCATTTAATACTACATCGTCCTGCAGGAACAGTACAATATCAATAGTCAGTACTGTGAACTGAAAAATGCAACAGACAAACGATATTTAATTACCTACTGCAAATAAAAATGTTAATATAATTTAATGATTAAAATAAAATCGTCTATGATTTTTAATTATAAATGACTAAGTTTTTTAGTGCTAAATATTTTATGTCATTTTTCTTGCAACAGAAATATTAATTATTATTTTTTAAGAAGCTTAATTTGAGGATTTATTTAACATGATTTTATTACTTCCATATTCCTTAAGGAAATGGAAGTATGGTGATGGCAAAAAAAATCGTGTTCGAGATTATTGCAGATTCTGATTGTACTACACTCAAAACATGAAATTTCGGTATGGAGAACCATACATGACTTCCATGTTCTAAGATTTATATTTAAAATCATATTCGAACTGAAATATTTCCATAGAAACTACTTCTTTCTACTTATTGCTTTAGCCTTAACCACAGTACTGTGGTCACTAACGTATACCACCTCACGTTTTCGCACTCGATTTTCACTGAGATGGAAGTCGATAGCACTGCCGAAAAGTCTGGTTTTGGAGAAAACATTGGACTACGGCTAAACAGCCCGGGAAGGAATTTTAACAAAGAACTATTTCTTTGTTGCCGATAACGTAGAACACATTAGAAAATTTCCCCACCCCGTTCACCTTACCTCTTCATTTATAGATATTTCATCTACGTTCCTACAGTGGATTATTATGAGCTTCTTATCAAGATACTTTATTTCTCAAAATTAAGTACTTTACTCTTGTTAAAACATAAAACGTTGCAGGTAAACTACCCCTTTCTCTAAACCGATCTTCACCAAAATCAATAGACCTTCAGTCCTCTACAATGCAGGGATGCATGACAAAAAATATTCGATTCTGTTTCAATTTGCGGCAGTTATCGTTCGTCATGAAAACATTTCTCTTATTACAACATAACATGTTTCAGGTAACTACCCCTTTCCCTTTACCGATCTTCACCAAAATCAACAGGCCTTGAGTTCTCTACAATTTAGGAACGTATGCAAAACATTATTTGATTTTCTTTGAATTTACGGCAGTTATCGTTCGTCATAGAAAACATTACCCTTGTTAAAACATAAAAAGTTGCAGGTTAACTACCCCTTTCTCTAAACCGATCTTCACAAAAATCAATAGACCTTCAGTCCTCTACAATTCAGGGCTGCATGCAAACAATTATTTGATTCTGTTTGAATTTGCGGCTCTTATCGTTTGCCATAGTAAATACCCTTGTTAAAATATAAAACGTTGCAGGTAAACTACCCTTCCCTTAACCGATCTTCAACAAAATCAACAGCCATTGAGTTCTTTATAACTCAGAAAGGTATGCAAAAAAGTAGTTGATTCTGTTTGAATTTACGGCAGTTATCGTTCGTCATATAAATATCGGTATGGAGAACCATACATGACTTCCATATTCTAAGATTTATATTTAAAATCATTTTCAGCCAAACAGCCAGGCTGTGTCTTACCTGCCTTTTTATTGCTGTATTAAATGAAAAATATTATATTACATTAAAATGAAAAAATTATAATTTTATTGCCTGGCAACAAAATTATTTTATTTTTAACAATTACCATTGTTTCAAAAAGTTTAAATAAATTTTCAAGTACTTTACTCTTGTTAAAACGTAAAAGGTTGCAGGTAAACTACCCCTTCCCCTTAACCGATCTTCACCAAAATCGAAAGTCATTGAGACCTCTACAATTCAGGGACGTATGCAAAAAATTATTTGATTCTGTTTGAATTTGCGGCTGTTATCGTTTGCCATAGAAAATACGCTTGATAAAAAAACGTTGCAGGTAAACTACCCCTTCCCCTTAACCGATCTTCACCAAAAACAATAGGTCTTGAGCACTCTACAAATCAGGGCTGTATGCAAAACATTATTTGATTCTGTTTGAATTTGCGGCTGTTATCGTTTGCCATAGAAAATACCCTTGTTAAAAAAACGTTGCAGGTAAACTACCCCTTTCCCTCAACCGATCTTCACCAAGAACAACAGGTCTTGAGAACTCTACAATTTAGGGCTGTATGCAAATAATCTTTTGATTCTGTTTGAATTTGCGGCTGTTATCGTTTGCCATAGGAAATACCCTTGTTAAAACATAAAACGTTACAGGTAAACTACCCCTTTCCCTTAACCGATCTTCACCAAAATCAGCAGATCTTGAGAACTCTACAATTCAGGGCTGTATGCGAAACATTATTTGATTCTGTTTGAATTTGCGGCTGTTATCGTTTGCCAAACAAACAAAATTACCCTTGCTAAAAAAAAACCGTTGCAGGTAAACTACCCCTTTCCCTCAACCGATATTCACCAAAAACAATAGGTCGCGAGTACTCTGCAAATAAGGGCTGTATGCAAAAAATTATTTGATTCTGTTTGAATTTGCGGCAGTTATCGTTTGCCATAGAAAAAAAATCTACAGACAGACAGATAGACAGACACACAGACAGACACACACACAGACACTTTTCGGAAAACGACTTTTTTTCATGTTTTGAGTGTAATAGAATCAGAATCTGCAATAATCTCGAACACGATTTTTTTTGCCATCACCATACTTCCATTCCTTAAGGAATATGGAAGTAAAAAGACTTTTTTTCATGTTTTTAGTGTAGTACAATCAGAATCTGCAATAATCTCGAATACGATTTTTTTAGGCAGATTCTGATTGTACTACACTCAAAACATGAAAAAATATCGGTATGGAGAACCATACATGACTTCCATGTTCAAAGATTTATATTTAAAATCATATTCGAAATGAAATGAAATGAAACTACTTCTTTCTACTTATTGCTTCAGCCTTAACCACGGTACTGTGGTCACTAACGTATACCACCTGACGTTTTCGCACTCGATTTTCACTGATGATGGCAGTCGATGGACTGCCGAAAAGTCTGGTTTTGCAGAAAACATTGGACTACGGCTAAACAGCCCGGGAAAGAATTTTAACAAAGAACTACTTCTTTGGTGTCGATAACGTAGTACACATATAAAAAATTCTCCCCTCCCGAATCAACTATAATTTTCATTAATAGAAAATTACCCCCACGCCGTTACCCCTTTCCCTTTACCGATCTTCACCAAAATCAACAGGCCTTGAGCTCTCTACAATTTAGGAAGGTAAGCAAAAAATATTTGATTTTCTTTGAATTTACGGCAGTTATCGTTCGTCATAGAAAAAATTACCCTACTTAAAACATAAAACGTTGCAGGTAAACTACCCCTTTCTCTAAACCGATCTTTACCAAAATCAGTAGACCTTCAATACTCTACAATTCAGTGCTGTATGCAAAACATTGTTTGATTCTGTGAGAATTTGCGGCTCTTATCGTTTGCCATAGAAAATACCCTTTTAAAACATAAAACGTTGCAGGTAAACTACCCCTTTCCCTTAACCGATCTTCACCAAAACCAATAGATATTGCTATCTCTATAATTCAGGGCTGTATGCAAAAGGCTAGTTGATTCTGTTTGAATTTGCGGATTTTATCGTTTGCCATAGAAAATGCCCTTGTTAAAATATAAAATGTTGCCGGTAAACTGCCCCTTTCCCTTTACCGATCATCACCAAAACCAATAGGTATTGAGAACTGTATAATTCAGGGCTGTATGCAAAAGAGTAGTTGATTCTGTTTGAATTTGCGGCTCTTATCGTTTGCCATAGTAAATACCGTTTTAAAACATAAAACGTAGCAGGTAAACTACCCCTTTCCCTTAACCGATCTTCACCAAAATCAATAGGTCTTGAGAACTCTAAAATTTAGGGATGTATGCAAATAATCATTTCATTCTGTTTGAATTTGCGGCTGCTATCGTTTGCCATAGAAAACAATTACCCTTGATTAAAAAAAAAACCGTTGCTGGTACACTACCCCTTTCCATCAAACGATTTTCACCAAAAACGAAATGTCGTGAGTACTCTACAAATCAGGGCTGTATGCAAACAATTATTTGATTCTGTTTGAATTTGCGGCTGTTATCGTTTGCCATAGGAAAAAAATCTATAGACACACTGACAGACACACACACAGACACTTTTTGAAAAACGACTTTTTTTCATGTTTTGAGTGTAGTACAATCAGAATCTGCAATAATCTCGAACACGTTTTTTTTGCCATCACCATACTTCCATTTCCTTAATGGAAGTAAAAGTCGTTTTTCGAAAAGTGTCTGTGAGTCTCTAGATTTTTTTTCTATGGCAAACGATAACAGCCGCAAATTCAAACAGAATCAACTAATTTTTTGCACACAGTCCTGATTTGTAGAGTTCTCAAGCCCTATTGTTTTTTGATGGAGATCGGTTAAGGGAAAGGGGTAGTTTACCAGCAACATTTTATTTTTTAACAAGGGTATTTTATATGGCAAACGATAACAGCCGCAAATTCAAACAGAATCAAATGATTATTTGCATACACCCCTAAATGTTGGAGTTCTCAAGATCCATTGGTTTTGGTGAAGATCGGTTAAGGGAAAGGGGTAGTTTACCTGCGACGTTTTATGTTTTAAAAGGTTATTTTTTATGGCAAATGATAAGAGCCGCAAATTCAAACAGAATCAAATAATGTTTTGCACACAGCCATGATCAGTAGAGTACTCAAGACCTATTGTTTTAGGTGAAGATCGGTTAAGGGGAAGGGGTAGTACCTGCAACGTTTTATGTTTTAAAAGGGTATTTTTTATGGCAAACGATAAGAGTCGCAAATTCAAACAGAATCAAATAATTTTTTGCATGTAGTCCTGATTTTTAGAGTACTCAAGACCTATTGATTTTGGTGAAGATCGGTTAAGGGAAAGGGGTAGTGTACCTGCAACGTTTTTTTTTTAAACAAGTGTAATTTTTTTCTATGGCAAACGATAACAGCCTCAAATTCTAACAGAATCAACTACTCTTTTGCACACAGCACTGAATTATAGAGTTCTCATTACCTATTGGTTTTGGTGAAGCTCGGTTAAGGGGAAGGGGTACATTACCTGCAACGTTTTTTTATCGGGGGTAATTTTACTTCCATATTCCTTAAGGAAATTGAAGTATGGTGATGGCAAAAAAAATCGTGTTCGAGATTATTGCAGATTCTGATTGTACTACACTCAAAACATGAAAAAAAGTCATTTTTCGAAAAGTGTCTGTGTGTGTGTCTGTGTGTCTATCTGTGTGTCTGTCTGTCTGTAGATTTTTTTCTATAGCAAACTATAACAGCCGCATATTCAAACAGAAATTTAATAATTTTTTGCATACAGCCCTGATTTATAGAGTACTCAAGACTTATTGTTTTTGGTGAAGATCAGTTAAGGGAAAAGGTTAGTTTACCTGCAACTTTTTTTTTAATGAAGGGTAATTTGTTTCTATGGCAAACAATTACAACCGCAAGTTCAAACACAATCAAATAATGTTTTGCATGCACCCTTGAATTGTAAAGTTCTCAAGACCTATTGATTTTGGTAAAGATCGGTTAAGGGAAAGGGGTAGTTTACCGGCAACATTTTATTTTTTAACAAGGGTATTTTATATGGCAAACGATAACAGCCGCAAATTCAAACAGAATCAAATAATTATTTGCATACACCAGTAAATGTTGGAGTTCTCAAGATCTATTGGTTTTGGTGAAGATCGGTTAAGGGAAAGGGGTAGTTTACCAGCTACGTTTTATGTTTTAAAAAGTTATTTTCTATGGCAAATGATAAGAGCCGCAAACTCAAACAGAATCAAATAATGTTTTGCATACAGCCCTGATCAGTAGAATACTCAAGACCTATTGTTTTAGGTGAAGATCGGTTAAGGGGAAGGGGTAGTACCTGCAACGTTTTATGTTTTAAAAGGGTATTTTTTATGGCAAACGATAAGAGTCGCAAATTCAAACAGAATCAAATAATTTTTTGCATGTAGTCCTGATTTTTAGAGTACTCAAGACCTATTGATTTTGGTGAAGATCGGTTAAGGGAAAGGGGTAGTACCTGCAACGTTTTATGTTTTAAAAGGGTATTTTTTATGGCAAACGATAAGAGTCGCAAATTCAAACAGAATCAAATAATTTTTTGCATGTAGTCCTGATTTTTAGAGTACTCAAGACCTGTTGATTTTGGTGAAGATCGGTTAAGGGGAAGGGGTACTTAACTGCAACGTTTTTTTATCGGGGGTAATTTTACTTCCATATTCCTTAAGGAAATTGAAGTATGGTGATGGCAAAAAAAATCGTGTTCGAGATTAATGCAGATTCTGATTGTACTACACTCAAAACTACTGTCTGTAGATTTTTTTCTATGGCAAACTATAACAGCCGCAAATTCAAACAGAAATTTAATAATTTTTTGCATACTGCCTTGAATTATAGAGTTCGCAAGACCTATTGTTTTTGGTGAAGATCGGTTAAGGGGAAGAGGTAGTTTACCGGCAACGTTTTATGTTTGAAAAGGGTATTTTCTATGGCAAACGATAAGAGCCGCAAATTCAAACAGAATCAAATACGTTTTTGCATACAGGCCTTATTTGTAGAGTACTCAAGACCTATTGTTATTGGTGAAGATCGGATAAGGGAAAGGGGTAGATTACCAGCCACATTTTTTGTTTTAACAAGGGTATTTTTTTGTGGCAAACGATAACAGCCGCAAATTCAAACACAATCAAATAATATTTTGCATACAGCACTGAATTGTAGAGTTCTCAAGACCTGTAGGTTTTGGTGAAGATCGATTAAGGGATAGGGGTAGTTTACCTGCAACATTTTATGTGTTAACAAGGGTATTTTATAAGGCAAACGATAACAGCCGCAAATTCAAGCAGAATCAAATGATGTTTTGCATACAGCCCTGTTTTGTAGAGTTCTCAATACCTATTGGTGTTGGTGAAGGTCGGTTAAGGGAAAGGGGTAGTTTACCTGCAACATTTTATGTTTTAACAAGGGTAATTTTTACTTCCATATTCCTTAAGGAATGGAAGTATGGTGATGGCAAAAAAAATCGTGTTTGAGATTATTGCAGATTCTGATTCTACTACACTCAAAACATGAAAAAAAGTCGTTTTCCGAAAAGTGTCTGTGTGTGTGTCTGTCTGTCTGTGTGTCTGTCTGTGTGTGTGTCTGTAGATTTTTTTTCTATGGCAAACGATAACTGCCGCAAATTCAAACAGAATCAAATAATTTTTTGCATGCAGCCCTGATTTGCAGAGTACTCGCGACCTATTGTTTGTGGTGAAGATCGGTTGAGGGAAAGGGGTAGTTTACCTGCAACGGTTTTTTTTTAGCAAGGGTAATTTTGTTTGTTTGGCAAACGATAACAGCCGCAAATTCAAACAGAATCAAATAATGTTTCGCATACAGCCCTGAATTGCAGAGTTCTCAAGATCTGTTGATTTTGGTGAAGATCGGTTAAGGGAAAGGGGTAGTTTACCTGTAACCTTTTATGTTTTAACACGGGTATTTCCTATGGCAAACGATAACAGCCGCAAATTCAAACAGAATCAAAAGATTATTTGCATACAGCCCTAAATTATAGAGTTCTCAATACCTATTGTTTTTGGTGAAGTTCGGTTGAGGGAAAGGGGTAGTTTACCTGCAACTTTTTTTTAACAAGGGTATTTTCTATGGCAAACGATAACAGCCGCAAATTCAAACAGAATCAAATAATTTTTTGCATACGTCCCTGAATTGGAGCGATCTCAAGGAATTTCGATTTTGGTGAAGATTGGTTAAAGGGAAGGGGTAGTTTACCTGCAACCTTTTACGTTTTAACAACAGTAAAGTACTTGAAAATTCATTTAAACTTTTTCAAACAATGGTAATTGTTAAAAATAAAATAATTTTGTTGCCAGGCAATAAAATTATAATTTTTTCATTTTAATGTAAATTATGTATGAGTTAATATACATGTATAAAATAATATATCGTTCGTGGCAGGTAAGCATATCTCAGTTATGTAATGTTTACGTTTCCATTTTATTATTATGACTTTGCTTCCTTTATTAGCGATTTTCTTCCTGTGGATCGCTGGGCAGTGTAACTGCATGTGTTTACAGAGGAACGATTCATAGACAGACTTTTCGTCTTTAGGGAATGAACCCTCTGCAAGATGCTGAGGGTCCATGAGTGACTTCGGAGCACTCCTTCTTTTCCGCGTGTTTGTTCTGTGAAACGTACACTGTAGATTCGCAGCTTTACTCTAAGCAACGCTCAATAGGAAATGTTGAAAATTTTTGTCCACGGTGTACCCTCATACACACTAAACCTGCTCTGATGTTTTAATTACGGACATCATAATATTAAAACTTTGGAAACTTGAGCACTACTTAATGGAGATCAATCATTAACTTATACAAGCCATTAATTTTATGCATATTTTTTATATATATGTGTACAACGTTATCGGCAACAAACAAGTAGTTTTTGTTAAAATTCCTTCCCTTCCCGGGATATTTGGCCGTAGTCCAATGTTTTCTACAAAACCAGACGTTTCGGCAATGCCATCGACTTCCATCAGTGAAAATCGAGTGCGATAACGTGAGGTGGTATACGTTAGTGACCACAGTACTGTGGTTAAGGCTGAAGCAGTAAGTAGAAAGAAGTAGTTTCTATGGTAATATTTCATTTCGAAAATGATTTTAAATATAAATCTTAGAATATGGAAGTCATGTATGGTCCTCCATACCGATATTTTTTCTATGGCAAATGATAACAGCCGAAAATTCAAACAGAATCAAATAATTTTTTGCATACAGCCATGAATTGTAGAGGACTCAAGGCATATTGTTTTTGGTGAAGATTGGTTAAGGGAAAGGGGTAGTTTACCTGCAACATTTTACGTTTTAACAAGAGTAAAGTGCTTAATTTTGATAAATAAAGTATCCTGAAAAGAAGGTCATAATAATCCACTGTAGAAAGGTAGATGTAATATCTATAAATGAAAAGGGTAGTTGAAGGGGGAGGGGGTATTTTTTTATTTTATAAATTAAAATCGTAGTTGATGATGGAGGAGGTAAATTTTTATAAGTATTATATGTGTACTACATTATTTACAACAAAGAAGTAGTTTCTATGGAAAAATTTCATTTAACTTTAACAAAATTCTATATTTTTTCATTTTAATTTAAATCATGTATGAGAGAAAATATATCGTTCGTGGCAGGCAAGCATATCTCAATTATGTAATGTTTACGTCTCCATTTTATTATTATGATTACCGCAATAAAAAGGCAGGCAAGACACACACACACACACACACACACACACACACACACACACACACACACACACACACACACACACAATTCGTGTTATTTCTGGTCGCACTCATGTTTATTTTCTTACATTTGCACGCTTTTTAAATGGAAAGTGTCGAAACCCACATCAACACAACGCGTGCAAGCTGAAAAAGTGTCCAGCGTGGATAGCGATTTGCTTCCTGTGGATCAGCCGGCAGTGTAACTGCACGTGTTTACAGAGGAACGGTTCATAGACAGACTTTTCGTCTTTAGGGAATGAACCCTCTGCAAGATGCTCAGGGTCCATGAGTGACTTTGGAGCGCTTCGGATGAGGGATGATTATCTGCGTAGTTCGGTTTCTTTATAAGAATAAAGTAAGCCTACCTAATTTTTATGGATAAAGTGACTGAAAATAACATTATATTAAATGACTACCCCATAATAACAAAAATATCTATAAATAGTGAAATTAGTTTGAGGGTGAGCGATATTTTTTTATAAATTACCGAACCAAATTCAAGTAAATTATTTTAAACATAAATCTTACACAACATGGAAGTCATGTATGGTTCTCCATACCGATTTTTTAAAAAGTGTTTAATTTACTCATATTTGTATGCTATTATTATTGTCATAATTAATTTATTAGTTATTTCTAGTTTTAAAATTGAAAGAAATTAGTCAAACCAAAGATTTTTGTAAAGCTAACATAACAAAGAATTGCGTGAGGTGTTCACATATGGTGAATGTTCCATTGTGTTTCCTGTGAAAATAAAAAAAAAAAGATTTGACAGATAAATATATTTTGATTAATCATTCAAGTTCAAGCTATTTTATTTAATTTGATGACATAAAAAAGTATTTGCCAAAAGTAGCCCCACATTTAAAATGTTTAAAAAAGGGAATAAAAATGTGTAATGAATACACTTGGGAAGCCCAATTTATTGTAAACATAAACACAATTACATAAAACCAGTTCAATTTGTATAGGCACTAGGAAAACAAATGTAATTCAGGTGAGATGAGACATCGTGCCGAGGTGCTGGTCAGTATAGGCAAAGCGATGTTTTTGAGATGACTAGTACAGTGAGAGGGCCGGAACTTGGGCACACAGCTACGTGGTGGTAGCTGTAGCTTTATAGACATTTTTCCAAATATATTTTTTACATAGTTGGAGGATATCTTTTTTGCATAGGTTACAGTGGATTACAATAAGAGAGGCTATTTGTGCATACCATTTTATTATGTTGTTTAAAGTGAGCTTGAAGACATCCCTCAGTACGGCACAATTCACACCTGGACACACAATGTTTGTTGTCATTGGGTTTACAAATCATTTTTTATTGTGTTTGTAGTGTGATAGGTTATAAGTAATGGATTAATCATTTATATACTAATTATTTAATAATAAATGCTTTTTAAGTAATGTCATTAAATTGGTTTAAAAGTAATGTTTCAAGAGTTTAAAGGAATAAAATGAATAATACATAACCAGCTCCTGTTTTGTGTCTGGATATTTGACACAAAACTCAAAGAAAATTATCAGAAAAGGAGAGCAAGAAAAAATCAGAAAAACCAGAATTAATTTTAAACTTGGAGTCATGTACTGTTTATTTAGAGAGAAATTCTGAATAAAACTTGGGCTATGTAATAAACTGTTCCATTTGAAGGCACTGAAGAAAGCTCTGATAATGTAACAAGTAAATGTTAAATTAATAAACAATTAAAACATTGGGTTGAAGTATTTGGTGTGATTTGATTTAAATAAATTACAATATGCGTGTGTTTCAGACAATCACTTAGCTAAGTTACTGACAGTAGTGACAGTGATACTATTTATCATTATTTTATTAATTAGTTACATGTGCTAGAAAATTTAGTAGTGGTTTCTTTTGGCTTTTTATTACCTCCCCAAATTATTTTGGTAAATTTAACTACTGCTCTTGATACAGCTGGGCTGTGTTAAAATATTTTAAATATTTGTTATATACCATTACAAATTTCATTCTGTTGCCTCAAAAAATAAAACCACTTTTTATTAACTCACTTGACGCATCTTGTATAATATGTTTCAAATGTTTTGTGATCACACCTCGTTCTAATGGTTGAATCAGGGATATAATATGGCAGAAAAATCTCTTCAGCATTCTGTTGTCAAAGATCTAGAAGCTATCCAGGTCCATTATTAATCATTGGTTTTTAAATAAGATATTTTGAGAGATTAGAAAAATATTTTGGGAATTTCATCACTTTGATGAGACACATTACTTTTCTCAATCTTCAAAAGTACATTATTTTTAAAACTTGATTTGGTTAAACAAAAATAGCCTAAAAACAGTAAAAACAGTAAAGTGGACTTACTTCACAGAAGCTACAATAGAGTAAAGCTGGGGAGATGAGAAAATGGTTCAACTCATGGCTATATACATACATTTTTATGTTGCTAGCAATGTTATTCTTCCTCTCGAGTCATTACTCCAGGCTTCAACATCTGGTCTGATGTTTTTATTATAAGTGTTGTCTGTTTTCTGTTGTGCATGCTTGTATGCCTGGTACATGTTTTAGCAGAGACCCATAATTGTTTTGCCATTACCAGCATTGCTCATAGTAGGTTTACAGAGGATGCTGTTATTCAAGAAACAAACAGAAAACCCAAGGAAACAACAAAGATACAGAAATAACTAGACTGCCTCAATAATAGAAAATCAGTAAGAATATTAATGTTATATGGAAAACATGCTTTGAGAGCTAACATATATACCAAGATGTAACGCCAAAATGTGAAAAAAAGGGAGAAGAAGCAGGTGGCAGCTGTTGAATTGACATTGATATATGAAGGGAAATTTCGAGAGGGAGTTAACACAAAGAAGTGTGAAATCCTTTTACGACGACAGGCATGTTTATGGACATATCATAAATCCAACAGAGCAGGTGGTCACTTGAAGAAATTAGGGTCTGTTCTAGCGAACGCATAGAAAAACGCCAGAATAAGAATTATGGGTGTAATACTGAGAAAGATACAGTAAGGGTGGCTGAACGAGATACCAAGAATGCAACAGCAAAGTTGAATAAACTCATCAACGATGCAGCTGGAAGTGTTCTTACTGAAAGGAATGGAAAACTACCAGATATAAGTATGAAAGGGGACATACCCAGAAGTATACGCCGAAGGTGATTGAACCAATTAACAAGACAGATGCAAGCTTAGCGAACTAAGGGTTGTTCTGGCAGAGGCGTAGAAAAACAACAGTAAGGGGTGACTGAATGAAGTACCGAGAAAACACAGCAAAGGTTAATAAACCGTACAGCTGGACACTAAGAGGCAATTAAGGAATATTTCTTGCTAAAGGGGTATAGAAAAAGTCAGCAAGAGGGTTACCAGTAAATACTGAGAAAACTAAAGTAAAGTTGAATGAACTCATGAACCAGTGCAGCTGTGCGTTAGGAAGGCAGTTAAGGGTGATTCTGTCTAAATGGGACATAGAAAAATTGACAGGAAGATTTACAAGTGTGAAATCAGACTTAACATAGCAGGAGGGGTTGAACCAGAAGCCAAGAAATAGAGTAGGGTAAGAAGATGACCTATCAGAAATCAGCTTTCAGCATAGGCGGGTTTCCTGGAGTGAAGTTCTTAGAAGACAGGAACATAAAACCAATGGAAACGTAGCAGGGTAACATGTAAGAGAACTAGGAGGGAAGTTTTGTAGAAGAAACAGAAGAACCAATGGAAACGCAGCAGTGGGACGAAAAGAGACTTAGTGGGGAATCCTGTGTATTGACTATATAAAATAAGCTGAAAGCGCGATCAAGGAAGTCTATTACTAAATTTTCGGAGAGTCGGTAGTAACGTATCGATGGAGTCCGTTATAATTTTCACGGAGTCTTGACTTAAACATTTAAGAGTCTTTACATAAATTCGGAAGTAGTCGGTGGTGAAAGTTCAGCGAGTTGACTTAAGACTTACGTAGAGTTAACATGTGTAAATAGTTGTGAAGATTTATAAACTTATGCTATATTTTTGTAGAATCAAAATTAACGAACAATGTGTGTAATACAGTTAATATTGAAAGAGTGAGAACTAAGGTTTTATTAATTTATAACTTGTAAAAACAATTAGGATCGAAGCATGTGTTCAGAATCAGTCGTGTGCAAACTATAACTCACATAACAAGAATAAACCCTATAACTAGTGAACGGTACTTGTACAAATGTAATGTCAGAAGATGCCGAATAGTATTAATTAAAGTGGAGTGATAAAAAAGTGCTAAGCCATTATTCACTACGAGAGTAAACCACGATATGATTCACCAAGGTGAAAATTCATGCAAAGGAGTGAGAAGCGGATCACCACGTACAACACAGATCTAAGGAGCGGGAGATGAGATCATCGCAGATCCACGCGCCGTAGATTGGAATAATCGTACCAACAGTAACTTTTATGTATTAGTTAATATTTTGCTAAAACACCTGTCTGTCCTACTAAAAGAACCTACAAATAAAACATGTACTACTAAAAGACTTACGCATAAAGTAAACATTAAAACTTGAAGTAGTATGATTATACCACTTCAATTAAGAATAAATTCATATCTTAAATGAATCCATTCGGAAATAGAATATGTTGTAATAGGATATAAGTGTTATTCATGCTTAGATAAATTAAATTGAACCTTGAGATATAGAGATCTTAGAATAAGTGTCTATTGAGAGAAATCATATTTTAAAATAATGAATGATCATAATATGTTAAAAGTCAAGATAATTGATATTAATGACAAGTAACGTAAATTTAATAAATGCATTAATTAGTCTGATAAATGTGTATGTGTTTTGTTATTTAAATAACAACCTGAGGGATGATACAACAATATTACTTAATTAATTTTCTTGAACACGAAAA
This sequence comes from Magicicada septendecula, assembly GCA_034769895.1. Lineage (NCBI taxonomy): Eukaryota > Metazoa > Arthropoda > Insecta > Hemiptera > Cicadidae > Magicicada > Magicicada septendecula. The sequence goes on from CM068367.1 coordinate 848,349,565, forward strand.
TATAATTTGTACTCATCACCCCTAAGTAAACTTTATACCATTACAATTAACACAATAGACATCTTTGTAAATTTAATTACCGTTGCAAATGACGCCCAAGAACGTAGGCTAGATTGAAGAAAACATAATCTTTTAATTAACACAATATAATTAATGGTAACGAGTAATTAACGTTATAATTTGCGCTCCGATCGCGGGGCTTAAGAAGGTAATATCTAGTTAACGTAAAAATTAACGTTATAAATTGGCGCCCAATGTGGGGGTTGATATACAAGCAGGGCAGAGAACAGACAGAGTGAATATTAACTTGTTAGAAATAAGTAGAAGTAGAGTAGTAATAATCTCTAAGTGTGCCTGAATGATTACGCAGAGACGTGCAAAAATGCCAACGAGAGATAATTCTGAAAGCCAGGAGTTCGAAGTAAATAATCAGTTAGGTGTCGAAGGATTGGAAGATAATATGGTGGAGAGTAACAGAAGTGTCAATGTCAGCGAAGAAAATACTCAGAGAAGGGCGTGGGGACAGGAATCGGAACCTCGTGAAATGGATTTCGCTATGTTGATGGAATTTATGAAACAACAAAATAAAGAAATGAAAGAAGAACTAAGAAAACAAAATGAAGAAATGAGTAAAAAACAGAGCAAACAAAAGGAAGAAATGAAAGAAGAAATAAAACAACATACTGAAGAACAATTTGGGAAATAGAGGATAGAATTAATAAAAATTTAGAAGAAAAGATAGAATTGATGAAAGGGAATCTCCAAGGTCAGATCAACAAAGTAAAAGTAGAACTACAAGAAAAATCCAAAAAGTGGGGAGAAAAGCATGGAGAAGTACAAAAGAAGAATGAGAGAGATATAAAAGAAATAAACAAATAAGTCGAGAAACAAGCTGAGGAGAATAATGAAATGCGAGAAAGAGAGCGTATTCGCGATCAGCTAGAGTATGGTCGATTTAATCCGAACGGTTCCCTTAGTATGATCCAGTATATGGAAAGATTTGTACTCGAATGTAGGCAAATAATACCAATTATGTCGGATCATCATCTAATTAAGAAATTAGCATGGCATTATAACAGAGAAATTCTGATAGCCGTGGTAACTAGGGGAGTGACTACGATCAATAATTTCGAAGTATTATTGTGTGAATACATGGGAATAAATAATAGAACAAATAATGAATTTCTGAAAGCGAATGAAAGAGACATAAGACGTAACGATGAACACAAAGGTTTTCAGAAGCACAGAGGGGTTGACGAACCAAAGCAGGGGTGGCAACAGAAATTCTCACCACGGCCTAAAATAGAAAGTGACAAACAGGTCATAAATTCTTTAGTTATTGAAAGACAGCCAGCCGTTAGTAAGAGGAGGGCGGCCGGTCTGTTAGCTCAAGGGAGAATCACCTGTGACAACATACAAGGTCAATGCACTCGGACAGATTTAAACAAAACAACATATTTATGGAGCCCAGCGCATCTGAAAATACAATGTTTCTGGACATGCGGAAAGAATTAGTGGAAGAACACGAACAAAACATTAAAATAGAAAATGTTAAAAGCCCAGAATTGGTAGTTAAAATAAATAAAGTAACTGTAAATGCTGTAATCAACACAGGAAGTGCAATTAATGCATTATCAGAAAGTTGGTATAATAATAAAAGTAAGCTAGGTAAACATGAAATTCTAAGTGTTAATAATACAACTATAATTAGCGCGATGGGTAAGAGATCAAAATATATAAGAAAGCAAATATTTTGTGAGGTTAGCATTAATGATAGTTTAAGCCTCGATTTGGTTTTTTTAATAGTACCAGGTCTTGTAAGGGAATGTATACTTGGTATGAATTTTCTTAAACAAACAGGAAGCATAATTAATATAAAGAACAATAAGGTCCAATTAAAAACAGAATTAAAAGCAATAGAAGATGAAGAGTCGTGTGAAGTACCACTAATGGTAATACAAGAAGACGTCAGTAGCATGGAGGAAGGAATAGTTAAGAAGATCGATGAGATAGAAGAGGCAGACATAACAATGAGAAGCAAGCTAGAGCGACTTCTATATCATTACAAAGAAGTATTTGATGAACGACCAGGTCGCATCAAAGGATATGAGCATTACTTCCATGTAAGTGATAATACGCCGTATCTACAAAAGGGATGGCCCATACCGATTAAATACCAGAAGGCCATACAGATGGAAATAAGCAGGATGCATGAATATGAGATAATAGAACGTGACCAAAGTCCTTATATTAACCCTCTGGTAATGGTAACCAAAAGGGATGGCAAAGTTCGCCTATGTCTAGACGCCCGAAAAATAAATAGTGTAACCACACCCGATTATGAAGGTCCACCTCCAATAAATGAAATATTGGCCAGGTGCAACAACATAAAAGTTGTCGACAATAGACTTGACAAATAGTTTCTGGCAAGTTCCTCTAATGGAGAAATGTCAAAATTACACAGGCTTCTTACATGAAGGAAAATGTTACAAGAATGCACAGACAATAACGTAGTATAGGGGGTCTTCAATACAAGACAATTAAAGCTATATCATTCAGATCGTTTAGTTGATTAATGAAATACCTTTATAAAAGAAAATGTGATGTGTATAAATTCTTGTAAAAGTACGACACTAGGTTAGTAATTAATGGCATACCAATATGAATAATTTAATCTTGTACCATGTCTTATAATAAGGATAATGGATGTCTTAATGATACCATGTTAGAATAATAAAACTGTCAATTTTGGTAGTTAAATTTTTTGTCAAACCTTAACATGTGTAAATAGATGTGAAGATTTATAAACTTATGCTATATTTTCGTAGAATCAAAATTAACGAACAACGTGTGTCATACAGGTAATATTGAAAGAGTGAGAACTAAGGTTTTATTAATTTATAACTTGTAAAAAATATCGGTATGGAGAACCATACATGACTTCCATATTCTAAGATTTATATTTAAAATCATTTTCGAAATGAAATATTACCATAGAAACTACTTCTTTCTACTTACTGCTTCAGCCTTAACCACAGTACTGTGGTCACTAACGTATACCACCTCACGTTATCGCACTCGATTTTCACTGATGATGGAAGTCGATGGCATTGCCGAAACGTCTGGTTTTGTAGAAAACATTGGACTACGACCAAACATCCCGGGAAGGAATTTTAACAAAAACTACTTCTTTGTTGCCGATAACGTTGTACACATACATATATATAAAAAATATGCATAAAATTAATGGCTTGTATAAGTTAATGATTGATCTCCATTAAGTAGTGCTCAAGTTTCCAAAGTTTTAATATTATGATGTCCGTAATTAAAACATCAGAGCAGGTTTAGTGTGTATGAGGGTACACCGTGGACAAAAATTTTCAACATTTCCTATTGAGCGTTGCTTAGAGTAAAGCTGCGAATCTACAGTGTACGTTTCACAGAACAAACACGCGGAAAAGAAGGAGTGCTCCGAAGTCACTCATGGACCCTCAGCATCTTGCAGAGGGTTCATTCCCTAAAGACGAAAAGTCTGTCTATGAATCGTTCCTCTGTAAACATGTGCAGTTACACTGCCCAGCGATCCACAGGAAGCAAATCGCTATCCACGCTGGACACTTTTTCAGCTTGCACGCGTTATGTTAGTATGGGTTTCGGCACTTTCCATTTAAAAAGCGTGCAAATGTAAGAAAATAAACATGAATGAGGCCAGAAATAACGCGAATTGTGTGTGTGTGTGTGTGTGTGTGTGTGTGTGTGTGTGTGTGTGTGTGTGTGTGTGTGTGTGTGTGTGTGTGTGTGTGTGTGTGTGTGTGTGTGTGTGTGTGTGTGTGTGTGTGTGTGTGTGTGTGTGTGTCTTCCCTGCCTTTTTATTGCAGTAGTCACAATAATAAAATGGAAACATAAACATTACATAATTGAGATATGCTTGCTGCCACGAACGATATATTTTCTCTCATACATGATTTACATTAAAATGAAAAAATTATAATTTTATTGCCTGGCAACAAAATTATTTTATTTTTAACAATTACCATTGTTTGAAAAAGTTTAAATGAATTTTCAAGTACTTTACTCTTGTTAAAACGTAAAAGGTTGAAGGTAAACTACCCCTTCCCCTTAACCGATCTTCACCAAAATCAAAAGTCCTTGAGATCTCTACAAATCAGAGCTGTATGCAAAAAATTATTTGATTCTGTTGGAATTTGCGGCTGTTATCGTTTGCCATAGAAAATACCCTTGTTAAAAAAAGTTGCAGGTAAACTACCCCTTTCCCTTAACCGATCTTCACCAAAAACAATAGGTCTTCAGAACTCTACAATTCAGGGCTGTATGCGAAACATTATTTGATTCTGTTTGAACTTGTGGCTGTTATTGTTTGCCAAAAAAAAAAATTACCCTTGATAAAAAAAACCGTTGCTGGTAAACTACCCCTTTCCCTCAACCGATCTTCACCAAAAACAATAGGTCGTGAGTACTCTACAAATCAGGGCTGTACGCAAAAAATTATTTGATTCTGTTTGAATTTGCGGCAGTTATCGTTTGCCATAGAAAAAAAATCTACAGACAGACACACGCACACACTTTTCGAAAAACAACTTTTTTTCATGTTTTGAGTGTAGTACAATCAGAATCTGCAATAATCTCGAACACGATTTTTTTTGCCATCACCATACTTCCATTTCCTTATGGAATATGGAAGTAACAATTAGGATCGAAGCATGTGTTCGGAATCAGTCGTGTTCAAACTATAACTCACGTAACAAGAATAAACCCTATAACTAGTGAACGGCACTTGTACAAATGTAATGTCAGAAGATGCCAAATAGTATTAATTAAAGTGGAGTGATAAAAAAGTGTTAAGCCATTATTCACTACGAGAGTAAACCACGATATGATTCAACAAGGTGAGAATTCATGCAAAGGAGTGAGAAGCGGATCATCACTTACAACGCAGATCTAAGGAGCGGGAGATGAGATCATCGCAGATCCACGCGCCGTAGATTGGAATAATCGTACCAACAGTAACTTTTATGTATTAGTTAATATTTTGCTAAAACACCTGTCTGTCCTACTAAAAGAACCTACAAATAAAACATGTACTACTAAAAGAACCTACGCATAAAGTAAACATTAAAACTTGAAGTAGTATGATTATACCACTTCAATTAAGAGTAAATTCATATCTTAAATGAATCCATTCGGAAATAGAATATGTTGTAATAGGATATAAGTGTTATTCATGCTTAGATAAATTAAATTGAACCTTGAGATATAGAGATCTTAGAATAAGTGTCTATTGAGAGAAATCATATTTTAAAATAATGAATGATCATAATATGTTAAAAGTCAAGATAATTGATATTAATGACAAGTAACGTAAATTTAATAAATGCATTAATTAGAATGATAAATGTGTATGTGTTTCGTTATTTAAATAACAACCTGAGGGATGATACAACAATATTACTTAATTAATTTTCTTGAACACGAAAATATAATTTGTACTCATCACCCCTAAGTAAACTTTATACCATTACAATTAACACAATAGACATCTTTGTAACTTTAATTACCGTTGCAAATGACGCCCAAGAACGTAGGCTAGATTGAAGAGAACATAATCTTTTAATTAACACAATATAATTAATGGTAACGAGTAATTAACGTTATAATTTGCGCTCCAATCGCGGGTCTTAAGAAGGTAATATCTAGTTAACGTAAAAATTAACGTTATAAACACTACATATCAACATACAACATGAATCTTCTGTCAACAGTGATGCTTATGGTAAATAAATGTCAAGCCATTAGTACAACATATGACAGGAATGTAACCACAAAACAAAAACACTCATGCATGAGATACATTAGAACATATTTTGAAACATAGAGAAAATACTGGACGCAAAGAACACGTTCACAACTGGAAAGCCAATAACACTGAAAAAACCAACAGGCTGCAGAAATCTATAAGATCATACACACTAAGGTTCCCATATGTTCTGCTTTTAATGGGACAGTCCCTTTTTTTGACAAAATTTCCTGTCGTCTCAACTTTCTTTAAAATGTCCCCTTTTTTTCAGTTTTAACATTGGTTGTTTTGGTATATGGTTACCGCTTTGGCTAACAGCAATAACAGTAGTACTGAAGCTTTAGTGTACAGAAGTGGTTTTAGTGATTACTATTTTTTTTTTTTCAGTGAGTGGTAATGTTTGAATTTAATATATAATCAGTGTTAAAATTTCCTATCAAAATTATACCGAAACATAAGTGCAGTGTTGGTGATAGTATCTGATATCAGAAATGAATTTTATTTTTTTAAAGGTTATTATGATATAAATGCAGAATGCACATTATGCAACATGATATTTTCTATTTCTCATGGTAGATGCTGTTACATCATTAGCCTTGTAGAAAAAAAAACAAACAAACAAGTTTGTCCTTATTCAGAAATACAAAGTTTTGTTCAGAAATAATACGAGAAAAAGCTGATGTAACAAATCCAAAAATCTGATAAGTATTTAAGACATATGAGATTTTAAAAATGTCTTGTGATTGTGTGCAATAAAACTCTTAATATGTTTCTATAATAATTTTGTGGTATACTTCTCTTAAAAAAATAAAATAGAAACTACAATACTCTCATCTATAGTAGATTTTTTATTAACTTTTTTGTCCTGTCCCACTTTTTAGTAAAAACATTATGGAATCCAAACACACATACACACACACACACACAATTGTATACATATTGAGTATTATACAGTTGAAATTGTTCCTTTTTCTTATAAGGAGAAATAACTAGTTATTTATATATAAGTAGTTCTTTCTAATGTATGAGTTACTCAAACATTCAGTATTCATTAATTTCTAATATAACTCAACTAATTAACCTCCTTGATTTTATTGTGTAATCCTCCTTAAAATTACTCTTTGTTTTTATCAACTTACACTTAATGATAAAAATGTGTTTTCTTAATTGAAACAAAAGTTCACACTTATGAAAGCTGCAATTGGTAATTTTTTAAATCATACAATAGGAAAATATAGAATTTTTATAGGTTTCTGTGTATACTTTAATCAGAAATAAAACAAGGAGTAACAAAAAATGTAGAAACATTAATTTTATGAATTTATATTGTATTTCAGGTGGAGTAGAAAGGCGTCTATATAAAGGAGTTGATACTGGAGAAAGGTTAGTTAGACTGAAAGCAAGAGTGTCTGTTCCTCAAACACTTTGGATTGGAGGTTGTAAAGCAACTCTACGAGTTCTTAGTGACACAGAAATTGCATCTTTGGCACTCACAAGAAGAAAATCATTTCGTTCTCATATTAACCTGCACTTACAACCACTGTGTTTTGATCAAACAGACAGTAAACATTTCCCATCTGAACACAACGTTCTTTTGAAACCTGCCATTTCAGCAAATCAAGATATGACAGATATGATTATATCATCTGATCCAAATTTAAAACAAGAACAAGAGGCACCACTGCAGACAAAAACTAAAGCATCTACCCCATTCATATTTCCTACAATTCCTCAATACAGTTCATCTCCTAATCTACCAACTGAAGAGCTCAGACAAACAGGAGGTATCAGACTAAATTCATTGCAACCTGGAAATCACGATATTTCTCATACCCGAAGCCATAGTACTCCTCCATGTGCCAGTACCCCCCCATGTGCTAGTACTTCTCCATGTGCCACTACTCCTCCTTGTTCCAGTAACCTTCAAAAAATAGAAGTACCAGTACCACATTCTCAGCCCAGTATACCAACTTCACCTACTATTTCTAAAAGATCTTCACAACGTCATAGAGCTTCCAAAAAAGTTCCTAAAGTAAATGTGGAAGGTAAAAAATTAACTGGTGAATGTTCCCAATCATCTTCCTCAGGCCAGGATTCTCCAACGAAACCAGAAAGAAGACGAGCATCAGTGTACTTCAAACATGAAAAACAAGGAAATAGTATTTTAAGCAGAACAACCTCATTTGAGCAAGGAGACAGAAATATAGGGGACATAACAACTTGTAGTGAACGGGAAAGAAGTAATAGCGATGTTAGCAGCCGAATAAGCATTTGTAAACGTAAAATGAGTACAACTGGGCGAGAAACTGGAAAAGTTCCTTGGTGCGGATGCTGGGGTAATGGGTGCATATAAAAATACATTCCTGCATATAGTGGAGTCCTTTATTTACATTTTATAGACAAATAAATAACTTGTGTACACAAAAGAATATGCACGTGCACATTCACGTGATGAGTGTATGTGTGCGCGCATGCACATGGTATATGAATGGGAGTGTACAGCACAAATTAAATAACAAAAACTGTAAAATTGTAATTTCTGTAAATAACAATAAAACTGTAAATAACTGTTAACATGTTTATTACTTAAGAAAATTGTGCTATCAGATTCTTTACATTAATCATTTTATAATTATTTGTCTAAATAATGAAAGAAGAATTACAAATATATATATTTTTACATAAAAGTTCTTTAGTTTTATTGAACTGTAAAATTATTTTTCAATCTCATTTTTGTGTCATGAATCTTTTTTTTTTTTAAATAATGTGCTCATGTGCTCAAGATTCTAAAACAATCTTTTTTTATTCTAATTTTTCATTGTGCAGGGTGTCATGTCTACATAAATTTGACTGTATGTGATAACATGATCAAGTAACATACATAATCATTATTTTATTCAGTGAATTTGTATATAATAACAGTGATATGTATACACTTTTCCAACACGGAACACAATCTTTTAGATTTTGGTTAATGTGTTCAAAGTGTGTGTGTAATATAAACTGTGTCTGATTATTTAGAATGTTGTTCCTATATATTTTTGTGTATATTTCTAGTTTTTCAAGTCTGTCTAGTTTGATTCTTTCTGTTCACATGTAGATTTCCTTGTTGTTGTTGATGTTTGTATGAGTGTGATCTGCTTCAGTGAGATGGTTTACAAAAGTGGATTCAATGGTACAGTGTAATGCCTTCATATGTTCATTGTATCTATGTTTGAAACTGTGTCCTGTCTGACATATGTAGAATCTTCTTCTTCTTCTTCTCCACTCAGGCATTAGGTCGTAGACCTGTTGCGCCCTCCGGCCGTGATAGAACTCACGCCCCACCCCAGCCAGAGAGATATTAGCCAACATAATGCAACTATACAGCCATACGCTGTATTAGGCATTAATTTAAATAAATATAAATTTTGTATAATTTGTATAAGTTACGGGTAAATGGACAGGTCTGAGATTCCAAAAATATTTCATTGTTAGATTAGGGGAGAGATTAACCTGTTTCGACAAACAGTGAACACCTGCTCAATTGTATGTGTGTTACACGTGTATCTTGTGTGTGTTAGTGATGCAGGCAAAGACAGGAATCTCAGCAACCCGCCCCAAGTAATTAAATAAATAATTATTTTAATTCACTGTGCGAAAACTAAGTAGTCTATGATCAAACCAAAGGCACCAAAGTGTGTGTAAAATTTATAGTCATCCCCAGTGAAAAGATGACGTTAATAGAACACGTTATGTGAAGACAGTGCAAAATAAACGTGCTAAAAAATACGCAAATTACCCTAAGACGCTCAAATTAATATAGTGTGTGCTTAATCGAATTAGCTATGATTTGTGCTATCTCGATTCCGTGCAAAACATTGAAAATATCTCTAATAATTGCAAATAGATGAAAAGGTTCGGGAGTGGGGGCTGTCACGAGATATGCAGGTATCGACAGGACGATTTTGGAGCCGACTGGCGCGGAATCTCGAGAGGGTATAAATTAAGGGTTCAACCAAAAACCCTTCTCTTCATTTCAAGACACAGTTGCAGCCGGACATGCTGTCCATCGCAAAACAGTTTATTTTTATTCTATTACAAGTCGCAGTAACAAACGAAATAATGTTCATTAAATTCATGACAATATTACGGAAAAAGTAAATACCACAATAGTAAGTCTACCAAGAGTATATACGGGAAAGCTGCTGTAGAGCGACGCTGGACTCTTAGACGTATCCAGGAACATGCTGCCGTAGAACGACGCTGGACTCTAGACGTATCCAGGACCACGCCAGGACAAGAGGAATGGAAAACTAACTCTGGACAACGCTGGGGACCCCGGATAACAGTCGTAAGATTATCAGAAATCGAGGTGACATGCGTAATGCATTTTAAATGATTTGTAAAAAAAAAAGAGCTCATAAAGACGATTTCAAAAGACAGTAAATTAAAACAAAGAAAAGTTTATACTTAGTAATAATATGTTAAAATGTAAATAAATGTTTAGTCGTAAGAATGAGCGATCGCATATATATAAAAGCATTAATAAATGAAAGATAATTTAAAGTAAAGAGAGTAGAGTTTATTATAAAAACAGATAGTAAAGTGATTAGATATTTGAAGTATAGAAAGATTAATTTAAAGTTGAATATTAAAACAAAGGCCAGTCTACAAGCAATTAATATAAATTTAAATTGAATTTTAAACATGGTATAGACTGAGCGAGTAGAGGTCAGATCTGAGATAAGACAATTTAAATCAATATAAAAATATTTTAATTTTATAATAAATTAATAAGCCAATTATTTAACATGTATAGATATAAGATTATTAACATGTTTAGATATAAGAGATTTTTTTAAATATGTGTAATGTTGCATATCATAAGATATAAACATTTAATAATGAGAAATATCGTGACCGACAATTATTAATGATGTTTATGAATATTTATAATAATGAATAAATAATAAATATGAGTTTTAAATATTGATAAATAAAAATACTCTTATTATAAATACACCTGGTATAATTATACAACCTGCATGAATTACTGTATATCGAATTTACATATAAATTCGTTGTATAATTTTGTATCCCTTGAACGTGAGGCCTGACATGCCCACATGTATATGTATGTATATGTAACGTTGTAATATGTAGAATACTATACATATTGCAGATGATTTAGTTGTTATTGCATTGTAACTAGTTTAGTTTGTAATTGCCAGGAAAATCAAATTTGTTTAACTGTTTGTATTTGTTTTTTGACAGTGTGTATCTGCATGTTTGTTGTTCTGTATGTAATATTGTAACAGGTTTTAATTTGTGAGCAAAATTTTCAGCATTATTGTTAATATACATGAGTATTATGAATATGTTATTATTTTGTTGTCTTTTCCTGTTGTTTATTTTGGGGTTTGTGTAGGAGTCTGTTAGTTAGTGTTCTGCCATATCTATTGGTTTCAGCTAAATCTGTAATTACGTTCAGTTCATCTTGATAGGCTTGTTGTGCTAGTGGAATGTTGTTTAATTTGTGTATCATGGATCTGAAACTCATAGTTTCCCATGTGTTGTATGGGGTGATTAGAAAAGTTATGTATCAGTGTGTTGGTTGTGGGGGGGGGGAGTCTATACTGAATTTGTACCTGTGTTCCAGTTTTATTCTAAGAACCGTATGCTATAGTTACTTTCATATTCACCAGTAAAGGTGATGTTTTTGTGGACCTTCTTGATGTGGGTTAGTAGTTGTTCACATTGTCTTGTGCTTCCTTTCTGTAGTAGTATGGAAAGTGTATACACATCATTATTGATACTTCAACATACTATGGGCAACAAAATCCAAGAATTACATAACTTTTTTATTTAAAATCACTTTTATCCAATAAAATGATTCATATCATTTCATACTATTTTGAGCTTTATGTTTCTCAGTAATTATTGTTTACATTACTGTGAAGTTCTTTTAATTCAAAATATAGCAAAAAATAAATACTAAAATATATGTTGAATTCAGTGCACAATTACTTCAATGTAGACACTTAATAGCCAGGTTTTTTATTATGTCATTACCTAGTTATTTGATTCACTGTCATTACCAAACATAGTGCCCTGCTGACTTTCAGTCATCATTTTCTTCTTAGTACTGCACAGATTGAAGAGTAGTGTAGCTGAACACAGAAGATATTTTGGTAATAGAAATTAGATTTGGTAATAGGTCATTTTAAGATCCAGTATTTGAAACTAAATAGGAAATTTAGCTAAACAGGACATCACAGAATGGGCAAAATTTTTATTGTTAACAGTAATATCAATAAATGTAGTCAACAACAATGAAAAATGTGTTGTTATTAAATGTTCCAACCACACAAGTATACAAGTGAAACTATGTAAAGTTTTGTTATACGACAAGTGGTGTTTGATTGGTTATATTACTTAAGTTATGCAAATTTCATCACATTTTCTGCTAAACATTAGTTATTTCATTCACAAATGTTTTCTAAATGTCAAGCAATTTAACAAAATGTTAATATTTTGTTCTCTTGCAATTCCCTTGTTAAAAGTTGAATACCTGTTACCCAGGGGCACAAGATCTGTTGTGAAGAACTAGTTTATATAGGTAACCAGAAAAAGAGAAGATTTTAAAACAGATTGCTTCTTTTTACAAAAATATCTATTACACCTTTCATTGCTTGTAGTTCAACAGAAACATTACTTGATATTCTCATAAGGTTATGATCTAAATACATTCAATCTAACTTTGTCATCCATCTCTAGTTTTGCGATTGATTAATTTGCAATTTTCAGAAAGGAAGTAATTAGCCAGGTTCAAATTAAAAAATATATATGCACACATACACACACAAATGGGGAGATATGGATTGATAAGAGTTTCTCTAATACATTCATGTCAGCAGCAATACTGGGCAAAAACTAAGACGCCAATATCTTGGTGATGTTTGCAGTTGTCTACTGACAGGTCAAACCTCCAAAACATGGAGCCAGGAGTTTATTTGCTCTACTATATTGTTAAATGTCAAAGCTGAGAGATAAATTTGTGATGCCAGAAGCTGTGATAACAAAGTTGTGATGGTAACACAGTAGAGGTTGGACAAAAATTACTTTTTGTTCTCTCAATAGGGAACCGATTTGCAATCTGAAGACTGCAAGTCCTCATCCCTGACAAGCTCAGCAAATTTCAAGGAAAATATAGATAACGCAAACTTACTAATATCAAGAAAAAGGCCGCCTTATTTCACCTCAAAAAGGCGACCACACACATTCAACAAAATAACAACACATCCAAAATACAACAAAAGATTCCACAATATACATTCCATAATAGATGTTGAAATCTGAATAAGAAAAACAGAGGACCAGACTTGATAAAAATGTTTAACTGATTAAAGTTAAAGTTAGTGCCCCCCAAAATTAACTGAGTTAAAGTTAAAGTTAATGCGTGCAAAAAGTAACTGATTAAAAGTTAAAAATTTATGTTTTCTTTTTACTTCCATGTTCCTTAAGGAAATGGAAGTATGGTGATGGCAAAAAAAATCGTGTTCGAGATTATTGCAGATTCTGATTGTACTACACTCAAAACATGAAAAAAGTCGTTTTTCGAAATGTGTGTGTGTGTGTGTGTGTGTGTGTGTGTGTGTGTGTGTGTGTGTGTGTGTGGATTTTTTTTCTATGGCAAACGATAACACAGTGTTCCGCAACCGGTGTGCCGCGGCACAATAGTGTCCCGTCACAAGGCGAAAGGTGTGACGCGAATTTTTACCTATTATTGTAATAAATTAATTGTCGATTTTAAGTAAGAAGATGCTTGTTTATTCTTTAATACATGCTGATAACTGTTATATTTTCATAGAAATTAAATGTAATTTATTTACTCAATATTGTTGTTATAGTTTGCTTAGCTTATCTTAAGTTATTTGTATTCTCGCCTGAAATATTGGGCCGGTTTGATGGGTTACAGGCGGCAAGCTTTGTGTTCACCGCAAAGAAAGCCGCGTAAGACTTTTAGCAAGCCTTTTAGCGGCCCGCACCAATCATACAATAGAGTTTACGTTCAAAACTCTAAACGTTCTAAACTCTATTCAAGAGAGTTCTTTGTAACACCGCATCTTTTGTGTACGGCTGGCTGTACGTGCTTTTAACTAAAATTGCGGGGATTAGCAAAAATTTCCCTCTCTTTTATTATTTTATTGCCTTGTTTTGATATTTGTGCCGTTTGTCGGCGCTTCTTAAACTTTATTGCTATTTTCCTTCGCCGAAGGACCCACACATTGTCAGACAACAATTATAGTATTTCAGTTCAGTTCTATCACAGCTGTGCTCAGCGAATATTTTGATTGCTACACCAGTCTTACTATTTTCTATTACAGTGTTATTAAACTATTTTTTTTCGATATGGATAAGTTCCTTGTACGGAGTGGTCCGTCCTCGAGTGCAAGTAGGGTGAAACCATCGAGCCCGAAAAAAAGAAACAGAAAGTAGTTCACCGGCAATATAGTGATAATTATTTATCTTACGGGTTTTTTTGGTGTGGTGACAAGACATGCCCAATCCCCGAGTGTGTTGGGTGTGGTGAAAAACTCAGTAATGCTGCTATGGTTCCCAGTAAATTGAAACATTTGTCAACAAAACCTTCCTCTCTGTTAAGTAAAGATGTGAATTATTTTCGTCGGTTGTTGGAACAAAATAAAAAACAAGCGACGCTCATGACTACGTAGGTACGTGTTTCGCAAAAAGTACAGGAAGCTAGCTATAAGGTAGCCGAACTTATCGTAAAGACCAAAAAACCACACACAATAGCAGAAGAAACGTTGTTAATGCCCGCGTGTAAAGAAATGGTAAAAATAGTCCTGGGTTTAGAAGCTGGTACTGAAATTTCAAAAATTCCTCTCTCTGCTGACACAATCAGCCGCCGAGTTAGTGACATGTCCAGTGACATCGAAGACATTATGAAGGAGAAAATAAAGAGCAGTCGAAAGTTCTCACTTCAGATCGACGAGTCCACCGATATTGGCGGTCACGCACAACTTCTTTCCTACATAAGGTGTGTTGATGGGGATGTAATTGCAACTAATTTCTTTTTTTGCAAAGAACTAGCCGAGCGAGCAACCGGTGAACAAATATTTCGTACGCCTAATGAATATGTGGTCCATAATGAATTAACATGGGAGGATTGCGTTAGTGTTTGTACAGACGGAGCCGCTTCTATGACAGGCCGAGTGAAAGGATTCGTGGGTAAAGTATGCGAAGTAAATCCTAACTTACGAACCGACCATTGTCTCATTCACCGCGAAGCCATTGTTGCTAAGTCTTTGCCATCTCCTCTGAAAATTGTGATGGACGAAGTAGTAAAAGTCGTGAACTTCATCAAATCGCGGCCCCTAAATATGCATGCGGCTTTTTAACGTTTTGTGTCAAGAAATGGGATCAGAGCACACTACACTTCTGCTACATACAGAAGTACGATGGTTATCTCGAGGTAAAGTGTTAACGCGAATGTTTGAACTTAAAGAGGAGGTACTTGCATTTTTGACTATTGAGGGGCATGAGTATGCGGATTTATTTGCAGATGATGAATGGGTATCTAAGTTGGCATATCTTTCCGATATTTTCGTACACTTGAATGAACTAAACAGAAAAATGCAAGGTAGAAACGAAAATATTCTGACTAGTATGGATAAGATTCAAGGATTTATTAATAAGTTAAATTTGTGGATACAGACAATTGAAAATGGATCGTGTGAGATGTTCCCAACTGCATGGCCCCTTGCTGACGATAATAAGGTGTTGATGGACTTAATTAAAGAACATTTAGTACTCTTGCAGCAGAATTTCAAAAAATATTTTGGAGAGAATGTTGAAGATTTTGACTGGGTTCGTGATCCATTCATTATGGATTGGAAACATCTTCTGAATAATTTAGGCTTACAAGAGGAACTGGCAGATTTGAAAGCAGACAGAACATTGAAATTAAAATTTTTCGAAGTGCCTTTGGAAAAATTTTGGTTGTCAATAAGCAGTGAATACCCGGCTATCTCCGAGATGGCAGTTAATGTGTTATTACCATTTTCAACTACATATTTGTGTGAACTGGGCTTCTCGACGTTGACTGAAATTAAAACATCAAAGAGAGAGAGACTCAAATCCATCGATGAAGAAATGAGGCTAGCTTTGTCAACGATTCCGCCACGAATCGGCCGTCTGTGTGCAGCTAAGCAGGCTCAAGTATCACATTGAAGGTATGAGTAGAGTTATTTACTTTAAAATTCGTATTTTCTACAGTGAATTAAAGTTAATAAATTGTTGATAAATGCATGAGTCTATTCCTGTTTTATAATAATAATAATAATAATAATGATATAATAATAATAATAATAACGATAATGATAATAATAATTGATTACATAAGGACGTAATATTTCGTAATTATATTAAGATTCATATGATTTTGAGGGGACAGACATTTTGGTGTGCCGTGTTGAGTCTAGGCCCGTCTGGGGTGTGCCGTGAGTAAAAAAAGGTTGGGGAACACTGCGATAACACACCGCAAATTCAAACAAAATCAAATAATTTTTTGTATACAGCCCTGATTTGTAGAGTACTCGCCACCTATTGTTTTTGGTGAAGATCGGTTGAGGGAAAGGGGTAGTTTACCTGCAACGGTTTTTTTTTATCAAGGGTAATATTGTTTGTATGGCAAACGATAACAGCCGCAAATTCAGAAACAGAATCAAATAATATTTCGCATACAATGAGAATTGTAGAGTTCTCAAGATCTGTTGATTTTGGTAAAGATCGGTTATGGGGAAGGGGTAGTTTACCGGCAACGTTTTATGTTTTAACAAGGGTATTTTTTATGGCAAACGATAACAGCCGTAAATTCAAACATAATCAAATAAATTCCTTAGGCTTTCACGGCCGGTGTCACTTGAATTATGAAAAATATCCGGGCTGTTTGGCCGTGGTCCATGGTTAAAAACAAAACCAAACGTTTCGGCAGCACCACTGGCTGCCATCATCAGTGGAATAAGATTTCTGCACTCGGGGTGTTTACGTGCAGGCCCACAGTACTGTGGTATAGACTAAAGCTGTCCTGCCATGCTACCTGTACATATAAATTCAGCAAAGTCCCACGTACAGGTAAAAATGACACCATCAACCAATCACAACAGAGATGGTATATGATTGGCTCGCACCAAGATACGCCATTATGTGACATAATGGTGGTAGTTTGGTAACGTAGTAGTGGTAACGGGGTAGTTTACCAGCAACGTTTTTTATCATGCGTATTTTCTATGGCAAACGACAACTGCCGCAAATTCAAACAGAATCAAATAATTTTTTGCATACAGACCTGATTTGTAGAGTACTCGCGACCTATTGTTTTTGGTGAAGATCGGTTGAGGGGAAGGGGTAGTTTACCAGCAACGGTTTTTTTTTATCAAGGGAAATTTTTTTTTTGGCAAACGATAACAGCCGCAAATTCAAACAGAATCAAATAATGTTTCGCATACAGCCCTGAATTGTAGATTTCTCAAGACCTATTGTTTTTGGTGAAGATCGGTTGAGGGAAAGGGGTAGTTTACCTGCAACGTTTTTTTAACAAGGGTATTTTCTATGGCAAACGATAACAGCCGCAAATTCAAACAGAATCAAATAATTTTTTGCATACGTCCCTGAATTGTAGAGGTCTCAATGACTTTCGATTTTGGTGAAGATCGGTTAAGGGGAAGGGGTAGTTTACCAGCAACCTTATACGTTTTAACAAGAGTAAAGTACTTGAAAATTTATTTAAACTTTTTGAAACAATGGTAATTGTTAAAAATAAAATAATTTTGTTGCCAGGCAATAAAATTATAATTTTTTCATTTTAATGTAATATAATATTTTTCATTTAATACAGCAATAAAAAGGCAGGTAAGACACAGCCTGGCTGTTTGGCTGAAAATGATTTTAAATATAAATCTTAGAATATGGAAGTCATGTATGGTTCTCCATACCGATATTTTTTCTATGGCAAACGATAACAGCCGCAAATTCAAACAATCAAATAATTTTTTCCATACAGCCGTGATTTGTAGAGGACTCGCGACCTATTGTTTTTGGTGAAGATCGGTTGAGGGAAAGGGGTAGTTTACCAGCAACGGTTTTTTTTTATCAAGGGAAATTTTTTACTTACATATTCCTTAAGGAATGGAAGTATGGTGATGGCAAAAAAAATCGTGTTCGAGATTATTGCAGATTCTGATTCTACTACACTCAAAAAATGAAAAAAAGTCGTTTTCCGAAAAGTGTCTGTGTGTGTGTCTGTCTGTCTGTGTGTCTGTCTGTCTGTCTGTGTGTCTATCTGTAGATTTTTTTTCTATGGCAAACGATAACTGCCGCAAATTCAAACAGAATCAAATAATTTTTTGCATGCAGCCCTGATTTGCAGAGTCCTCGCGACCTATTGTTTTTGGTGAAGATCGGTTGAGGGAAAGGGGTAGTTTACCGGCAACGGTTTTTTTTTAGCAAGGGTAATTTTGTTTGTTTGGCAAACGATAACAGCCGCAAATTCAAACACAATCAAATAATGTTTCGCATACAGCCCTGAATTGTAGAGTTCTCAAGATCTGTTGATTTTGGTGAAGATCGGTTAAGGGAAAGGGGTAGTTTACCTGTAACGTTTTATGTTTTAACAAGGGTATTTCCTATGGCAAACGATAACAGCCGCAAATTCAAACAGAATCAAAAGATTATTTGCATACAGCCCTAAGTTGTAGAGTTCTCAAGACCTATTGTTTTTGGTGAAGTTCGGTTGAGGGAAAGGGGTAGTTTACCTGCAACGTTTTTTTAACAAGGGTATTTTCTATGGCAAACGATAACATCCGCAAATTCAAACAGAATCAAATAATGTTTTGCATACAGCCCTGATTTGTAGAGTACTCAAGACCTATTGGTTTTGGTGAAGATCGGTTGAGGGAAAGGGGTAGTTTACCTGCAACGGTTTTTTAACAAGGGTATTTTCTATGGCAAACGATAACAGCCGCAAATTCAAACAGAATCAAATAATGTTTTGCATACAGCCCTGATTTGCAGAGTACTCAAGACCTATTGTTTTTGGTGAAGATCGGTTAAGGGGAAGGGGTAGTTTACCTGCAACGTTTTTTTATCAAGCGTATTTTCTATGGCAAACGATAACAGCCGCAAATTCAAACAAAATCAAATAATTTTTTGCATTCAGCCCTGATTTGCAGAGTACTCGCGACCTATTGTGTTTGGTGAAGATCGGTTGAGGGAAAGGGGTAGTTTACCTGCAACGGTTTTTTTTTAGCAAGGGTAATTTTGTTTGTTTGGCAAACGATAACAGCCGCAAATTCAAACAGAATCAAATAATGTTTCGCATACAGCCCTGAATTGTAGAGTTCTCAAGATCTGTTGATTTTGGTGAAGATCGGTTAAGGGAAAGGGGTAGTTTACCTGTAACGTTTTATGTTTTAACAAGGGTATTTCCTATGGCAAACGATAACAGCCGCAAATTCAAACAGAATCAAAAGATTATTTGCATACAGCCCTAAGTTGTAGAGTTCTCAAGACCTATTGTTTTTGGTGAAATTCGGTTGAGGGAAAGGGGTAGTTTACCAGCAACATTTTTTAACAAGGGTATTTTCTATGGCAAACGATAACAGCCGCAAATTCAAACAGAATCAAATAATGTTTTGCATACAGCTCTGATTTGCAGAGTACTCAAGGCCTATTGTTTTTGGTGAAGATCGGTTAAGGGGAAGGGGTAGTTTACCTGCAACGTTTTTTTATCAAGCGTATTTTCTATGGCAAACGATAACAGCCGCAAATTCAAACAAAATCAAATAATTTTTTGCATTCAGCCCTGATTTGCAGAGTACTCGCGACCTATTGTGTTTGGTGAAGATCGGTTGAGGGAAAGGGGTAGTTTACCAGCAACAGTTTTTTTTTTAGCAAGGGTAATTTTGTTTGTTTGGCAAACGATAACAGCCGCAAATTCAAACAGAATCAAATAATGATTCGCATACAGCCCTGAATTTTAGAGTTCTCAAGATCTGTTGATTTTGGTGAAGATCGGTTGAGGGAAAGGGGTAGTTTACCAGCAACGTTTTTTTAACAAGGGTATTTTCTATGGCAAACGATAACAGCCGCAAATTCAAACAGAATCAAATAATGTTTTGCATACAGTCCTGATTTGTAGAGTGCTCAAGACCTATTGTTTTTGGTGAAGATCGGTTAAGGGGAAGGGGTAGTTTACCTGCAACGTTTTTTTATCAAGCGTATTTTCTATGGCAAACGATAACAGCCGCAAATTCAAACAGAATCAAATAATTGTTTGCATACGTCCCTGAATTGTAGAGGTCTCAACGACTTTCGATTTTGGTGAAGATCGGTTAAGGGGAAGGGGTAGTTTACCTGCAACCTTATACGTTTTAACAAGAGTAAAGTACTTGAAAAGTTATTTAAACTTTGTGAAACAATGGTAATTGTTAAAAATAAAATAATTTTGTTGCCAGGCAATAAAATTATAATTTTTTCATTTTAATGTAATATAATATTTTTCATTTAATACAGCAATAAAAAGGCAGGAAAGACACAGCCTGGCTGTTTGGCTGAAAATGATTTTAAATATAAATCTTAGAATATGGAAGTCATGTATGGTTCTCCATACCGATATTTTTTCTATGGCAAACGATAACAGCCGCAAATTCAAACAATCAAATAATTTTTTCCATACAGCCGTGATTTGTAGAGGACTCGCGACCTATTGTTTTTGGTGAAGATCGGTTGAGGGAAAGGGGTAGTTTACCAGCAACGGTTTTTTTTTATCAAGGGAAATTTTTTACTTCCATATTCCTTAAGGAATGGAAGTATGGTGATGGCAAAAAAAATCGTGTTCGAGATTATTGCAGATTCTGATTCTACTACACTCAAAAAATGAAAAAAAAGTCGTTTTCCGAAAAGTGTCTGTGTGTGTGTCTGTCTGTCTGTGTGTCTGTCTGTCTGTCTGTGTGTCTGTCTGTAGATTTTTTTTCTATGGCAAACGATAACTGCCGCAAATTCAAACAGAATCAAATAATTTTTTGCATGCAGCCCTGATTTGCAGAGTACTCGCGACCTATTGTTTTTGGTGAAGATCGGTTGAGGGAAAGGGGTAGTTTACCTGCAACGGTTTTTTTTTAGCAAGGGTAATTTTGTTTGTTTGGCAAACGATAACAGCCGCAAATTCAAACAGAATCAAATAATGTTTCGCATACAGCCCTGAATTGTAGAGTTCTCAAGATCTGTTGATTTTGGTGAAGATCGGTTAAGGGAAAGGGGTAGTTTACCTGTAACGTTTTATGTTTTAACAAGGGTATTTCCTATGGCAAACGATAACAGCCGCAAATTCAAACAGAATCAAAAGATTATTTGCATACAGCCCTAAGTTGTAGAGTTCTCAAGACCTATTGTTTTTGGTGAAGTTCGGTTGAGGGAAAGGGGTAGTTTACCTGCAACGTTTTTTTAACAAGGGTATTTTCTATGGCAAACGATAACAGCCGCAAATTCAAACAGAATCAAATAATGTTTTGCACACAGCCCTGATTTGTAGAGTACTCAAGACCTATTGCTTTTGGTGAAGATCGGTTGAGGGAAAGGGGTAGTTTACCTGCAACGGTTTTTTAACAAGGGTATTTTCTATGGCAAACGATAACAGCCGCAAATTCAAACAGAATCAAATAATGTTTTGCATACAGCTCTGATTTGCAGAGTACTCAAGACCTATTGTTTTTGGTGAAGATCGGTTAAGGGGAAGGGGTAGTTTACCTGCAACGTTTTTTTATCAAGCGTATTTTCTATGGCAAACGATAACAGCCGCAAATTCAAACAAAATCAAATAATTTTTTGCATTCAGCCCTGATTTGCAGAGTACTCGCGACCTATTGTGTTTGGTGAAGATCGGTTGAGGGAAAGGGGTAGTTTACCTGCAACGGTTTTTTTTTAGCAAGGGTAATTTTGTTTGTTTGGCAAACGATAACAGCCGCAAATTCAAACAGAATCAAATAATGTTTCGCATACAGCCCTGAATTGTAGAGTTCTCAAGATTTGTTGATTTTGGTGAAGATCGGTTAAGGGAAAGGGGTAGTTTACCTGTAACGTTTTATGTTTTAACAAGGGTATTTCCTATGGCAAACGATAACAGCCGCAAATTCAAACAGAATCAAAAGATTATTTGCATACAGCCCTAAATTGTAGAGTTCTCAAGACCTATTGTTTTTGGTGAAGTTCGGTTGAGGGGAAGGGGTAGTTTACCCGCAACGTTTTTTTAACAAGGGTATTTTTTATGGCAAACGATAACAGCCGCAAATTCAAACAGAATCAAATAATGTTTTGCATACAGCCCTGATTTGTAGAGTACTCAAGACCTATTGTTTTTGGTGAAAATCGGTTAAGGGAAAGGGGTAGTTTACCAGTAACGTTTTATGTTTTAACAAGGGTATTTCCTATGGCAAACGATAACAGCCGCAAATTCAAACAGAATCAAAAGATTATTTGCATACAGCCCTAAATTGTAGAGTTCTCAAGACCTATTGTTTTTGGTGAAGATCGGTTGAGGGAAAGGGGTAGTTTACCTGCAACGTTTTTTTAACAAGGGTATTTTCTATGGGAAACGATAACAGCCGCAAATTCAAACAGAATCAAATAATGTTTTGCATACAGCCCTGATTTGTAGAGTACTCAAGACCTATTGTTTTTGGTGAAGATCGGTTAAGGGGAAGGGGTAGTTTACCAGCAACGTTTTTTTATCAAGCGTATTTTCTATGGCAAACGATAACAGCCGCAAATTCAAACAGAATCAAATAATTTTTTGTATACGTCCCTGAATTGTAGAGGTCTCAATGACTTTCGATTTTGGTGAAGATCGGTTAAGGGGAAGGGGTAGTTTACCAGCAACCTTTTACGTTTTAACAAGAGTAAAGTACTTGAAAATTTATTTAAACTTTTTGAAACAATGGTAATTGTTAAAAATAAAATAATTTTGTTGCCAGGCAATAAAATTATAATTTTTTCATTTTAATGTAATATAATATTTTTCATTTAATACAGCAATAAAAAGGCAGGTAAGACACAGCCTGGCTGTTTGGCTGAAAATGATTTTAAATATAAATCTTAGAATATGGAAGTCATGTATGGTTCTCCATACCGATATTTTTTTTTGCCAAACGATAACAGCCGCAAATTCAAACAGAATCAAATAATGTTTCGTATACAGCCCTGAATTGTAGAGTTCTCAAGACGTTTTGTTTTTGGTGAAGATCGGTTAAGGGAAAGGGGTAGTTTACCTGTAACGTTTTATGTTTTAACAAGGGTATTTCCTATGGCAAACGATAACAGCCGCAAATTCAAACAGAATCAAAAGATTATTTACATACAGCCCTAAATTGTAGAGTTCTCAAGATTTATTGTTTTTGGTGAAGATCGGGTAAGGGAAAGGGGTAGTTTACCTTCAACGTTTTTTTAACAAGGGTATTTTCTATGCCAAACGATAACAGCCGCAAATTGAAACAGAATCAAATAATTTTCTGCATACAGAGCTGATTTGCAGAGTACTCCAGACCTATTGTTTTTGGTGAAGATCGGTTGAGGGGAAGGGGTAGTTTACCTGTAACGTTTTTTATCAAGCGTATTTTCTATGGCAAACGATAACTGCCGCAAATTCAAACAGAATCAAATAATTTTCTGCATACAGCCCTGATTTGTAGAGTACTCGCGACCTATTGTTTTTGGTGAAGATCGGTTAAGGGGAAGGGGTAGTTTACCAGCAACGGTTTTTTTATCAAGGGAAATTTTTTTGTTTTGGCAAACGATAACAGCCGCAAATTCAAACAGAATCAAATAATGTTTCGCATACAGCCCTGAATTGTAGAGTTCTCAAGGTCTACTGATTTTGGTGAAGATCGGTTAAGCGAAAGGGGTAGTTTACCTACAATGTGTTTTTAACAAGGGTATTTTCTATGGCAAACGATAACAGCCGTAAATTCAAACAGAATCAAATAATTTTCTGCATACAGCCCTGATTTGTAGAGTACTCAAGACCTATTGGTTTTGGTGAATATCGGTTGAGGGGAAGGGGTAGTTTACCGGCAACGTTTTGTATCAAGCGTATTTTCTATGGCAAACGATAACTGCCGCAAATTCAAACGGAATCAAATAATTTTTTGCATACGTCAGTGAATTGTAGAGGACTCAAGGCCTTTAGATTTTGGTGAAGATCAGTTAAGGGGAAGGGGTAGTTTACTGGCAAACTTTTACGTTTTAACAAGTGTAAAGTACTTGAAAATTCATTTAAACTTTTTCAAACAATGCTAATTGTTGAAAATAAAATAATTTTGTTGGCAGGCAATCTGAAAATTTCAGATTTTGTACCACAAAATCTGAAAAGATTATACGATAGTTTATGAAATGGTTAATAATACGTCAGTGGAAGGTGTAATGAGAAATTAGCAGAAATGGAAACCTGGGGAATGTTAACTGTTCCTTAGATACAATTTTGTCAGAATGTTTGGAAATGATCATCAACATTGAAGA
Organism: Magicicada septendecula; assembly: GCA_034769895.1. Classification (NCBI taxonomy): domain Eukaryota; kingdom Metazoa; phylum Arthropoda; class Insecta; order Hemiptera; family Cicadidae; genus Magicicada; species Magicicada septendecula. The sequence continues at coordinate 848,373,953 of CM068367.1, forward strand.
AAAAGTAAGCATATTAAGAAACATATGTAACTACTTATTATAAAAAAATAATGTTTGTTTTTTGATAAAGTCATTTTGATTATAAAATATAAATATTTACAACAAGAAAAGAATTTTCAGTTTTCAAAATTTAAATATATTTTTATAAAACAATGGGTTCTTCATTGAGGTGGGGACCATGTCACTCACTCCATCTCAAGCCTCCTCTCTCATTTTGCAGAAAAAGAGGACCCTGTCAAGGCTGATACTTTGACGACAGTGACAGGGCTTTCCACCAAATTCAGCAGAGTGACAGGTAGGCCCAACTCTGATTGGCTCCTCAGATATCCCCAGCGTTAGTAGGTTCTATGAAAATATTTTATTTCAAAAATGATTTTAAATATAAATCTTAGATATGTTTTATAAATCTCATGTTTTATGTTTTAACATGGGTAATTTTTTATATGACGAACCATAACTGCCGTAAATTCAAACAGAATCAAATAATTTTTTACATATGTGCCTGAGCTATAGAGAACTCAATGTCTGTTGATTTTGGTGAAGATCGGTTACGGGAAAAGGGCAGTTTACCAGAAACATTTTTTGTTGTAACATGAGTAAAGTACTTAATTTTGATAAAGTATCCTGATAAGATCTTAATAATCCACTGTAGAAACGTAGATGAAATATCTATAAATGAAGAGGCTAGTTGAACGGGCTGGGGGTAATTTTCTATAAATCAAAATTATAGTTGAAGGGGGAGGGGATAATTTTTTTTTATATGTGTACTACGTTATTGGCAAGAAAGAAGTATTTTTTTGTTAAAATTCCTTCCCTGGCTGTTTGGCTGAAAATGATTTTAAATATAAATCTTAGAATATGGAAGTCATGTATGGTTCTCCATACCGATATTTACTTCCATATTCCTTAAGGAATGGAAGTATGGTGATGGCAAAAAAAATCGTGTTCGAGATTATTGCAGATTCTGATTCTACTACACTCAAACCATGAAAAAAAGTCGTTTTCCGAAAAGTGTCTGTGTGTGTGTCTGTCTGTCTGTCGGTCTGTCTATAGATTTTTTTTCTATGGCAAACGATAACTGCCGCAAATTCAAACAGAATCAAATAATTTTTTGCATACAGCCCTGATTTGCAGAGTACTCGCGACCTGTTGTTTTTGGTGAAGATCGGTTGAGGGAAAGGGGTAGTTTACCAGCAACAGTTTTTTTTTTAGCAAGGGTAATTTTGTTTGTTTGGCAAACGATAACAGCCGCAAATTCAAACAGAATCAAATAATGATTCGCATACAGCCCTGAATTTTAGAGTTCTCAAGATCTGTTGATTTTGGTGAAGATCGGTTGAGGGGAAGGGGTAGTTTACCTGCAACGTTTTTTTAACAAGGGTATTTTCTATGGCAAACGATAACAGCCGCAAATTCAAACAGAATCAAATAATGTTTTGCATACAGCCCTGACTTGTAGAGTACTCAAGACCTATTGTTTTTGGTGAAGATCGGTTAAGGGAAAGGGGTAGTTTACCTGTAACGTTTTATGTTTTAACAAGGGTATTTCCTATGGCAAACGATAATAGCCACAAATTTAAACAGAATCAAAAGATTATTTGCATACAGCCCTAAATTGTAGAGTTCTCAAGACCTAGTGTTTTTGGTGAAGATCGGTTGAGGGAAAGGGGTAGTTTACCGGCAACGTTTTTTTAACAAGGGTATTTTCTATGGCAAACGATAACAGCCGCAAATTCAAACAGAATCAAATAATGTTTTGCATACAGTCCTGATTTGTAGAGTGCTCAAGACCTATTGTTTTTGGTGAAGATCGGTTAAGGGGAAGGGGTAGTTTACCTGCAACGTTTTTTTATCAAGCGTATTTTCTATGGCAAACGATAACAGCCGCAAATTCAAACAGAATCAAATAATTGTTTGCATACGTCCCTGAATTGTAGAGGTCTCAATGACTTTCGATTTTGGTGAAGATCGGTTAAGGGGAAGGGGTAGTTTACCTGCAACCTTATACGTTTTAACAAGAGTAAAGTACTTGAAAAGTTATTTAAACTTTGTGAAACAATGGTAATTGTTAAAAATAAAATAATTTTGTTGCCAGGCAATAAAATTATAATTTTTTCATTTTAATGTAATATAATATTTTTCATTTAATACAGCAATAAAAAGGCAGGTAAGACACAGCCTGGCTGTTTGGCTGAAAATGATTTTAAATATAAATCTTAGAATATGGAAGTCATGTATGGTTCTCCATACCGATATTTTTTCTATGGCAAACGATAACAGCCGCAAATTCAAACAATCAAATAATTTTTTCCATACAGCCGTGATTTGTAGAGGACTCGCGACCTATTGTTTTTGGTGAAGATCGGTTGAGGGAAAGGGGCAGTTTACCAGCAACGGTTTTTTTTTATCAAGGGAAATTTTTTACTTCCATATTCCTTAAGGAATGGAAGTATGGTGATGGCAAAAAAAATCGTGTTCGAGATTATTGCAGATTCTGATTCTACTACACTCAAAAAATGAAAAAAAAGTCGTTTTCCGAAAAGTGTCTGTGTGTGTGTCTGTCTGTCTGTGTGTCTGTCTGTCTGTCTGTGTGTCTGTCTGTAGATTTTTTTCCTATGGCAAACGATAACTGCCGCAAATTCAAACAGAATCAAATAATTTTTTGCATGCAGCTCTGATTTGCAGAGTACTCGCGACCTATTGTTTTTGGTGAAGATCGGTTGAGGGAAAGGGGTAGTTTACCTGCAACGGTTTTTTTTTAGCAAGGGTAATTTTGTTTGTTTGGCAAACGATAACAGCCGCAAATTCAAACAGAATCAAATAATGTTTCGCATACAGCCCTGAATTGTAGAGTTCTCAAGATCTGTTGATTTTGGTGAAGATCGGTTAAGGGAAAGGCGTAGTTTACCTGTAACGTTTTATGTTTTAACAAGGGTATTTCCTATGGCAAACGATAACAGCCGCAAATTCAAACAGAATCAAAAGATTATTTGCATACAGCCCTAAGTTGTAGAGTTCTCAAGACCTATTGTTTTTGGTGAAGTTCGGTTGAGGGAAAGGGGTAGTTTACCAGCAACGTTTTTTTAACAAGGGTATTTTCAATGGCAAACGATAACAGCCGCAAATTCAAACAGAATCAAATAATATTTTGCACACAGCCCTGATTTGTAGAGTACTCAAGACCTATTGGTTTTGGTGAAGATCGGTTGAGCGAAAGGGGTAGTTTACCTGCAACGGTTTTTTAACAAGGGTATTTTCTATGGCAAACGATAACAGCCGCAAATTCAAACAGAATCAAATAATGTTTTGCATACAGCCCTGATTTGCAGAGTACTCAAGACCTATTGTTTTTGGTGAAGATCGGTTAAGGGGAATGGGTAGTTTACCTGCAAGGTTTTTTTATCAAGCGTATTTTCTATGGCAAACGACAACAGCCGCAAATTCAAACAGAATCAAATAATTTTTTGCATACGTCCCTGAATTGTAGAGGTCTCAATGACTTTCGATTTTGGTGAAGATCGGTTAAGGGGAAGGGGTAGTTTACCTGCAACCTTATACGTTTTAACAAGAGTAAAGTACTTGAAAATTTATTTAAACTTTGTGAAACAATGGTAATTGTTAAAAATAAAATAATTTTGTTGCCAGGCAATAAAATTATAATTTTTTCATTTTAATGTAATATAATATTTTTCATTTAATACAGCAATAAAAAGGCAGGTAAGACACAGCCTGGCTGTTTGGCTGAAAATGATTTTAAATATAAATCTTAGAATATGGAAGTCATGTATGGTTCTCCATACCGATATTTTACTTCCATATTCCTTAAGGAATGGAAGTATGGTGATGGCAAAAAAAATCGTGTTCGAGATTATTGCAGATTCTGATACTACTACACTCAAAACATGAAAAAAAGTCGTTTTCCGAAAAGTGTCTGTGTGTCTGTCTGTGTGTCTGTCTGTCTGTCTGTCTGTAGATTTTTTTTCTATGGCAAACGATAACTGCCGCAAATTCAAACAGAATCAAATAATTTTTTGCATACAGCCCGGTTTTGCAGAGTTCTCGCGACCTATTGTTTTTGGTGAAGATCGGTTGAGGGAAAGGGGTAGTTTACCTGCAACGGTTTTTTTTTAGCAAGGGAAATTTTGTTTGTTTGGCAAACGATAACAGCCGCAAATTCAAACAGAATCAAATAATGTTTCGCATACAGCCCTGAATTGTAGAGTTCTCAAGACCTATTGTTTTTGGTGAAGATCGGTTAAGGGAAAGGGGTAGTTTACCTGTAACGTTTTATGTTTTAACAAGGGTATTTCCTATGGCAAACGATAACAGCCGCAAATTCAAACAGAATGAAAAGATTATTTGCATACAGCCCTAAATTGTAGAGTTCTCAGTACCTTTTGTTTTTGGTGAAGATCGGTTAAGGGAAAGGGGTAGTTTACCTACAACGTTTTTTTAACAAGGGTATTTCCTATGGCAAACGATAACAGCCGCAAATTCAAACAGAATCAAATAATTTTCTGCATACAGCCCTGATTTGTAGAGTACTCAAGACCTATTGTTTTTGGTGAAGATCGGTTGAGGGGAAGGGGTAGTTTACCAGCAACGTTTTTTATCATGCGTATTTTCTATGGCAAACGACAACTGCCGCAAATTCAAACAGAATCAAATAATTTTTTGCATACAGCCCTGATTTGTAGAGTACTCGCGACCTATTGTTTTTGGTAAAGATCGGTTGAGGGGAAGGGGTAGTTTACCTGCAACGGTTTTTTTTATCAAGGGAAATTTTTTTGTTTTGGCAAACGATAACAGCCGCAAATTCAAACAGAATCAAATAATGTTTCGCATACAGCCCTGAATTGTACATTTCTCAAGATCTATTGTTTTTGGTGAAGATCGGTTGAGGGAAAGGGGTAGTTTACCTGCAACGTTTTTTTAACAAGGGTATTTTATATGGCAAACGATAACAGCCGCAAATTCAAACAGAATCAAATAATGTTTGTAGAGTTCTCAAGATCTGTCGATTTTGGTACAGATCGGTTAAGGGAAAGGGGTAGTTTACCTGTAACGTTTTATGTTTTAACAAGGGTATTTCCTATGGCAAACGATAACAGCCGCAAATTCAAACAGAATCAAAAGATTATTTGCATACGGCCCTAAATTGTAGAGTTCTCAAGACCTATTGTTTTTGGTGAAGATCGGTTGAGGGAAAGGGGTAGTTTACCTGCAACGTTTTTTTAACAAGGGTATTTTCTATGGCAAACGATAACAGCCGCAAATTCAAACAGAATCAAATAATGTTTTGCATACAGCCCTGATTTGTAGAGTACTCAAGACCTATTGTTTTTGGTGAAGATCGGTTAAGGGAAAGGGGTAGTTTACCTGCAACGTTTTTTTATCAAGCGTATTTTATATGGCAAACGATAACAGCCATATTCCTTAAGGAATGGAAGTATGGTGATGGCAAAAAAAATCGTGTTCGAGATTATTGCAGATTCTGATACTACTACACTCAAAACATGAAAAAAAGTCGTTTTCCGAAAAGTGTCTGTGTGTCTGTCTGTGTGTCTGTCTGTCTGTCTGTCTGTAGATTTTTTTTCTATGGCAAACGATAACTGCCGCAAATTCAAACAGAATCAAATAATTTTGTGCATACAGCCCGGTTTTGCAGAGTTCTCGCGACCTATTGTTTTTGGTGAAGATCGGTTGAGGGAAAGGGGTAGTTTACCTGCAACGGTTTTTTTTTAGCAAGGGAAATTTTGTTTGTTTGGCAAACGATAACAGCCGCAAATTCAAACAGAATCAAATAATGTTTCGCATACAGCCCTGAATTGTAGAGTTCTCAAGACCTATTGTTTTTGGTGAAGATCGGTTAAGGGAAAGGGGTAGTTTACCTACAACGTTTTTTTAACAAGGGTATTTTCTATGGCAAACGATAACAGCCGCAAATTCAAACAGAATCAAATAATTTTCTGCATACAGCCCTGATTTGTAGAGTACTCAAGACCTATTGTTTTTGGTGAAGATCGGTTGAGGGGAAGGGGTAGTTTACCAGCAACGTTTTTTATCATGCGTATTTTCTATGGCAAACGACAACTGCCGCAAATTCAAACAGAATCAAATAATTTTTGCATACAGCCCTGATTTGTAGAGTACTCGCGACCTATTGTTTTTGGTAAAGATCGGTTGAGGGGAAGGGGTAGTTTACCTGCAACGGTTTTTTTTATCAAGGGAAATTTTTTTGTTTTGGCAAACGATAACAGCCGCAAATTCAAACAGAATCAAATAATGTTTCGCATACAGCCCTGAATTGTAGATTTCTCAAGATCTGTTGTTTTTGGTGAAGATCGGTTGAGGGAAAGGGGTAGTTTACCTGCAACGTTTTTTTAACAAGGGTATTTTATATGGCAAACGATAACAGCCGCAAATTCAAACAGAATCAAATAATGTTTGTAGAGTTCTCAAGATCTGTCGATTTTGGTACAGATCGGTTAAGGGAAAGGGGTAGTTTACCTGTAACGTTTTATGTTTTAACAAGGGTATTTCCTATGGCAAACGATAACAGCCGCAAATTCAAACAGAATCAAAAGATTATTTGCATACGGCCCTAAATTGTAGAGTTCTCAAGACCTATTGTTTTTGGTGAAGATCGGTTGAGGGAAAGGGGTAGTTTACCTGCAACGTTTTTTTAACAAGGGTATTTTCTATGGCAAACGATAACAGCCGCAAATTCAAACAGAATAAATAATGTTTTGCATACAGCCCTGATTTGTAGAGTACTCAAGACCTATTGTTTTTGGTGAAGATCGGTTAAGGGAAAGGGGTAGTTTACCTGCAACGTTTTTTTATCAAGCGTATTTTATATGGCAAACGATAACAGCCATATTCCTTAAGGAATGGAAGTATGGTGATGGCAAAAAAAATCGTGTTCGAGATTATTGCAGATTCTGATACTACTACACTCAAAACATGAAAAAAAGTCGTTTTCCGAAAAGTGTCTGTGTGTCTGTCTGTGTGTCTGTCTGTCTGTCTGTCTGTAGATTTTTTTTCTATGGCAAACGATAACTGCCGCAAATTCAAACAGAATCAAATAATTTTTTGCATACAGTCCGGTTTTGCAGAGTTCTCGCGACCTATTGTTTTTGGTGAAGATCGGTTGAGGGAAAGGGGTAGTTTACCTGCAACGGTTTTTTTTTAGCAAGGGAAATTTTGTTTGTTTGGCAAACGATAACAGCCGCAAATTCAAACAGAATCAAATAATGTTTCGCATACAGCCCTGAATTGTAGAGTTCTCAAGACCTATTGTTTTTGGTGAAGATCGGTTAAGGGAAAGGGGTAGTTTACCAGTAACGTTTTATGTTTTAACAAGGGTATTTCTTATGGCAAACGATAACAGTAGCAAATTCAAACAGAATGAAAAGATTATTTGCATACAGCCCTAAATTGTAGAGTTCTCAGTACCTTTTGTTTTTGGTGAAGATCGGTTAAGGGAAAGGGGTAGTTTACCTACAACGTTTTTTTAACAAGGGTATTTTCTATGGCAAACGATAACAGCCGCAAATTCAAACAGAATCAAATAATTTTCTGCATACAGCCCTGATTTGTAGAGTACTCAAGACCTATTGTTTTTGGTGAAGATCGGTTGAGGGGAAGGGGTAGTTTACCAGCAACGTTTTTTATCATGCGTATTTTCTATGGCAAACGACAACTGCCGCAAATTCAAACAGAATCAAATAATTTTTTGCATACAGCCCTGATTTGTAGAGTACTCGCGACCTATTGTTTTTGGTAAAGATCGGTTGAGGGGAAGGGGTAGTTTACCTGCAACGGTTTTTTTTATCAAGGGAAATTTTTTTGTTTTGGCAAACGATAACAGCCGCAAATTCAAACAGAATCAAATAATGTTTCGCATACAGCCCTGAATTGTAGATTTCTCAAGATCTATTGTTTTTGGTGAAGATCGGTTGAGGGAAAGGGGTAGTTTACCTGCAACGTTTTTTTAACAAGGGTATTTTATATGGCAAACGATAACAGCCGCAAATTCAAACAGAATCAAATAATGTTTGTAGAGTTCTCAAGATCTGTCGATTTTGGTACAGATCGGTTAAGGGAAAGGGGTAGTTTACCTGTAACGTTTTATGTTTTAACAAGGGTATTTCCTATGGCAAACGATAACAGCCGCAAATTCAAACAGAATCAAAAGATTATTTGCATACGGCCCTAAATTGTAGAGTTCTCAAGACCTATTGTTTTTGGTGAAGATCGGTTGAGGGAAAGGGGTAGTTTACCTGCAACGTTTTTTTAACAAGGGTATTTTCTATGGCAAACGATAACAGCCGCAAATTCAAACAGAATCAAATAATGTTTTGCATACAGCCCTGATTTGTAGAGTACTCAAGACCTATTGTTTTTGGTGAAGATCGGTTAAGGGAAAGGGGTAGTTTACCTGCAACGTTTTTTTATCAAGCGTATTTTATATGGCAAACGATAACAGCCATATTCCTTAAGGAATGGAAGTATGGTGATGGCAAAAAAAATCGTGTTCGAGATTATTGCAGATTCTGATACTACTACACTCAAAACATGAAAAAAAGTCGTTTTCCGAAAAGTGTCTGTGTGTCTGTCTGTGTGTCTGTCTGTCTGTCTGTCTGTAGATTTTTTTTCTATGGCAAACGATAACTGCCGCAAATTCAAACAGAATCAAATAATTTTTTGCATACAGCCCGGTTTTGCAGAGTTCTCGCGACCTATTGTTTTTGGTGAAGATCGGTTGAGGGAAAGGGGTAGTTTACCTGCAACGGTTTTTTTTTAGCAAGGGAAATTTTGTTTGTTTGGCAAACGATAACAGCCGCAAATTCAAACAGAATCAAATAATGTTTCGCATACAGCCCTGAATTGTAGAGTTCTCAAGACCTATTGTTTTTGGTGAAGATCGGTTAAGGGAAAGGGGTAGTTTACCTGTAACGTTTTATGTTTTAACAAGGGTATTTCCTATGGCAAACGATAACAGCCGCAAATTCAAACAGAATGAAAAGATTATTTGCATACAGCCCTAAATTGTAGAGTTCTCAGTACCTTTTGTTTTTGGTGAAGATCGGTTAAGGGAAAGGGGTAGTTTACCTACAACGTTTTTTTAACAAGGGTATTTTCTATGGCAAACGATAACAGCCGCAAATTCAAACAGAATCAAATAATTTTCTGCATACAGCCCTGATTTGTAGAGTACTCAAGACCTATTGTTTTTGGTGAAGATCGGTTGAGGGGAAGGGGTAGTTTACCAGCAACGTTTTTTATCATGCGTATTTTCTATGGCAAACGACAACTGCCGCAAATTCAAACAGAATCAAATAATTTTTTGCATACAGCCCTGATTTGTAGAGTACTCGCGACCTATTGTTTTTGGTAAAGATCGGTTGAGGGGAAGGGGTAGTTTACCTGCAACGGTTTTTTTTATCAAGGGAAATTTTTTTGTTTTGGCAAACGATAACAGCCGCAAATTCAAACAGAATCAAATAATGTTTCGCATACAGCCCTGAATTGTACATTTCTCAAGATCTATTGTTTTTGGTGAAGATCGGTTGAGGGAAAGGGGTAGTTTACCTGCAACGTTTTTTTAACAAGGGTATTTTATATGGCAAACGATAACAGCCGCAAATTCAAACAGAATCAAATAATGTTTGTAGAGTTCTCAAGATCTGTCGATTTTGGTACAGATCGGTTAAGGGAAAGGGGTAGTTTACCTGTAACGTTTTATGTTTTAACAAGGGTATTTCCTATGGCAAACGATAACAGCCGCAAATTCAAACAGAATCAAAAGATTATTTGCATACGGCCCTAAATTGTAGAGTTCTCAAGACCTATTGTTTTTGGTGAAGATCGGTTGAGGGAAAGGGGTAGTTTACCTGCAACGTTTTTTTAACAAGGGTATTTTCTATGGCAAACGATAACAGCCGCAAATTCAAACAGAATCAAATAATGTTTTGCATACAGCCCTGATTTGTAGAGTACTCAAGACCTGTTGTTTTTGGTGAAGATCGGTTAAGGGAAAGGGGTAGTTTACCTGCAACGTTTTTTTATCAAGCGTATTTTATATGGCAAACGATAACAGCCATATTCCTTAAGGAATGGAAGTATGGTGATGGCAAAAAAAATCGTGTTCGAGATTATTGCAGATTCTGATACTACTACACTCAAAACATGAAAAAAAGTCGTTTTCCGAAAAGTGTCTGTGTGTCTGTCTGTGTGTCTGTCTGTCTGTCTGTCTGTAGATTTTTTTTCTATGGCAAACGATAACTGCCGCAAATTCAAACAGAATCAAATAATTTTGTGCATACAGCCCGGTTTTGCAGAGTTCTCGCGACCTATTGTTTTTGGTGAAGATCGGTTGAGGGAAAGGGGTAGTTTACCTGCAACGGTTTTTTTTTAGCAAGGGAAATTTTGTTTGTTTGGCAAACGATAACAGCCGCAAATTCAAACAGAATCAAATAATGTTTCGCATACAGCCCTGAATTGTAGAGTTCTCAAGACCTATTGTTTTTGGTGAAGATCGGTTAAGGGAAAGGGGTAGTTTACCTACAACGTTTTTTTAACAAGGGTATTTTCTATGGCAAACGATAACAGCCGCAAATTCAAACAGAATCAAATAATTTTCTGCATACAGCCCTGATTTGTAGAGTACTCAAGACCTATTGTTTTTGGTGAAGATCGGTTGAGGGGAAGGGGTAGTTTACCAGCAACGTTTTTTATCATGCGTATTTTCTATGGCAAACGACAACTGCCGCAAATTCAAACAGAATCAAATAATTTTTTGCATACAGCCCTGATTTGTAGAGTACTCGCGACCTATTGTTTTTGGTAAAGATCGGTTGAGGGGAAGGGGTAGTTTACCTGCAACGGTTTTTTTTATCAAGGGAAATTTTTTTGTTTTGGCAAACGATAACAGCCGCAAATTCAAACAGAATCAAATAATGTTTCGCATACAGCCCTGAATTGTAGATTTCTCAAGATCTATTGTTTTTGGTGAAGATCGGTTGAGGGAAAGGGGTAGTTTACCTGCAACGTTTTTTTAACAAGGGTATTTTATATGGCAAACGATAACAGCCGCAAATTCAAACAGAATCAAATAATGTTTGTAGAGTTCTCAAGATCTGTCGATTTTGGTACAGATCGGTTAAGGGAAAGGGGTAGTTTACCTGTAACGTTTTATGTTTTAACAAGGGTATTTCCTATGGCAAACGATAACAGCCGCAAATTCAAACAGAATCAAAAGATTATTTGCATACGGCCCTAAATTGTAGAGTTCTCAAGACCTATTGTTTTTGGTGAAGATCGGTTGAGGGAAAGGGGTAGTTTACCTGCAACGTTTTTTTAACAAGGGTATTTTCTATGGCAAACGATAACAGCCGCAAATTCAAACAGAATCAAATAATGTTTTGCATACAGCCCTGATTTGTAGAGTACTCAAGACCTATTGTTTTTGGTGAAGATCGGTTAAGGGAAAGGGGTAGTTTACCTGCAACGTTTTTTTATCAAGCGTATTTTATATGGCAAACGATAACAGCCATATTCCTTAAGGAATGGAAGTATGGTGATGGCAAAAAAAATCGTGTTCGAGATTATTGCAGATTCTGATACTACTACACTCAAAACATGAAAAAAAGTCGTTTTCCGAAAAGTGTCTGTGTGTCTGTCTGTGTGTCTGTCTGTCTGTCTGTCTGTAGATTTTTTTTCTATGGCAAACGATAACTGCCGCAAATTCAAACAGAATCAAATAATTTTTTGCATACAGCCCGGTTTTGCAGAGTTCTCGCGACCTATTGTTTTTGGTGAAGATCGGTTGAGGGAAAGGGGTAGTTTACCTGCAACGGTTTTTTTTTAGCAAGGGAAATTTTGTTTGTTTGGCAAACGATAACAGCCGCAAATTCAAACAGAATCAAATAATGTTTCGCATACAGCCCTGAATTGTAGAGTTCTCAAGACCTATTGTTTTTGGTGAAGATCGGTTAAGGGAAAGGGGTAGTTTACCTACAACGTTTTTTTAACAAGGGTATTTTCTATGGCAAACGATAACAGCCGCAAATTCAAACAGAATCAAATAATTTTCTGCATACAGCCCTGATTTGTAGAGTACTCAAGACCTATTGTTTTTGGTGAAGATCGGTTGAGGGGAAGGGGTAGTTTACCAGCAACGTTTTTTATCATGCGTATTTTCTATGGCAAACGACAACTGCCGCAAATTCAAACAGAATCAAATAATTTTTTGCATACAGCCCTGATTTGTAGAGTACTCGCGACCTATTGTTTTTGGTAAAGATCGGTTGAGGGGAAGGGGTAGTTTACCTGCAACGGTTTTTTTTATCAAGGGAAATTTTTTTGTTTTGGCAAACGATAACAGCCGCAAATTCAAACAGAATCAAATAATGTTTCGCATACAGCCCTGAATTGTAGATTTCTCAAGATCTATTGTTTTTGGTGAAGATCGGTTGAGGGAAAGGGGTAGTTTACCTGCAACGTTTTTTTAACAAGGGTATTTTATATGGCAAACGATAACAGCCGCAAATTCAAACAGAATCAAATAATGTTTGTAGAGTTCTCAAGATCTGTCGATTTTGGTACAGATCGGTTAAGGGAAAGGGGTAGTTTACCTGTAACGTTTTATGTTTTAACAAGGGTATTTCCTATGGCAAACGATAACAGCCGCAAATTCAAACAGAATCAAAAGATTATTTGCATACGGCCCTAAATTGTAGAGTTCTCAAGACCTATTGTTTTTGGTGAAGATCGGTTGAGGGAAAGGGGTAGTTTACCTGCAACGTTTTTTTAACAAGGGTATTTTCTATGGCAAACGATAACAGCCGCAAATTCAAACAGAATAAATAATGTTTTGCATACAGCCCTGATTTGTAGAGTACTCAAGACCTATTGTTTTTGGTGAAGATCGGTTAAGGGAAAGGGGTAGTTTACCTGCAACGTTTTTTTATCAAGCGTATTTTATATGGCAAACGATAACAGCCATATTCCTTAAGGAATGGAAGTATGGTGATGGCAAAAAAAATCGTGTTCGAGATTATTGCAGATTCTGATACTACTACACTCAAAACATGAAAAAAAGTCGTTTTCCGAAAAGTGTCTGTGTGTCTGTCTGTGTGTCTGTCTGTCTGTCTGTCTGTCTGTCTGTAGATTTTTTTTCTATGGCAAACGATAACTGCCGCAAATTCAAACAGAATCAAATAATTTTTTGCATACAGCCCGTTTTGCAGAGTTCTCGCGACCTATTGTTTTTGGTGAAGATCGGTTGAGGGAAAGGGGTAGTTTACCTGCAACGGTTTTTTTTTAGCAAGGGAAATTTTGTTTGTTTGGCAAACGATAACAGCCGCAAATTCAAACAGAATCAAATAATGTTTCGCATACAGCCCTGAATTGTAGAGTTCTCAAGACCTATTGTTTTTGGTGAAGATCGGTTAAGGGAAACGGGTAGTTTACCTGTAACGTTTTATGTTTTAACAAGGGTATTTCTTATGGCAAACGATAACAGCCGCAAATTCAAACAGAATGAAAAGATTATTTGCATACAGCCCTATATTGTAGAGTTCTCAATACCTTTTGTTTTTGGTGAAGATCGGTTAAGGGAAAGGGGTAGTTTACCTACAACGTTTTTTTAACAAGGGTATTTTCTATGGCAAACGATAACAGCCGCAAATTCAAACAGAATCAAATAATTTTCTGCATACAGCCCTGATTTGTAGAGTACTCAAGACATATTGTTTTTGGTGAAGATCGGTTGAGGGGAAGGGGTAGTTTACCAGCAACGTTTTTTATCATGCGTATTTTCTATGGCAAACGACAACTGCCGCAAATTCAAACAGAATCAAATAATTTTTTGCATACAGCCCTGATTTGTAGAGTACTCGCGACCTGTTGTTTTTGGTGAAGATCGGTTGAGGGGAAGGGGTAGTTTACCTGCAACGGTTTTTTTTATCAAGGGAAATTTTTTTTTTTTTTGGCAAACGATAACAGCCGCAAATTCAAACAGAATCAAATAATGTTTCGCATACAGCCCTGAATTGTAGATTTCTCAAGACCTATTGTTTTTGGTGAAGATCGGTTGAGGGAAAGGGGTAGTTTACCTGCAACGTTTTTTTAACAAGGGTATTTTATATGGCAAACGATAACAGCCGCAAATTCAAACAGAATCAAATAATGTTTTGCATACAGTCCTGATTTGTAGAGTACTCAAGACCTATTGTTTTTGGTGAAGATCGGTTAAGGGGAAGGGGTAGTTTACCTGCAACCTTTTACGTTTTATTTTCTATGGCAAACGATAACAGCCGCAAATTCAAACAGAATCAAATAATGTTTTGCATACAGCCCTGATTTGTAGAGTACTCAAGACCTATTGTTTTTGGTGAAGATCGGTTAAGGGGAAGGGGTAGTTTACCTGCAACGTTTTTTTATCAAGCGTATTTTCTATGGCAAACGATAACAGCCGCAAATTCAAACAGAATCAAATAATTTTTTGCATACGTCCCTGAATTGTAGAGGTCTCAATGACTTTCGATTTTGGTGAAGATCGGTTAAGGGGAAGGGGTAGTTTACCTGCAACCTTTTACGTTTTAACAAGAGTAAAGTACTTGAAAATTTATTTAAACTTTTTGAAACAATGGTAATTGTTAAAAATAAAATAATTTTGTTGCCAGGCAATAAAATTATAATTTTTTCATTTTAATGTAATATAATATTTTTCATTTAATACAGCAATAAAAAGGCAGGTAAGACACAGCCTGGCTGTTTGGCTGAAAATGATTTTAAATATAAATCTTAGAATATGGAAGTCATGTATGGTTCTCCATACCGATATTTTTCTATGGCAAACGATAACAGCCGCAAATTCAAACAATCAAATAATTTTTTCCATACAGCCGTGATTTGTAGAGGACTCGTGACCTATTGTTTTTGGTGAAGATCGGTTGAGGGAAAGGGGTAGTTTACCAGCAACGGTTTTTTTTTATCAAGGGAAATGTTTTACTTCCATATTCCTTAAGGAATGGAAGTATGGTGATGGCAAAAAAAATCGTGTTCGAGATTATTGCAGATTCTGATTCTACTACACTCAAAAAATGAAAAAAAAGTCGTTTTCCGAAAAGTGTCTGTGTGTGTGTCTGTCTGTCTGTGTGTCTGTCTGTCTGTCTGTGTGTCTGTCTGTAGATTTTTTTTCTATGGCAAACGATAACTGCCGCAAATTCAAACAGAATCAAATAATTTTTTGCATGCAGCCCTGATTTGCAGAGTACTCGCGACCTATTGTTTTTGGTGAAGATCGGTTGAGGGAAAGGGGTAGTTTACCTGCAACGGTTTTTTTTTAGCAAGGGTAATTTTGTTTGTTTGGCAAACGATAACAGCCGCAAATTCAAACAGAATCAAATAATGTTTCGCATACAGCCCTGAATTGTAGAGTTCTCAAGATCTGTTGATTTTGGTGAAGATCGGTTAAGGGAAAGGCGTAGTTTACCTGTAACGTTTTATGTTTTAACAAGGGTATTTCCTATGGCAAACGATAACAGCCGCAAATTCAAACAGAATCAAAAGATTATTTGCATACAGCCCTAAGTTGTAGAGTTCTCAAGACCTGTTGTTTTTGGTGAAGTTCGGTTGAGGGAAAGGGGTAGTTTACCAGCAACGTTTTTTTAACAAGGGTATTTTTTATGGCAAACGATAACAGCCGCAAATTCAAACAGAATCAAATAATGTTTTGCATACAGTCCTGATTTGTAGAGTACTCAAGACCTATTGTTTTTGGTGAAAATCGGTTAAGGGAAAGGGGTAGTTTACCAGTAACGTTTTATGTTTTAACAAGGGTATTTCCTATGGCAAACGATAACAGCCGCAAATTCAAACAGAATCAAAAGATTATTTGCATACAGCCCTAAATTGTAGAGTTCTCAAGACCTATTGTTTTTGGTGAAGATCGGTTGAGGGAAAGGGGTAGTTTACCTGCAACGTTTTTTTAACAAGGGTATTTTCTATGGGAAACGATAACAGCCGCAAATTCAAACAGAATCAAATAATGTTTTGCATACAGCCCTGATTTGTATAGTACTCAAGACCTATTGTTTTTGGTGAAGATCGGTTAAGGGGAAGGGGTAGTTTACCAGCAACGTTTTTTTATCAAGCGTATTTTCTATGGCAAACGATAACAGCCGCAAATTCAAACAGAATCAAATAATTTTTTTCATACGTCCCTGAATTGTAGAGGTCTCAATGACTTTCGATTTTGGTGAAGATCGGTTAAGGGGAAGGGGTAGTTTACCAGCAACCTTTTACGTTTTAACAAGAGTAAAGTACTTGAAAATTTATTTAAACTTTTTGAAACAATGGTAATTGTTAAAAATAAAATAATTTTGTTGCCAGGCAATAAAATTATAATTTTTTCATTTTAATGTAATATAATATTTTTCATTTAATACAGCAATAAAAAGCCAGGTAAGACACAGCCTGGCTGTTTGGCTGAAAATGATTTTAAATATAAATCTTAGAATATGGAAGTCATGTATGGTTCTCCATACCGATATTTTTTTTTGGCAAACGATAACAGCCGCAAATTCAAACAGAATCAAATAATGTTTCGTATACAGCCCTGAATTGTAGAGTTCTCAAGACGTTTTGTTTTTGGTGAAGATCGGTTAAGGGAAAGGGGTAGTTTACCTGTAACGTTTTATGTTTTAACAAGGGTATTTCCTATGGCAAACGATAACAGCCGCAAATTCAAACAGAATCAAAAGATTATTTACATACAGCCCTAAATTGTAGAGTTCTCAAGATCTATTGTTTTTGGTGAAGATCGGGTAAGGGAAAGGGGTAGTTTACCTTCAACGTTTTTTTAACAAGGGTATTTTCTATGGCAAACGATAACAGCCGCAAATTGAAACAGAATCAAATAATTTTCTGCATACAGAGCTGATTTGTAGAGTACTCCAGACCTATTGTTTTTGGTGAATATCGGTTGAGGGGAAGGGGTAGTTTACCGGCAACGTTTTTTATCAAGCGTATTTTCTATGGCAAACGATAACTGCCGCAAATTCAAACTGAATCAAATAATTTTTTGCATACGTCAGTGAATTGTAGAGGACTCAAGGCCTTTAGATTTTGGTGAAGATCAGTTAAGGGGAAGGGGTAGTTTACCGGCAACCTTTTACGTTTTAACAAGAGTAAAGTACTTGAAAATTCATTTAAACTTTTTCAAACAATGGTAATTGTTGAAAATAAAATAATTTTGTTGCCAGGCAATCTGAAAATTTCAGATTTTGTACCACAAAATCTGAAAAGATTATACGATAGTTTATGAAATGGTTAATAATACGTCAGTGGAAGGTGTAATGAGAAATTAGCAGAAATGGAAACCTGGGGAATGTTAACTGTTCTGTAGATACAATTTTGTCAGAATGTTTGGAAATGATCATCAACATTGAAGAAAAAGTAAGCATATTAAGAAACATATGTAACTACTTATTATAAAAAAATAATGTTTGTTTTTTGATAAAGTCATTTTGATTATAAAATATAAATATTTACAACAAGAAAAGAATTTTCAGTTTTCAAAATTTAAATATATTTTTATAAAACAATGGGTTCTTCATTGAGGTGGGGACCATGTCACTCACTCCATCTCAAGCCTCCTCTCTCATTTTGCAGAAAAAGAGGACCCTGTCAAGGCTGATACTTTGACGACAGTGACAGGGCTTTCCACCAAATTCAGCAGAGTGACAGGTAGGCCCAACTCTGATTGGCTCCTCAGATATCCCCAGCGTTAGTAGGTTCTATGAAAATATTTTATTTCAAAAATGATTTTAAATATAAATCTTAGATATGTTTTATAAATCTCATGTTTTATGTTTTAACATGGGTAATTTTTTATATGACGAACCATAACTGCCGTAAATTCAAACAGAATCAAATAATTTTTTACATATGTGCCTGAGCTATAGAGAACTCAATGTCTGTTGATTTTGGTGAAGATCGGTTACGGGGAAAGGGCAGTTTACCAGAAACATTTTTTGTTGTAACATGAGTAAAGTACTTAATTTTGATAAAGTATCCTGATAAGATCTTAATAATCCACTGTAGAAACGTAGATGAAATATCTATAAATGAAGAGGCTAGTTGAACGGGCTGGGGGTAATTTTCTATAAATCAAAATTATAGTTGAAGGGGGAGGGGATAATTTTTTTTTATATGTGTACTACGTTATTGGCAAGAAAGAAGTATTTTTTTGTTAAAATTCCTTCCCTGGCTGTTTGGCTGAAAATGATTTTAAATATAAATCTTAGAATATGGAAGTCATGTATGGTTCTCCATACCGATATTTTTTTTGGCAAACGATAACAGCCGCAAATTAAAACAGAATCAAATAATGTTTCGTATACAGCCCTGAATTGTAGAGTTCTCAAGACGTTTTGTTTTTGGTGAAGATCGGGTAAGGGAAAGGGGTAGTTTACCTGTAACGTTTTATGTTTTAACAAGGGTATTTCCTATGGCAAACGATAACAGCCGCAAATTCAAACAGAATCAAAAGATTATTTACATACAGCCCTAAATTCTAGAGTTCTCAAGATCTATTGTTTTTGGTGAAGATCGGGTAAGGGAAAGGGGTAGTTTACCTTCAACGTTTTTTTAACAAGTGTATTTTCTATGGCAAACGATAACAGCCGCAAATTGAAACAGAATCAAATAATTTTCTGCATACACCCCTGATTTGTAGAGTACTCAAGACCTATAGTTTTTGGTGAAGATCGGTTGAGGAGAAGGGGTAGTTTACCTGTAACGTTTTTTATCAAGCGTATTTTCTATGGCAAACGATAACTGCCGCAAATTCAAACAGAATCAAATAAATTTTTGCATACAGCCCTGATTTGTAGAGTACTCGCGACCTATTGTTTTTGGTGAAGATCGGTTAAGGGGAAGGGGTAGTTTACCAGCAACGGTTTTTTTATCAAGGGAAATTTTTTTGTTTTGGCAAACGATAACAGCCGCAAATTCAAACAGAATCAAATAATGTTTCGCATACAGCCCTGAATTGTAGAGTTCTCAAGGTCTACTGATTTTGGTGAAGATCGGTTAAGCGAAAGGGGTAGTTTACCTACAATGTGTTTTTAACAAGGGTATTTTCTATGGCAAACGATAACAGCCGTAAATTCAAACAGAATCAAATAATTTTCTGCATACAGCCCTGATTTGTAGAGTACTCAAGACCTGTTGGTTTTGGTGAATATCGGTTGAGGGGAAGGGGTAGTTTACCGGCAACGTTTTTTATCAAGCGTATTTTCTATGGCAAACGATAACTGCCGCAAATTCAAACGGAATCAAATAATGTTTTGCATACGTCAGTGAATTGTAGTGGACTCAAGGCCTTTAGATTTTGGTGAAGATCAGTTAAGGGGAAGGGGTAGTTTACCGGCAACCTTTTACGTTTTAACAAGAGTAAAGTACTTGAAAATTCATTTAAACTTTTTCAAACAATGCTAATTGTTGAAAATAAAATAATTTTGTTGCCAGGCAATCTGAAAATTTCAGATTTTGTACCACAAAATCTGAAAAGATTATACGATAGTTTATGAAATGGTTAATAATACGTCAGTGGAAGGTGTAATGAGAAATTAGCAGAAAAGGAAACCTGGGGAATGTTAACTGTTCTGTAGATACAATTTTGTCAGAATGTTTGGAAATGATCATCAACATTGAAGAAAAAGTAAGCATATTAAGAAACATATGTAACTACTTATTATAAAAAAATAATGTTTGTTTTTTGATAAAGTCATTTTGATTATAAAATATAAATATTTACAACAAGAAAAGAATTTTCAGTTTTCAAAATTTAAATATATTTTTATAATACAATGGGTTCTTCATTGAGGTGGGGACCATGTCACTCACTCCATCTCAAGCCTCCTCTCTCATTTTGCAGAAAAAGAGGACCCTGTCAAGGCTGATACTTTGACGACAGTGACAGGGCTTTCCACCAAATTCAGCAGAGTGACAGGTAGGCCCAACTCTGATTGGCTCCTCAGATATCCCCAGCGTTAGTAGGTTCTATGAAAATATTTTATTTCAAAAATGATTTTAAATATAAATCTTACATATGTTTTATAAATCTCATGTTTTATGTTTTAACATGGGTAATTTTTTATATGACGAACCATAACTGCCGTAAATTCAAACAGAATCAAATAATTTTTTACATATGTGCCTGAGCTATAGAGAACTCAATGTCTGTTGATTTTGGTGAAGATCGGTTACGGGGAAAGGGCAGTTTACCAGAAACATTTTTTGTTGTAACATGAGTAAAGTACTTAATTTTGATAAAGTATCCTGATAAGATCTTAATAATCCACTGTAGAAACGTAGATGAAATATCTATAAATGAAGAGGCTAGTTGAACGGGCTGGGGGTAATTTTCTATAAATCAAAATTATAGTTGAAGGGGGAGGGGATAATTTTTTTTTATATGTGTACTACGTTATTGGCAAGAAAGAAGTATTTTTTTGTTAAAATTCCTTCCCTGGCTGTTTGGCTGAAAATGATTTTAAATATAAATCTTAGAATATGGAAGTCATGTATGGTTCTCCATACCGATATTTTTTTTGGCAAACGATAACAGCCGCAAATTAAAACAGAATCAAATAATGTTTCGTATACAGCCCTGAATTGTAGAGTTCTCAAGACGTTTTGTTTTTGGTGAAGATCGGTTAAGGGAAAGGGGTAGTTTACCTGTAACGTTTTATGTTTTAACAAGGGTATTTCCTATGGCAAACGATAACAGCCGCAAATTCAAACAGAATCAAAAGATTATTTACATACAGCCCTAAATTGTAGAGTTCTCAAGATCTATTGTTTTTGGTGAAGATCGGGTAAGGGAAAGGGGTAGTTTACCTTCAACGTTTTTTTAACAAGGGTATTTTCTATGGCAAACGATAACAGCCGCAAATTGAAACAGAATCAAATAATTTTCTGCATACAGCACTGATTTGTAGAGTACTCAAGACCTATTGTTTTTGGTGAAGATCGGTTGAGGGGAAGGGGTAGTTTACCTGTAACGTTTTTTATCAAGCGTATTTTCTATGGCAAACGATAACTGCCGCAAATTCAAACAGAATCAAATAATTTTTTGCATACAGCCCTGATTTGTAGAGTACTCGCGACCTGTTGTTTTTGGTGAAGATCGGTTAAGGGGAAGGGGTAGTTTACCAGCAACGGTTTTTTTATCAAGGGAAATTTTTTTGTTTTGGCAAACGATAACAGCCGCAAATTCAAACAGAATCAAATAATGTTTCGCATACAGCCCTGAATTGTAGAGTTCTCAAGGTCTACTGATTTTTGTGAAGATCGGTTAAGCGAAAGGGGTAGTTTACCAACAATGTGTTTTTAACAAGGGTATTTTCTATGGCAAACGATAACAGCCGTAAATTCAAACAGAATCAAATAATTTTCTGCATACAGCCCTGATTTGTAGAGTACTCAAGACCTGTTGGTTTTGGTGAATATCGGTTGAGGGGAAGGGGTAGTTTACCTGCAACGTTTTTTATCAAGCGTATTTTCTATGGCAAACGATAACTGCCGCAAATTCAAACGGAATCAAATAATTTTTTTCATACGTCAGTGAATTGTAGAGGACTCAAGGCCTTTAGATTTTGGTGAAGATCAGTTAAGGGGAAGGGGTAGTTTACCGGCAACCTTTTACGTTTTAACAAGAGTAAAGTACTTGAAAATTCATTTAAACTTTTTCAAACAATGGTAATTGTTGAAAATAAAATAATTTTGTTGCCAGGCAATCTGAAAATTTCAGATTTTGTACCACAAAATCTGAAAAGATTATACGATAGTTTATGAAATGGTTAATAATACGTCAGTGGAAGGTGTAATGAGAAATTAGCAGAAATGGAAACCTGGGGAATGTTAACTGTTCTGTAGATACAATTTTGTCAGAATGTTTGGAAATGATCATCAACATTGAAGAAAAAGTAAGCATATTAAGAAACATATGTAACTACTTATTATAAAAAAATAATGTTTGTTTTTTGATAAAGTCATTTTGATTATAAAATATAAATATTTACAACAAGAAAAGAATTTTCAGTTTTCAAAATTTAAATATATTTTTATAAAACAATGGGTTCTTCATTGAGGTGGGGACCATGTCACTCACTCCATCTCAAGCCTCCTCTCTCATTTTTCAGAAAAAGAGGACCCTGTCAAGGCTGATACTTTGACGACAGTGACAGGGCTTTCCACCAAATTCAGCAGAGTGACAGGTAGGCCCAACTCTGATTGGCTCCTCAGATATCCCCAGCGTTAGTAGGTTCTATGAAAATATTTTATTTCAAAAATGATTTTAAATATAAATCTTAGATATGTTTTATAAATCTCATGTTTTATGTTTTAACATGGGTAATTTTTTATATGACGAACCATAACTGCCGTAAATTCAAACAGAATCAAATAATTTTTTACATATGTGCCTGAGCTATAGAGAACTCAATGTCTGTTGATTTTGGTGAAGATCGGTTACGGGGAAAGGGCAGTTTACCAGAAACATTTTTTGTTGTAACATGAGTAAAGTACTTAATTTTGATAAAGTATCCTGATAAGATCTTAATAATCCACTGTAGAAACGTAGATGAAATATCTATAAATGAAGAGGCTAGTTGAACGGGCTGGGGGTAATTTTCTATAAATCAAAATTATAGTTGAAGGGGGAGGGGATAATTTTTTTTTATATGTGTACTACGTTATTGGCAAGAAAGAAGTATTTTTTTGTTAAAATTCCTTCCCTGGCTGTTTGGCTGAAAATGATTTTAAATATAAATCTTAGAATATGGAAGTCATGTATGGTTCTCCATACCGATATTTACTTCCATATTCCTTAAGGAATGGAAGTATGGTGATGGCAAAAAAAATCGTGTTCGAGATTATTGCAGATTCTGATTCTACTACACTCAAAACATGAAAAAAAGTCGTTTTCCGAAAAGTGTCTGTGTGTGTGTCTGTCTGTCTGTCTGTCTATAGATTTTTTTTCTATGGCAAACGATAACTGCCGCAAATTCAAACAGAATCAAATAATTTTTTGCATGCAGCCCTGATTTGCAGAGTACTCGCGACCTGTTGTTTTTGGTGAAGATCGGTTGAGGGAAAGGGGTAGTTTACCAGCAACAGTTTTTTTTTAGCAAGGGTAATTTTGTTTGTTTGGCAAACGATAACAGCCGCAAATTCAAACAGAATCAAATAATGATTCGCATACAGCCCTGAATTTTAGAGTTCTCAAGATCTGTTGATTTTGGTGAAGATCGGTTGAGGGAAAGGGGTAGTTTACCTGCAACGTTTTTTTAACAAGGGTATTTTCTATGGCAAACGATAACAGCCGCAAATTCAAACAGAATCAAATAATGTTTTGCGTACAGCCCTGACTTGTAGAGTACTCAAGACCTATTGTTTTTGGTGAAGATCGGTTAAGGGAAAGGGGTAGTTTACCTGTAACGTTTTATGTTTTAACAAGGGTATTTCCTATGGCAAACGATAATAGCCGCAAATTTAAACAGAATCAAAAGATTATTTGCATACAGCCCTAAATTGTAGAGTTCTCAAGACCTATTGTTTTTGGTGAAGATCGGTTAAGGGGAAGGGGTAGTTTACCAGCAACATTTTTTTATCAAGCGTATTTTCTATGGCAAACGATAACAGCCGCAAATTCAAACAGAATCAAATACTTTTTTGCATACGTCCCTAAATTGTAGAGGCCTCAATGGCTTTCGATTTTGGTGAAGATCGGTTAAGGGGAAGGGGTAGTTTACCTGCAACCTTTTACGTTTTAACAAGAGTAAAGTACTTGAAAATTTATTTAAACTTTTTGAAACAATGGTAATTGTTAAAAATAAAATAATTTTGTTGCCAGGCAATAAAATTATAATTTTTTCATTTTAATGTAATATAATATTTTTCATTTAATACAGCAATAAAAAGGCAGGTAAGACACAGCCTGGCTGTTTGGGTGAAAATGATTTTAAATATAAATCTTAGAATATGGAAGTCATGTATGGTTCTCCATTCCGATATTACTTCCATATTCCTTAAGGAATGGAAGTATGGTGATGGCAAAAAAAATCGTGTACGAGATTATTGCAGATTCTGATTCTACTACACTCAAAACATGAAAAAAAGTCGTTTTCCGAAAAGTGTCTGTGTGTGTGTGTGTGTGTGTGTGTGTGTGTGTGTGTGTGTGTGTGTGTGTGTGTGTGTGTGTGTGTGTGTGTGTGTGTGTGTGTGTGTGTGTGTCGATTTTTTTTTTTGGCAAACGATAACAGCCGCAAATTCAAACAAAATCAAATAATTTTTTGCATTCAGCCCTGATTTGCAGAGTACTCGCGACCTATTGTGTTTGGTGACGATCGGTTGAGGGAAAGGGGTAGTTTACCTGCAACGGTTTTTTTTAGCAAGGGTAATTTTGTTTGTTTGGCAAACGATAACAGCCGCAAATTCAAACAGAATCAAATAATGTTTCGCATACAGCCCTGAATTGTAGAGTTCTCAAGATCTGTTGATTTTGGTGAAGATCGGTTAAGGGAAAGGGGTAGTTTACCTGTAACGTTTTATGTTTTAACAAGGGTATTTCCTATGGCAAACGATAACAGCCGCAAATTCAAACAGAATCAAAAGATTATTTGCATACAGCCCTAAATTGTAGAGTTCTCAAGACCTATTGTTTTTGGTGAAGTTCGGTTGAGGGGAAGGGGTAGTTTACCCGCAACGTTTTTTTAACAAGTGTATTTTCTATGGCAAACGATAACAGCTGCAAATTCAAACAGAATCAAATAATGTTTTGCATACAGTCCTGATTTGTAGAGTACTCAAGACCTATTGTTTTTGGTGAAAATCGGTTAAGGGAAAGGGGTAGTTTACCAGTAACGTTTTATGTTTTAACAAGGGTATTTCCTATGGCAAACGATAACAGCCGCAAATTCAAACAGAATCAAAAGATTATTTGCATACAGCCCTAAATTGTAGAGTTCTCAAGACCTATTGTTTTTGGTGAAGATCGGTTGAGGGAAAGGGGTAGTTTACCTGCAACGTTTTTTTAACAAGGGTATTTTCTATGGGAAACGATAACAGCCGCAAATTCAAACAGAATCAAATAATGTTTTGCATACAGCCCTGATTTGTATAGTACTCAAGACCTATTGTTTTTGGTGAAGATCGGTTAAGGGGAAGGGGTAGTTTACCAGCAACGTTTTTTTATCAAGCGTATTTTCTATGGCAAACGATAACAGCCGCAAATTCAAACAGAATCAAATAATTTTTTTCATACGTCCCTGAATTGTAGAGGTCTCAATGACTTTCGATTTTGGTGAAGATCGGTTAAGGGGAAGGGGTAGTTTACCAGCAACCTTTTACGTTTTAACAAGAGTAAAGTACTTGAAAATTTATTTAAACTTTTTGAAACAATGGTAATTGTTAAAAATAAAATAATTTTGTTGCCAGGCAATAAAATTATAATTTTTTCATTTTAATGTAATATAATATTTTTCATTTAATACAGCAATAAAAAGCCAGGTAAGACACAGCCTGGCTGTTTGGCTGAAAATGATTTTAAATATAAATCTTAGAATATGGAAGTCATGTATGGTTCTCCATACCGATATTTTTTTTGGCAAACGATAACAGCCGCAAATTCAAACAGAATCAAATAATGTTTCGTATACAGCCCTGAATTGTAGAGTTCTCAAGACGTTTTGTTTTTGGTGAAGATCGGTTAAGGGAAAGGGGTAGTTTACCTGTAACGTTTTATGTTTTAACAAGGGTATTTCCTATGGCAAACGATAACAGCCGCAAATTCAAACAGAATCAAAAGATTATTTGCATACAGCCCTAAATTGTAGAGTTCTCAAGACCTATTGTTTTTGGTGAAGTTCGGTTGAGGGGAAGGGGTAGTTTACCCGCAACGTTTTTTTAACAAGTGTATTTTCTATGGCAAACGATAACAGCTGCAAATTCAAACAGAATCAAATAATGTTTTGCATACAGTCCTGATTTGTAGAGTACTCAAGACCTATTGTTTTTGGTGAAAATCGGTTAAGGGAAAGGGGTAGTTTACCAGTAACGTTTTATGTTTTAACAAGGGTATTTCCTATGGCAAACGATAACAGCCGCAAATTCAAACAGAATCAAAAGATTATTTGCATACAGCCCTAAATTGTAGAGTTCTCAAGACCTATTGTTTTTGGTGAAGATCGGTTGAGGGAAAGGGGTAGTTTACCTGCAACGTTTTTTTAACAAGGGTATTTTCTATGGGAAACGATAACAGCCGCAAATTCAAACAGAATCAAATAATGTTTTGCATACAGCCCTGATTTGTATAGTACTCAAGACCTATTGTTTTTGGTGAAGATCGGTTAAGGGGAAGGGGTAGTTTACCAGCAACGTTTTTTTATCAAGCGTATTTTCTATGGCAAACGATAACAGCCGCAAATTCAAACAGAATCAAATAATTTTTTTCATACGTCCCTGAATTGTAGAGGTCTCAATGACTTTCGATTTTGGTGAAGATCGGTTAAGGGGAAGGGGTAGTTTACCAGCAACCTTTTACGTTTTAACAAGAGTAAAGTACTTGAAAATTTATTTAAACTTTTTGAAACAATGGTAATTGTTAAAAATAAAATAATTTTGTTGCCAGGCAATAAAATTATAATTTTTTCATTTTAATGTAATATAATATTTTTCATTTAATACAGCAATAAAAAGCCAGGTAAGACACAGCCTGGCTGTTTGGCTGAAAATGATTTTAAATATAAATCTTAGAATATGGAAGTCATGTATGGTTCTCCATACCGATATTTTTTTTGGCAAACGATAACAGCCGCAAATTCAAACAGAATCAAATAATGTTTCGTATACAGCCCTGAATTGTAGAGTTCTCAAGACGTTTTGTTTTTGGTGAAGATCGGTTAAGGGAAAGGGGTAGTTTACCTGTAACGTTTTATGTTTTAACAAGGGTATTTCCTATGGCAAACGATAACAGCCGCAAATTCAAACAGAATCAAAAGATTATTTACATACAGCCCTAAATTCTAGAGTTCTCAAGATCTATTGTTTTTGGTGAAGATCGGGTAAGGGAAAGGGGTAGTTTACCTTCAACGTTTTTTTAACAAGTGTATTTTCTATGGCAAACGATAACAGCCGCAAATTGAAACAGAATCAAATAATTTTCTGCATACAGCCCTGATTTGTAGAGTACTCAAGACCTATTGTTTTTGGTGAAGATCGGTTGAGGAGAAGGGGTAGTTTACCTGTAACGTTTTTTATCAAGCGTATTTTCTATGGCAAACGATAACTGCCGCAAATTCAAACAGAATCAAATAAGTTTTTGCATACAGCCCTGATTTGTAGAGTACTCGCGACCTATTGTTTTTGGTGAAGATCGGTTAAGGGGAAGGGGTAGTTTACCAGCAACGGTTTTTTTATCAAGGGAAATTTTTTTGTTTTGGCAAACGATAACAGCCGCAAATTCAAACAGAATCAAATAATGTTTCGCATACAGCCCTGAATTGTAGAGTTCTCAAGGTCTACTGATTTTGGTGAAGATCGGTTAAGCGAAAGGGGTAGTTTACCTACAATGTGTTTTTAACAAGGGTATTTTCTATGGCAAACGATAACAGCCGTAAATTCAAACAGAATCAAATAATTTTCTGCATACAGCCCTGATTTGTAGAGTACTCAAGACCTGTTGGTTTTGGTGAATATCGGTTGAGGGGAAGGGGTAGTTTACCGGCAACGTTTTTTATCAAGCGTATTTTCTATGGCAAACGATAACTGCCGCAAATTCAAACGGAATCAAATAATGTTTTGCATACGTCAGTGAATTGTAGTGGACTCAAGGCCTTTAGATTTTGGTGAACATCAGTTAAGGGGAAGGGGAAGTTTACCGGCAACCTTTTACGTTTTAACAAGAGTAAAGTACTTGAAAATTCATTTAAACTTTTTCAAACAATGGTAATTGTTGAAAATAAAATAATTTTGTTGCCAGGCAATCTGAAAATTTCAGATTTTGTACCACAAAATCTGAAAAGATTATACGATAGTTTATGAAATGGTTAATAATACGTCAGTGGAAGGTGTAATGAGAAATTAGCAGAAATGGAAACCTGGGGAATGTTAACTGTTCTGTAGATACAATTTTGTCAGAATGTTTGGAAATGATCATCAACATTGAAGAAAAAGTAAGCATATTAAGAAACATATGTAACTACTTATTATAAAAAAATAATGTTTGTTTTTTGATAAAGTCATTTTGATTATAAAATATAAATATTTACAACAAGAAAAGAATTTTCAGTTTTCAAAATTTAAATATATTTTTATAATACAATGGGTTCTTCATTGAGGTGGGGACCATGTCACTCACTCCATCTCAAGCCTCCTCTCTCATTTTGCAGAAAAAGAGGACCCTGTCAAGGCTGATACTTTGACGACAGTGACAGGGCTTTCCACCAAATTCAGCAGAGTGACAGGTAGGCCCAACTCTGATTGGCTCCTCAGATATCCCCAGCGTTAGTAGGTTCTATGAAAATATTTTATTTCAAAAATGATTTTAAATATAAATCTTACATATGTTTTATAAATCTCATGTTTTATGTTTTAACATGGGTAATTTTTTATATGACGAACCATAACTGCCGTAAATTCAAACAGAATCAAATAATTTTTTACATATGTGCCTGAGCTATAGAGAACTCAATGTCTGTTGATTTTGGTGAAGATCGGTTACGGGGAAAGGGCAGTTTACCAGAAACATTTTTTGTTGTAACATGAGTAAAGTACTTAATTTTGATAAAGTATCCTGATAAGATCTTAATAATCCACTGTAGAAACGTAGATGAAATATCTATAAATGAAGAGGCTAGTTGAACGGGCTGGGGGTAATTTTCTATAAATCAAAATTATAGTTGAAGGGGGAGGGGATAATTTTTTTTTATATGTGTACTACGTTATTGGCAAGAAAGAAGTATTTTTTTGTTAAAATTCCTTCCCTGGCTGTTTGGCTGAAAATGATTTTAAATATAAATCTTAGAATATGGAAGTCATGTATGGTTCTCCATACCGATATTTTTTTTGGCAAACGATAACAGCCGCAAATTAAAACAGAATCAAATAATGTTTCGTATACAGCCCTGAATTGTAGATTTCTCAAGACGTTTTGTTTTTGGTGAAGATCGGTTAAGGGAAAGGGGTAGTTTACCTGTAACGTTTTATGTTTTAACAAGGGTATTTCCTATGGCAAACGATAACAGCCGCAAATTCAAACAGAATCAAAAGATTATTTACATACAGCCCTAAATTGTAGAGTTCTCAAGATCTATTGTTTTTGGTGAAGATCGGGTAAGGGAAAGGGGTAGTTTACCTTGAACGTTTTTTTAACAAGGGTATTTTCTATGGCAAACGATAACAGCCGCAAATTGAAACAGAATCAAATAATTTTCTGCATACAGCCCTGATTTGTAGAGTACTCAAGACCTATTGTTTTTGGTGAAGATCGGTTGAGGGGAAGGGGTAGTTTACCTGTAACGTTTTTTATCAAGCGTATTTTCTATGGCAAACGATAACTGCCGCAAATTCAAACAGAATCAAATAATTTTTTGCATACAGTCCTGATTTGTAGAGTATTCGCGACCTATTGTTTTTGGTGAAGATCGGTTAAGGGGAAGGGGTAGTTTACCAGCAACGGTTTTTTTATCAAGGGAAATTTTTTTGTTTTGGCAAACGATAACAGCCGCAAATTCAAACAGAATCAAATAATGTTTCGCATACAGCCCTGAATTGTAGAGTTCTCAAGGTCTACTGATTTTGGTGAAGATCGGTTAAGCGAAAGGGGTAGTTTACCAACAATGTGTTTTTAACAAGGGTATTTTCTATGGCAAACGATAACAGCCGTAAATTCAAACAGAATCAAATAATTTTCTGCATACAGCCCTGATTTGTAGAGTACTCAAGACCTGTCGGTTTTGGTGAATATCGGTTGAGGGGAAGGGGTAGTTTACCTGCAACGTTTTTTATCATGCGTATTTTCTATGGCAAACGATAACTGCCGCAAATTCAAACGGAATCAAATAATTTTTTTCATACGTCAGTGAATTGTAGAGGACTCAAGGCCTTTAGATTTTGGTGAAGATCAGTTAAGGGGAAGGGGTAGTTTACCGGCAACCTTTTACGTTTTAACAAGAGTAAAGTACTTGAAAATTCATTTAAACTTTTTCAAACAATGCTAATTGTTGAAAATAAAATAATTTTGTTGCCAGGCAATCTGAAAATTTCAGATTTTGTACCACAAAATCTGAAAAGATTATACGATAGTTTATGAAATGGTTAATAATACGTCAGTGGAAGGTGTAATGAGAAATTAGCAGAAATGGAAACCTGGGGAATGTTAACTGTTCTGTAGATACAATTTTGTCAGAATGTTTGGAAATGATCATCAACATTGAAGAAAAAGTAAGCATATTAAGAAACATATGTAACTACTTATTATAAAAAAATAATGTTTGTTTTTTGATAAAGTCATTTTGATTATAAAATATAAATATTTACAACAAGAAAAGAATTTTCAGTTTTCAAAATTTAAATATATTTTTATAAAACAATGGGTTCTTCATTGAGGTGGGGACCATGTCACTCACTCCATCTCAAGCCTCCTCTCTCATTTTTCAGAAAAAGAGGACCCTGTCAAGGCTGATACTTTGACGACAGTGACAGGGCTTTCCACCAAATTCAGCAGAGTGACAGGTAGGCCCAACTCTGATTGGCTCCTCAGATATCCCCAGCGTTAGTAGGTTCTATGAAAATATTTTATTTCAAAAATGATTTTAAATATAAATCTTAGATATGTTTTATAAATCTCATGTTTTATGTTTTAACATGGGTAATTTTTTATATGACGAACCATAACTGCCGTAAATTCAAACAGAATCAAATAATTTTTTACATATGTGCCTGAGCTATAGAGAACTCAATGTCTGTTGATTTTGGTGAAGATCGGTTACGGGGAAAGGGCAGTTTACCAGAAACATTTTTTGTTGTAACATGAGTAAAGTACTTAATTTTGATAAAGTATCCTGATAAGATCTTAATAATCCACTGTAGAAACGTAGATGAAATATCTATAAATGAAGAGGCTAGTTGAACGGGCTGGGGGTAATTTTCTATAAATCAAAATTATAGTTGAAGGGGGAGGGGATAATTTTTTTTTATATGTGTACTACGTTATTGGCAAGAAAGAAGTATTTTTTTGTTAAAATTCCTTCCCTGGCTGTTTGGCTGAAAATGATTTTAAATATAAATCTTAGAATATGGAAGTCATGTATGGTTCTCCATACCGATATTTACTTCCATATTCCTTAAGGAATGGAAGTATGGTGATGGCAAAAAAAATCGTGTTCGAGATTATTGCAGATTCTGATTCTACTACACTCAAAACATGAAAAAAAGTTGTTTTCCGAAAAGTGTCTGTGTGTGTGTCTGTCTGTCTGTCTGTCTGTCTATAGATTTTTTTTCTATGGCAAACGATAACTGCCGCAAATTCAAACAGAATCAAATAATTTTTTGCATGCAGCCCTGATTTGCAGAGTACTCGCGACCTGTTGTTTTTGGTGAAGATCGGTTAAGGGAAAGGGGTAGTTTACCTGTAACGTTTTATGTTTTAACAAGGGTATTTCCTATGGCAAACGATAATAGCCGCAAATTTAAACAGAATCAAAAGATTATTTGCATACAGCCCTAAATTGTAGAGTTCTCAAGACCTATTGTTTTTGGTGAAGATCGGTTAAGGGGAAGGGGTAGTTTACCAGCAACATTTTTTTATCAAGCGTATTTTCTATGGCAAACGATAACAGCCGCAAATTCAAACAGAATCAAATACTTTTTTGCATACGTCCCTAAATTGTAGAGGCCTCAATGACTTTCGATTTTGGTGAAGATCGGTTAAGGGGAAGGGGTAGTTTACCTGCAACCTTTTACGTTTTAACAAGAGTAAAGTACTTGAAAATTTATTTAAACTTTTTGAAACAATGGTAATTGTTAAAAATAAAATAATTTTGTTGCCAGGCAATAAAATTATAATTTTTTCATTTTAATGTAATATAATATTTTTCATTTAATACAGCAATAAAAAGGCAGGTAAGACACAGCCTGGCTGTTTGGGTGAAAATGATTTTAAATATAAATCTTAGAATATGGAAGTCATGTATGGTTCTCCATTCCGATATTACTTCCATATTCCTTAAGGAATGGAAGTATGGTGATGGCAAAAAAAATCGTGTACGAGATTATTGCAGATTCTGATTCAACTACACTCAAAACATGAAAAAAAGTCGTTTTCCGAAAAGTGTGTGTGTGTGTGTGTGTGTGTGTGTGTGTGTGTGTGTGTGTGTGTGTGTGTGTGTGTGTGTGTGTGTGTGTGTGTGTGTGTGTGTGTGTGTGTGTGTGTGTGTGTGTGTGTGTGTCGATTTTTTTTTTGGCAAACGATAACAGCCGCAAATTCAAACAGAATCAAATAATTTTTTGCATACAGCCCTGATTTGTAGAGTACTCGCGACCTATTGTTTTTGGTGAAGATCGGTTGAGGGAAAGGGATAGTTTACCTGCAACGGTTTTTTTTTATCAAGGGTAATTTTGTTTGTTTGGCAAACGATAACAGCCGCAAATTCAAACAGAATCAAATAATGTTTCGCATACAGCCCTGTATTGTAGAGTTCTCACGATCTGTTGATTTCGGTAAAGATCGGTTAAGGGAAAGGGGTAGTTTACCTGTACCGTTTTATGTTTTAACAATGGTATTTACTATGGCAAACGATAACAGCCGCAAATTCAAACAGAATCAAATACGTTTTTGCATACAGCCCTGATTTCTTGAGTACTAAAGACCTATTGTTTTTGGTGAAGATCGTTTAAGGGAAAGAGGTAGTTTACCTGCCACGTTTTTTGTTTTATCAAGGGTATTTTTTATGGCAAACGATAACAGCTGCAAATTCACACAAAATCATATAATATGTTGTATACAACCCTAAATTGTAGAGTTCTCAAGACCTGTCGTTTTTGGAGAAGATCGGTTAAGGGAAAGGGGTAGTTTACCAGCAACGGTTTTTTATCAAGGGTAATTTTTTTTTTTTGGCAAACGATAACAGCCGCAAATTCAAACAGAATTAAATAATGTTTCGTAGACAGCCCTGAATTGTAGAGTTCTCAAGTCCTATTGTTTTTGGTGAAGATCGGTTAAGGGAAGGGGTAGTTTACCAGCAACGTTTTTTTATCAAGCTTATTTTCTATGGCAAACGATAACTGCCGCAAATTCAAACAGAATCAAATAATTTTTTGCATACATCCCTGAATTGTAGAGGTCTCAAGGACTTTCGATTTTGGTGAAGATCGGTTAAGGAAAAGGGGTAGTTTACCAGCAACCTTTTACGTTTTAACAAGAGTAAAGTACTTGAAAATTTATTTAAACTTTTTCAAACAATGGTAATTGTTAAAAATAAAATAATTTTGTTGCCAGGCAATAAAATTAAAATTTTTTTCATTTTAATGTAAATCATGTATAAGAGAAAATATATCGCGCTTGGCAGGCGATATTAAGATTTAAATATAAATCTTAGAATATGGAAGTCATGTATGGTTCTCCATACCGATATTTTACTTCCATGTTCCTTAAGGAAATGGAAGTATGGTGATGGCAAAAAAATCGTGTTCGAGATTATTGCAGAATATGATTGTACTACACTTAAAACATGAAAAAAAGTCATTTTTCGAAAAGTGTCTGTGTGTCTGTCTGTGTCTGTAGATTTTTTTTTCTATGGCAGACGATAACTGCCGCAAATTGAAACAGAATCAAATAATTTTTTGCATACAGCCCTGATTTGTAGAGTACTCACGACCTATTGTTTTTGGTGAAGATCGGTTGAGGGAAAGGGGTAGTTTACCTGCAACGGTTTTTTTTTTATCAAGGGTAATTTTGTTTGTTTGGCAAACGATAACAGCCGCAAATTCAAACAGAATCAAATAATGTTTCGCATACAGCCTTGAATTGCAGAGTTCTCACGATCTGTTGATTTTGGTAAAGATCGGTTAAGGGGAAGGGGTAGTTTACCTGCAACGTTTTATGTTTTAACAAGGGTATTTTATATGGCAAACGATAGCAGCCGCAAATTCAAACACAAGCAAATTATTATTTGCATACAGCCCTAAATTGTAGAGTTCTCAAGACCTATTGATTTTGGTGAAGACCGGATAAGGGAAAGGGGTAGTTTACCTGCTACGTTTTATGTTTTAAATGGGTATTTCCTATGGCAAACGATAAGAGTCGAAAATTCAAACAGAATCAAATGATTATCTGCATACAACCCTGAATTGTGGAGTTCTCAAGACCTATTGATTTTGGTGAAGATCGGTTAAGGGAAAGGGGTAGTTTACCTGAAACGTTTTTTTTTTAACAAGGGTATTTTCTATGGCAAACGATAAGAGCCGCAAATTCAAACAGAATCAACTACTCATTTGCATACAGCCCTGAATTGTAGAGGTCTTAAGATCTATTGATTTTGGTGAAGATCGGTTAAGGGAAAGGGGTAGTTTACCTGCTACGTTTTATGTTTTAAAAGGGCATTTTATATGGCAAACGATAAGAGCCGCAAATTTAAACAGAATCAAATAATGTTTTGCATACTTTCCTGAGCTATAGAAAACTCAATGTCGTTAATTTAGGTGAAGATCGGTTAAGGGAAAGGGGTAGTTTACCTGCAACGTATTATATTTAACAATGGTAATTTTTTCTATGACGAACTATAACTGCCGCACATTCAAACAGAATCAAATATTGTTTTGCATACGTTCATCAATTGTGAAAGACTGAAGGCCTCTTGATTTTGGTGAAGATGGGTTAAGGGGAAGGGGTAGTTTACCAGCAACGTTTTTCGTTTTACCAAGGGTATTTTCTATGGCAAACGATAACAGCCGCAAATTCAAATAGAAACAAATAATTTTTTCATAGAGCCCTGAATTGTAGAGTTCTCAAGACCTATTGTTTTTGGTGAAGATCGGTTAAGGGAAAGAGGTCGTTTACCGGCGACATTTTATGTTTTAACAAGGGTAATTTTACTTTTATTCGATATTTAATTCTAAAAATAAAGGTTTCAGAGGATATAATCACGTATTACTATAAGAAACACATGTTGCTTAATTTGTGTTCACTTGTTAATAATATAAAATTTTTAATGTGTTAAAGTAAGCAAACATTATTAAAATAATAAATATACGTGATTTTGTGTGTGTATGTGTGTGTGTGCGTGTGTATGTTATAGTGGAAAAAGCGTTTACATTTCAGATATATACTATATTAATAACGGAAACTTCCTACCTTGTACCAACCGAAAAATTTCTTCCTTTTTATTTACACTGCATTATGAAAACTATTCCGTGTTTTCAAACAAACATAATTTACTCACCCTTGACACGTATTTCATTGGCTTTAACTATCAGCATCAGTATTCAGAGATTTCATCTAAGTCTTGAAGACGTGATATTATATTTATATCTTGACTATGATAGTTAAACCATAGAAATTCTTGTGAAATTTAAGATAAGACTTTGTACGTTGATACCATGTTGTTGTGTGACAGATAGGACAAACTCGTATTTGTATTATGTAGGCTATATGCACAAAAAGGTATGATAAACCACCAATGAAAGTATTATTAGCAATTTTGTGATTTAAGTAACTAAAAAGCCAAATTCTAGGCGATAAAAATATTTTTGAATCACATTTATTCTTCCTTGAGTTGTTTATTTTTGTTGAGACAACTTTGACAATTGTCATGACACACAGAGTGTAAGGAAAGAGGTACCTATTAAATAACGGATGCTGTAAAAAGATTAAAAACCCAGAAGAAACGAGAATAAGAACCTGAAAACTTAAAACCTGAGAACAAGAACGAGAACAAGTTTAACTTAAGACCCAAAAAATATATTTTTTTTTTAAATAAAGTAATAAAGATAAAGTAAGGAATGATGAAGTTTAAAGAACAATAGAGTAAGAGATAAGATTCCTAAAGGTAATAGAAATAGAAAATAGAAAAGGGAATTTGTTAGGTCATTGTTTAAGAAGAGACTGGTTGCTTACGACTGCCATGGAGGGTGTCATGGAAGGAGAAAAGAGAAGAGGGCGTAGAAGAATGAAGTTAATAGATAGGATTAAATTCAGAGGGTGTTACGAAGAGACGAAAAGACTGGCATGCAATAGGACAGCTTTGAGAGCTCTTACTATTTGAAGACCTGCCTTAGAGCAGAACACCAAATAATAACTGTATTTGTTTATTTTACTTCCATATTCCTTAAGGAATGGAAGTATGGTGATGGCAAAAAAAATCGTGTTCGAGATTATTGCAGATTCTGATTCTACTACGCTCAAAACATGAAAAAAAGTCGTTTTCCGAAAAGTGTATGTGTGTGTGTGTCTGTCTGTGTGTCTGTGTGTGTGTGTGTCTGTGTCTATAGATTTTTTTTTTTTGGCAAACGATAACTGCCGCAAATTCAAACAGAATCAAATAATTTTTTGCATACAGCCCTGATTTGTAGAGTACTCGCGACCTATTGTTTTTGGCGAAGATCGGTTGAGGGAAAGGGGTAGTTTACCTGCAACGTTTTTTTTTATCAAGGGAAATTTTTTTTTTTGGCAAACGATAGCCGCAAATTCAAACAGAATTAAATAATGTTTCGTATACAGCCCTGAATTGTAGAGTTCTCAAGACCTATTGTTTTTGGTGAAGATCGGTTAAGGGAAAGGGGTAGTTTACCAGTAACGTTTTATGTCTTAACAAGGGTATTTCCTATGGTAAACGATAACAGCCGCAAATTCAAACAGAATCAAACGATTATTTGCATACAGCCCTAAATTGTAGAGTACTCAAGACCTATTGTTTTTGGTGAAGATCGGTTACGGGGAAGGGGTAGTTTACCTGCAACGTTTTTTTATCAAGCGTATTTTCTATGGCAAACGATAACTGCCGCAAATTCAAACAGAATCAAATAATTTTTTGCATACGTCCCTGAATTGTAGAGGTCTCAAGGACTTTCGATTTTGGTGAAAATCGGTTGAGGGGAAGGGGTAGTTTACCTGCAACCTTTTACGTTTTAACAAGAGTAAAGTACTTGAAAATTTATTTAAACTTTTTCAAACAATGGTAATTGTTAAAAATAAAATAATTTTGTTGCCAGGCAATAAAATTAAAATTTTTTCATTTTAATGTAAATCATGTATAAGAGAAAATATATCGCGCTTGGCAGGCGATATTAGGATTTAAATATAAATCTTAGAATATGGAAGTCATGTATGGTTCTCCATACCGATTTTTACTTCCATATTCCTTAAGGAATGGAAGTATGGTGATGGCAAAAAAAATCGTGTTCGAGATTATTGCAGATTCTGATTCTACTACACTCAAAACATGAAAAAAAGTCGTTTTCCGAAAAGTGTCTGTGTGTGTGTCTGTGTGTCTGTGTGTCTGTCTGTCTGTCTATCTATAGATTTTTTTCCTATGGCAAACGATAACTGCCGCAAATTCAAACAGAATCAAATAATTTTTTGCATACAGCCCTGATTTGTAGAGTACTCGCGACCTATTGTTTTTGGTGAAGATCGGTCGAGGGAAAGGGGTAGTTTACCTGCAACGGTTTATTTTTATCAAGGGAAATTTTTTTATTTGGCAAACGATAACAGCCGCAAATTCAAACAGAATTAAATAATGTTTCGTATACAGCCCTGAATTGTAGAGTTCTCAAGACCTATTGTTTTTGGTGAAGATCGGTTAAGGGAAAGGGGTAGTTTACCTGTAACATTTTATGTTTTAACAAGGGTATTTCCTATGACAAACGATAACAGCCGCAAATTCAAACAGAATAAAAGATTATTTGCATACAGCCCTAAATTGTAGAGTTCTCAAGACCTATTGTTTTTGGTGAAGATCGGTTAAGGGGAAGGGGTAGTTTACCTGCAACGTTTTTTTATCAAGCGTATTTTTATGGCAAACGATAACAGCCGCAAATTCAAACAGAATCAAATAATGTTTTGCATACAGCCCTGATTTGTAGAGTACTCAAGACCTGTTGTTTTTGGTGAAGATCGGTTAAGGGAAAGGGGTAGTTTACCTGCAACGTTTTTTTATCAAGCGTATTTTCTATGGCAAACGATAACAGCCGCAAATTCAAACAGAATCAAATAATTTTTTGCATACGTCCCTCAATTGTAGAGGTCTCAAGGACTTTCGATTTTGGTGAAGATCGGTTAAGGGGAAGGGGTAGTTTACCTGCAACCTTTTACGTTTTAACAAGAGTAAAGGACTTGAAAATTTATTTAAACTTTTTCAAACAATGGTAATTGTTAAAAATAAAATAATTTTGTTGCCAAGCAATAAAATTAAAATTTTTTCATTTTAATGTAAATCATGTATAAGAGAAAATATACCGCGCTTGGCAGGCGATATTAAGATTTAAATATAAATCTTAGAATATGAAGTCATGTATGGTTCTCCATACCGATATTTTACTCCATATTCCTTAAGGAATGGAAGTATGGTGATGGCAAAAAAAAAACGTGTTCGAGATTATTGCAGATTCTGATTCTACTACACTCAAAACATGAAAAAAAGTCGTTTTCCGAAAAGTGTCTGTGTGTGTGTCTGTGTGTCTGTCTGTGTGTCTGTGTGTCTGTCTGTGTGTCTGTAGATTTTTTTCTATGGAAAACGATAACTGCCGCAAATTGAAACAGAATCAAATAATTTTTTGCATACAGCCCTGACTTGTAGAGTACTCACGACGTATTGTTTTTGGTGAAGATCGGTTGAGGGAAAGGGGTAGTTTACCTGCAACGGTTTTTTTTTATCAAGGGAAATTTTTTTTTTGGCAAACGATAACATCCGCAAATTCAAACAGAATCAAATAATGTTTCGCATACAGCCCTGAAGTGTAGAGTTCTCAAGACCTATTGTTTTTGGTGAAGATCGGTTAAGGGAAAGGGGTAGTTTACCAGTAACGTTTTATGTTTTAACAAGGCAAACGATAACGAAAATTCATTTAAATTTTTGAAACAATGGTAATTGTTAAAAATAAAATAATTTTGTTGCCAGGCAATAAAATTATAATTTTTTCATTTTAATGTAAATCTGTACATAGTATAAAGTAAAGTCGGTCCGTGTTTGAAATCGCCAATCTCAGGAAGTACTGAACGGATTTTATTCAAGTTTTCGCCAATAGATAGAGTGTCTATCGAGGAACATTTATGTGTATAATTAATACATATATGTTGTACATTAGCTTAGCTATCACGGTTTATGTCAAGTAAGTGGTATAGTTTACATCTTATATATAAAAATGAATGTTTCTTTGTTTGTCCCGTATGCGTTCCTATACCATTCATCCGATTGCGATGAAACTTCGGTGAGTTGTGCGCACGTCCGCGAAGGTTTCTTCCACATCTCCTCCTAAACCACTGTACCGATTTCAACCAAACTTGGCACAAATATTTTACGCAACGGGAGAACCAACATAGGATAGGTGTTTTTTCGATGGGGTCCTTTTGGGGGTTCTTTGGGGTCTTCCACATCGCCTCCTAAACCACTGGACCGTTTTCAACCAAACTTGGCACAAATATTTTACGCAAAGGGAGAACCAACATAGGACAAGTGTTTTTTTCGATACGATCCTTTGGGGTCTTCCACGTCTCCACCTAAACCATTGGACCGATTTCAACCAAACTTGGCACAAATATTTTACGCAACGGGAGAACCAACATAGGACAGGTGTTTTTCCGATACGATCCTCTGGGGGGTCCTTTGCGGTCTTAAAAAACTATTAGATCTGGTTACTATGGCAACCCAATAGAATAGATTCTGTTCTAAATATATTATCGCATTAAATTGAAGACCACGCGAACGAAGTTGTGGGCAACAGCTATTTATTTTTAAGAAGCCTACTTTAATTAAACTTTATTAATTAAACTAACATTTTCATTACGTACAACGTGAAACTCCGTAGCGTAGCACGGGTATTCTGCTAGTCATGTATAAGAGAAAATATATCGTGCGTGGCAGGCAAGCATATCTCAGTTGTGTACTGTTTACGTTTCCATTTTATTATTATCACTACCGCAATAAAAAGGCAGGGAAGACACACACACAATTCACATTTTTCTGGCCTCATTCATGTTTATTTTCTTACATTTGCACGGTTTTTAAATGGAAAGTGCCGAACCCATACCAACATAACGCATGCAAGCCGAAAAAGTGTCCAGCGTGGATAGCGATTTGCTTCCTGTGGATCGCTGGGCAGTGTAACTGCACGTGTTTACAGAGGAACGATTCATAGACAGACTTTTCGTCTTTAGGGAATGAACCTTCTGCAAGATGCTGAGGGTCCATGAGTGACTTCGGAGCGCTCCTTCTTTTCCGCGTGTTTGTTCTGTGAAACGTAAACTGTAGATTCACAGCTTTACTCTAAGCAACGCTCAATAGGAAATGTTGAAAATTTTTGTCCACGGTGTACCCTCATACACACTAAACCTGCTCTGATGTTTTAATTACGGACATCATAATATTAAAACTTTGGAAATTTGAGCACTACTTAATGGAGATCAATCATTAACTTATACAAGCCATTAATTTTATGCATATTTTTTATATATATGTGTACAACGTTATCGGCAACAAAGAAGTAGTTTTTGTTAAAATCCCTTCCCGGGATATTTGGCCATAGTCCAATGTTTTCTACAAAACCAGACGTTTCGGCAATGCCATTGACTTCCATCAGTGAAAATCGAGTGTGATAACGTGAGGTGGTATATGTTAGTGACCACAGTACTGTGGTTAAGGCTGAAGCAGTAAGTAGAAAGAAGTAGTTTCTATGGTAATATTTCATTTCGAAAATGATTTTAAAAATAAATCTTAGAATATGGAAGTCATGTATGGTTCTCCATACCGATATTTTCTATGGTAAATGATAACAGCCGCAAATTCAAACAGAATCAAATGATGTTTTGCATACAGCCCTGTATTGTAGAGTTCTCAATACCTATTGGTGTTGGTGAAGATCGGTTAAGGGAAAGGGGTAGTTTACCAGCAACGTTTTATGTTTTAAAAGGGTATTTTCTATGGCAAACGATAAGAGCCGCAAATTCAAACAGGATCAAATACGTTTTTGCATACTGCCCTGTTTTGTTGAGTACTAAAGACCTATTGTTTTTGGTGAAGATCGGTTAAGGGAAAGGGAAGTTTACCAGTCACATATTTTGTCTTATTAAGGGTATTTTGTATGGCAAACGATAACAGCCGCAAATTCAAAAAGAAT
Organism: Magicicada septendecula; assembly: GCA_034769895.1. Lineage (NCBI taxonomy): Eukaryota > Metazoa > Arthropoda > Insecta > Hemiptera > Cicadidae > Magicicada > Magicicada septendecula. The sequence continues at coordinate 848,415,362 of CM068367.1, forward strand.
CATATAATATTTTGCATACAGCCCTTAAATGTAGAGTTCTCAAGACCTGTTGGTTTTGGTGAAGATCGGTTAAGGGAATAGGGTTGTTTACCAGCAACATTTTATGTTTTATCAAGGGTAATTTTGTTTTGACGAACGATAACTGCCATACATGAAAACAGAATCAATTACTCTTCTGCATACCTTTGTGAATTATACAGAACTCAAGGTCTGTTGATTTTGTTGAAGATCGGTTAAGGGAAAGGGGTAGTTTACCTGCAACGTTTTATGTTTTAACAAGGGTGATTTTTTCTATGACGAACAATAACTGCCGTAAATTCAAAGAGAATCAACTAATGTTTTGTATAGAGCCCTGAATTGTAGAGTTCTCAAGACCTATTGTTTTTGGTGAAGATTGGTTAATGGAATAGGGTAGTTTACCAGCAACGTTTTATGTTTTATCAAGGGTGTTTTCTATGGCAAACGATAACAGCCGCAAATTCAAACAGAATCAAATAATTGTTTTCATACAGGCCTGAATTGTATATTACTCCAGACCTATCGTTTTTGGTGAAGATCGGTTAAGGGAAAGGGGTAGTTTACCTGCAACGGTTTTTTATCAAGGGTAATTTTTTTCTATAGTAAACGATAACAGCCGCAAATTCCAACAGAATCAAATGATGTTTTGCATACAGCCCTGTATTGTAGAGTTCTCAATACCTATTGGTGTTGGTGAAGATCGGTTAAGGGAAAGGGGTAGTTTACCAGCAACATTTTATGTTTTAACCAGGGTCATTTTTTATATGACGAACGATAACTGCCGTAAATTCAAACAGAATCAACTAGGTTTTTGCATACCTTTTTGAACTAAAGAGAACTCAAGGTCTGTTGATTTTGTTGAAGGTCGGTTAAGGGAAGAGGTAGTTTATCAGCAACGTTTTATGTTTTAAAAAGGGTAATTTTTTTTATGACGAACGATAACTGCCGAAAATTAAATGAGAATCAAATAATTTTTTGCACTCTTTCCTGAGTTGCAGAGAGCTCAAGGTCTATTGATTTTGGTGAAGATCGGTTAAGGGAAAGGGGTAGTTTACCTGCTATATTTTATGTTGTAACAAGAGAAATGTTTCCATGACGAACGATAACTGCCGCACATTCAAACAGAATCAAATATTTTTTGCATGCTTCCCTGAATTGTAGGGGACGGAAGGTCTATTGATTTTGGAGAAGATCGGTTAAGAGAAAGGGGTAGTTTACCTGAAACATTTTATGATTTAACAAGAGTAAAGTACTTAATTTTTATAAATAAAGTATCCTGATAAGAAGCTCATAGTAATCCACTGTAGAAACGTAGATGAAATATCTATAAATGAAGAGGTTAGGTGAACGGGGTGGGGGTAATTTTCTATTATTAAAAATTATAGTTGAAGGTGGAGGGGAGAATTTTTTATATGTGTACCACGTTATCGGCAACAAAGAAGTAGTTTTTTGTTAAAATTGCTTCCCGGGCTCTTTAGCCGTAGTCCAATGTTTTCTACAAAACCACACTTTTCGGCAGTGCCATCGACTGCCATCATCGGTGAAAATCGAGTGCGAAAACGTGAGGTGGTATACGTTAGTGACCGCAGTACTGTGGTTAATGCTGAAGCAATAAGTAGAAAGACGTAGTTTCTATGGAAATATTTCATTTCAAATATGATTTTAAATATAAATCTTAGAACATGGAAGTCATGTATGGTTCTCCATACCGATATTTACTTCCATGTTCCATAAGGAAATGGAAGTATGGTGATGGCAAAAAAAAATTGTTTTCGAGATGAGGGCTGATCCTGATTGTACTATCCTCAAAACATGAAGAAAAGTCATTTTTCGAAAAGCGTGTGTGTGTGTCTGTGTGTAGTATTTTTTCTATGGCAAACGATAACTGCCACAAATTCAAACAGAATCAAATAATTGTTTACATACCTGCCTGAGTTGTAGAGGACTCAAGGCCTATTGATTTTGGTGAAGATCGGTTAAGGGGAAGGGGTAGTTTACCTGCAATGTTTTACGTTTTAACAAGAGTAAAGTACTTGAAAATTCATTTAAACTTTTTCAAACAATGGTAATTATTAAAAATCGGTATGGAGAATCATAATGACTTCCATGTTTTAAGCTTTATATTAGAACATGTCCTGTTCTGGGGCTTTACTTCTATTTACAAAATATTTATATATTTTTCATATATACACACATGCACATATTAGTTTGTAATTCTTATATCATAATAGACATAAGTACACAGATTTTATTAATTTATTAAAACATTAATTGCTTCAAATATGCATAAAATTAATGGCTTGTTAAAGTTAATGTTTAATCTTCATTAAGTAGTGCTCAAGTTTCCAAAGTTTTAATATAATGATGTCCGTAATCAAAACATCAGAGTAGGTTTTAGTGTGTATGAGGGTACACCATTGACAAAAATGTTCAACATTCCCTACAGTGTACGTTTCACAGAACAAACACTCGGAAAAGAAGGAGCGCTCCGAAGTCTCTCATGGACCCTGAGCATCTTGAAGAGGATTCATTCCCTAAAGATGAAAAGTCTGTCTATGAACCGTTCCTCTGTAAACACATGCAGTTACGCTGGCCAGCGATCCGCAGGAAGCAAATCGCTGTCCTCGCTGGACACCTTTTCGGCTTGCACACGTTGTGTTGGTGTGGGTTTTGCCACTTTCCATTTAAAAAGCATGCAAACGTAAGAAAATAAAATGAGTGAGGCCAGAAATAATGCGAATAGTATGTGTCCTGCCTGCCTTTTTATTGCGGTAATCACAATAATAAAACTTTGGAAACATAAACAGTACACAATTGAGATATGCTTGTCTGCCAGGAACAGAACTACACTCAAAACATGAAAAAAAGTCGTTTTTCGAAAAGTGTCTGTGTGTGTGTCTGTAGATTTTTTTTCTATGGCAAACGATAACAGCCGCAAATTCAAACAGAATCAAATAATTGTTTGCATACAGTCCTGATTTGTAGAGTACTCACGACCTATTGTTTTTGGTGAAGGTCGGTTGAGGGAAAGGGGTAGTTTACCTGCAACGGTTTTTTTTTATCAAGGGTAATTTTATATTATATATATTATCCAGGAATAATATATTATCGCTCATACATGATTTAAATTAAAATGGAAAAAAATACAATTCTCTGGAAAATTGTGTGCCCTTCCTGGAAAATAATTTGACCTCCCTGATAGCTAGTTATTTACTAGCCTGTGTGGAATATAGCGTTATGACATGGATCAGAATGGTGGGTGTTAAACAGAAGACACAAACGTATTAAAGAAGAAATGTTTAGTTGAGAAATTTATACTTATACGGGTGAATAGAATCGTCATTCAGGAAATCAGAAGACGAATGGAAAGAAAGAAAGACTCGATTTTAAAAAAGAAAAATGACCAGTATAGTACTGACAGGAAAGACTTTGATAACACTATAGATGTCATTCACCCTCGGCCGATAACTCGCAGCGAGAGTCCAATTTCTTGACAGGAATCAGATCACAGCTCCCTTTGGCCAGCTCTCCATTTGACCTACAATCATTTTATCCAAAAGTACAGTCCTTCCTCACAAAAGTTGAGGATAGTCTTCACCCACCTGATTGGGGGTACCATTTTAGCTGATACGTAATTTCTTCAGAACTCAAGTCCTCGTATTTAATGTTTTGTCACCATATCTAGCTCTGCTTCTTGTCAAATATATATTATAGACACAAACGTAAAATTCTGCACCTGTCATGTCTTGTTTTCTATGGCGCACAATAACTGTCGCAAATTCAAACAGAATCAAGTAATTTTTTTCATATGTGCCCGATTTTAAATATAAATCTTAGAACATGGAAATCATGTATGGTTCTCCATACCGATATTCTTTGTTTGTTTTATTGAGCAAGTTGCTTTAGCTGTTTAAATACGGTAATTAAATATCGGTAAAGACTTTTCGTCTTTAGGGAATGAACCCTCTGCAAGATGCTGAGGGTCCATGAGTGACTTCGGAGCGCTCCTTCTTTTCCGCGTGTTTGTTCTGTGAAACGTACACTGTAGATTCGCAGCTTTACTCTAAGCAACGCTCAATAGGAAATGTTGAAAATTTTTGTCCACGGTGTACCCTCATACACACTAAACCTGCTCTGATGTTTTAATTACGGACATCATAATATTAAAACTTTGGAAACTTGAGCACTACTTAATGGAGATCAATCATTAACTTATACAAGCCATTAATTGTATGCATATTTTTTATATATAAGTGTACAACATTATCGGCAACAAAGAAGTAGTTTTTGTTAAAATTCCTTCCCGGGATATTTGGCCGTAGTCCAATGTTTTCTACAAAACCAGACATTTCGGCAATGCCATTGACTTCCATCATCAGTGAAAATCGAGTGCGATAACGTGAGGTGGTATACGTTAGTGACCACAGTACTGTGGTTAAGGCTGAAGCAGTAAGTAGAAAGAAGTAGTTTCTATGGTAATATTTCATTTCGAAAATGATTTTAAATATACATCTTAGAATATGGAAGTCATGTATGGTTCTCCATACCGATATTTAATTACCGTATTTAAACAGCTAAAGCAACTTGCTCAATAAAACAAACAAAGAATATCGGTATGGAGAACCATACATGATTTCCATGTTCTAAGATTTATATTTAAAATCGGGCACATATGAAAAAAATTACTTGATTCTGTTTGAATTTGCGACAGTTATTGTGCGCCATAGAAAACAAGACATGACAGGTGCAGAATTTTACGTTTGTGTCTATAATATATATTTGACAAGAAGCAGAGCTAGATATGGTGACAAAACATTAAATACGAGGACTTGAGTTCTGAAGAAATTACGTATCAGCTAAAATGGTACCCCCAATCAGGTGGGTGAAGACTATCCTCAACTTTTGTGAGGAAGGACTGTACTTTTGGATAAAATGATTGTAGGTCAAATGGAGAGCTGGCCAAAGGGAGCTGTGATCTGATTCCTGTCAAGAAATTGGACTCTCGCTGCGAGTTATCGGCCGAGGGTGAATGACATCTATAGTGTTATCAAAGTCTTTCCTGTCAGTACTATACTGGTCATTTTTCTTTTTTAAAATCGAGTCTTTCTTTCTTTCCATTCGTCTTCTGATTTCCTGAATGACGATTCTATTCACCCGTATAAGTATAAATTTCTCAACTAAACATTTCTTCTTTAATACGTTTGTGTCTTCTGTTTAACACCCACCATTCTGATCCATGTCATAACGCTATATTCCACACAGGCTAGTAAATAACTAGCTATCAGGGAGGTCAAATTATTTTCCAGGAAGGGCACACAATTTTCCAGAGAATTGTATTTTTTTCCATTTTAATTTAAATCATGTATGAGCGATAATATATTATTCCTGGATAATATATATAATATAAAATTACCCTTGATAAAAAAAAACCGTTGCAGGTAAACTACCCCTTTCCCTCAACCGATCTTCACCAAAAACAATAGGTCGTGAGCACTCTGCAAATCAGGGCTGCATGCAAAAAATTATTTGATTCTGTTTGAATTTGCGGCAGTTATCGTTTGCCATAGAAAAAAAATCTACAGACACATAGACAGACAGACACACACACAGACACTTTTCGGAAAACGACTTTTTTCATGTTTTGAGTGTAGTAGAATCAGAATCTGCAATAATCTCGAACACGATTTTTTTTGCCATCACCATACTTCCATTCCTTAAGGAATATGGAAGTAAAAAAGTTTAAATGAATTTTCAAGTACTTTACTGTTGTTAAAACGTAAAAGGTTGCAGGTAAACTACCCCTTCCCCATAACCGAACTTCACCAAAATCAAAAGATCTTGAGTTCTCTACAATTCAGGGGTGTATGCAAAAAAATATTTGATTCTGTTTGAATATGCGGCAGTTATCGTTCGTCATAGAAAAAATTATCCTTGTTAAAACATAAAACGTTGCAGGTAAACTACCCCTTTCCCTCAACCGATCTTCACCAAAAACAATAGGTCGTGAGTACTCTATAAATGAGGGCTGCACGCAAAAAATTATTTGATTCTGTTTGAATTTGCGGCAGTTATCGTTTGCCATAGAAAAAATATCGGTATGGAGAACCATACATGACTTCCATATTCTAAGATTTATATTTAAAATCATTTTCAGCCAAACAGCCAGGCTGTGTCTTACCTGCCTTTTTATTGCTGTATTAAATGAAAAATATTATATTACATTAAAATGAAAAAATTATAATTTTATTGCCTGGCAACAAAATTATTTTATTTTTAACAATTACCATTGTTTCAACAAGTTTAAATAAATTTTCAAGTACTTTACTCTTGTTAAAACGTATAAGGTTGCAGGTAAACTACCCCTTCCCCTTAACCGATCTTCACCAAAATCGAAAGTCATTGAGACCTCTACAATTCAGGGACGTATGCAAAAAATTATTTGATTCTGTTTGCATTTGCGGCTGTTATCGTTTGCCATAGAAAATACGCTTGATAAAAAAACGTTGCAGGTAAACTACCCCTTCCCCTTAACCGATCTTCACCAAAAACAATAGGTCTTGAGTACTCTACAAATCAGGGCTGCATGCAAAACATTATTTGATTCTGTTTGAATTTGCGGCTGTTATCGTTTGCCATAGAAAATACCCTTGTTAAAAAAACGTTGCAGGTAAACTACCCCTTTCCCTTAACCGATCTTCACCAAAAACAACAGGTCTTGAGTACTCTACAAATCAGGGCTGTATGCAAAACATTATTTGATTCTGTTTGAATTTGCGGCTGTTATCGTTTGCCATAGAAAATACCCTTGTTAAAAAAACGTTGCAGGTAAACTACCCCTTTCCCTCAACCGAACTTCACCAAAATCAACAGATCTTGAGAACTCTACAATTCAGGGCTGTATGCGAAACATTATTTGATTCTGTTTGAATTTGCGGCTGTTATCGTTTGCCAAACAAACAAAATTACCCTTGCTAAAAAAAAACCGTTGCAGGTAAACTACCCCTTTCCCTCAACCGATCTTCACCAAAAACAATAGGTCGTGAGCACTCTGCAAATCAGGGCTGCATGCAAAAAATTATTTGATTCTGTTTGAATTTGCGGCAGTTATCGTTTGCCATAGAAAAAAAATCTACAGACACATAGACAGACAGACACACACACAGACACTTTTCGGAAAACGACTTTTTTCATGTTTTGAGTGTAGTAGAATCAGAATCTGCAATAATCTCGAACACGATTTTTTTTGCCATCACCATACTTCCATTCCTTAAGGAATATGGAAGTAAAAAAGTTTAAATGAATTTTCAAGTACTTTACTGTTGTTAAAACGTAAAAGGTTGCAGGTAAACTACCCCTTCCCCATAACCGAACTTCACCAAAATCAAAAGATCTTGAGTTCTCTACAATTCAGGGGTGTATGCAAAAAAATATTTGATTCTGTTTGAATATGCGGCAGTTATCGTTCGTCATAGAAAAAATTATCCTTGTTAAAACATAAAACGTTGCAGGTAAACTACCCCTTTCCCTCAACCGATCTTCACCAAAAACAATAGGTCGTGAGTACTCTATAAATGAGGGCTGCACGCAAAAAATTATTTGATTCTGTTTGAATTTGCGGCAGTTATCGTTTGCCATAGAAAAAATATCGGTATGGAGAACCATACATGACTTCCATATTCTAAGATTTATATTTAAAATCATTTTCAGCCAAACAGCCAGGCTGTGTCTTACCTGCCTTTTTATTGCTGTATTAAATGAAAAATATTATATTACATTAAAATGAAAAAATTATAATTTTATTGCCTGGCAACAAAATTATTTTATTTTTAACAATTACCATTGTTTCAACAAGTTTAAATAAATTTTCAAGTACTTTACTCTTGTTAAAACGTATAAGGTTGCAGGTAAACTACCCCTTCCCCTTAACCGATCTTCACCAAAATCGAAAGTCATTGAGACCTCTACAATTCAGGGACGTATGCAAAACATTATTTGATTCTGTTTGAATTTGCGGCTGTTATCGTTTGCCATAGAAAATACCCTTGTTAAAAAAACGTTGCAGGTAAACTACCCCTTTCCCTCAACCGATCTTCACCAAAAACAATAGGTCTTGAGAAATCTACAATTCAGGGCAGTATGCGAAACATTATTTGATTCTGTTTGAATTTGCGGCTGTTATCGTTTACCAAAAAAAAAAAATTTCCCTTGATAAAAAAAACCGTAGCAGGTAAACTACCCCTTCCCCTCAACCGATCTTCACCAAAAACAATATATCGCGAGTACTCTACAAATCAGGGCTGTATGCAAAAAATTATTTGATTCTGTTTGAATTTGCGGCAGTTGTCGTTTGCCATAGAAAATACGCATGATAAAAAACGTTGCTGGTAAACTACCCCTTCCCCTCAACCGATCTTCACCAAAAACAATAGGTCTTGAGTACTCTACAAATCAGGGCTGTATGCAGAAAATTATTTGATTCTGTTTGAATTTGCGGCTGTTATCGTTTGCCATAGAAAATACCCTTGTTAAAAAAACGTTGTAGGTAAACTACCCCTTTCCCTTAACCGATCTTCACCAAAAACAAAAGGTATTGAGAACTCTACAATTTAGGGCTGTATGCAAATAATCTTTTCATTCTGTTTGAATTTGCGGCTGTTATCGTTTGCCATAGGAAATACCCTTGTTAAAACATAAAACGTTACAGGTAAACTACCCCTTTCCCTTAACCGATCTTCACCAAAAACAATAGGTCTTGAGAACTCTACAATTCAGGGCTGTATGCGAAACATTATTTGATTCTGTTTGAATTTGCGGCTGTTATCGTTTGCCAAACAAACAAAATTACCCTTGCTAAAAAAAAACCGTTGCAGGTAAACTACCCCTTTCCCTCAACCGATCTTCACCAAAAACAATAGGTCGCGAGAACTCTGCAAAACCGGCCTGTATGCAAAAAATTATTTGATTCTGTTTGAATTTGCGGCAGTTATCGTTTGCCATAGAAAAAAATCTACAGACAGACAGACACACAGACACACAGACACACAGACAGACAGACAGACACACAGACACTTTTCGGAAAACGACTTTTTTTCATGTTTTGAGTGTAGTAGAATAAGAATCTGCAATAATCTCGAACACGATTTTTTTTGCCATCACCATACTTCCATTCCTTAAGGAATATGGAAGTAAAAATCTACAGACACTCGCACACACTTTTCGAAAAACGACTTTTTTACTTCCATGTTCCTTAAGGAAATGGAAGTATGGTGATGGCAAAAAAAAATCGTGTTCGAGATTGTTGCAGATTCTGGTTGTACTACACTCAAAACATGAAAAAAAGTCGTTTTTCGAAAAGTGTCTGTGTGTGTGTCTGTAGATTTTTTTTCTATGGCAAACGATAACAGCCGCAAATTCAAACAGAATCAAATAATTGTTTCGCATACAGCCCTAAATTGTAGAGTTGTCAAGACCTATTGTTTTTGGTGAAGATCGGTTAAGGGAAAGGGGTAGTTTACCTGCAACGTTTTATGTTTTAACAAGGGTATTTTCTATGCCAAACGATAAGAGTCGTAAATTCAAACAAAATCAAATACTTTTTTGCATACCGCTCTGATTTGTAGAGTACTGAAGACCTATTGTTTTTGGTGAAGATCGGTTAACGGGAAGCGGTAGTTTACCTGCAACATTTTTCTTATCAAGGGTATTTTACTTCCATATTCCTTAAGGAATGGAAGTATGCTGATGGCAAAAAAAATCGTGTTCGAGATTATTGCAGATTCTGATTCTACTACACTCAAAACATGAAAAATAGTCGTTTTCCGAAAAGTGTCTGTGTGTCTGTCTGTCTGTCTGTCTGTCTGTCTGTCTGTCTGTCTGTCTGTCTATCTGTCTATCTGTAGATTTTTTTTCTATGGCAAACGATAACTGCCGCAAATTCAAACAGAATCAAATAATTTTTTGCATACAGGCCTGATTTGCAGAGTACTCGCGACCTATTGTTTTTGGTGAAGATCGGTTGAGGGAAAGGGGTAGTTTACCGGCAACGGTTTTTTTTAGCAAGGGTAATTTTGTTTGTTTGGCAAACGATAACAGCCGCAAATTCAAACAGAATCAAACGATTATTTGCATACAGCCCTAAATTGTAGAGTTCTCAAGATCTATTGTTTTTGGTGAAGATCGGTTGAGGGAAAGGGGTAGTTTACCAGCAACGTTTTTTTAACAAGGGTATTTTCTATGGCAAACGATAACAGCCGCAAATTCAAACAGAATCAAATAATGTTTTGCATACAGCCCTGATTTTTAGAGTACTCAAGACCTATTGTTTTTGGTGAAGATCGGTTAAGGGGAAGGGGTAGTTTACCAGCAACGTTTTTTTATCAAGCGTATTTTCTATGGCAAACGATAACAGCCGCAAATTCAAACAGAATCAAATAATTTTTGGCATACTTCCCTGAATTGTAGAGGTCTCAATGACTTTCGATTTTGGTGAAGATCGGTTAAGGGGAAGGGGTAGTTTACCGGCAACTTTTTACGTTTTAACAAGAGTAAAGTACTTGAAAATTTATTTAAACTTTTTGAAACAATGGTAATTGTTAAAAATAAAATAATTTTGTTGCCAGGCAATAAAATTATAATTTTTTCATTTTAATGTAAATCATGTATAAAAGAAAATATATCGCGCTTGGCAGGCGATATTAAGATTTAAATATAAATCTTAGAATATGGAAGTCATGTATGGTTCTCCATACCGATATTTTACTTCCATATTCCTTAAGGAATGGAAGTATGGTGATGGCAAAAAAAATCGTGTTCGAGATTATTGCAGATTCTGATTCTACTACACTCAAAACATGAAAAAAAGTCGTTTTCCGAAAAGTGTCTGTGTGTGTGTCTGTCTGTGTGTCTGTGTGTCTGTCTGTCTGTCTGTGTGTGTCTGTAGATTTTTTTCTATGGCAAACGATAACTGCCGCAAATTCAAACAGAATCAAATAATTTTTTGCATGCAGCTCTGATTTGCAGAGTACTCGCGACTTATTGTTTTTGGTGAAGATCGGTTGAGGGAAAGGGGTAGTTTACCGGCAACGGTTTTTTTTTAGCAAGGGTAATTTTGTTTGTTTGGCAAACGATAACAGTCGCAAATTCAAACAGAATCAAATAATGTTTCGCATACAGCCCTCAATTGTAGAGTTCTCAAGATCTGTTGATTTTGGTGAAGATCGGGTAAGGGAAAGGGGTAGTTTACCGGTAACGTTTTATGTTTTAAAAAGGGTATTTCATATGGCAAACGATAACAGCCGCAAATTCAAACAGAATCAAAAGATTATCTGCATACAGCGCTAAATTGTAGTGTTCTCAAGACCTATTGTTTTTGGTGAAGATCGGTTGAGGGAAAGGGGTAGTTTACCAGCAACGTTTTTTTAACAAGGGTATTTTCTATGGCAAACGATAACAGCCGCAAATTTAAACAGAATCAAATAAAGCTACGCATACAGCCCTGATTTGTAGAGTACTCAAGACCTTTTGTTGTTGGTGAAGATCGGATAAGGGGAAGGGGTAGTTTACCTGCAACGTTTTTTTATCAAGCGTATTTTCTATGGCAAACGATAACAGCCGCAAATTCAAACAGAATCAAATAATTTTTTGCATACGTCCCTGAATTGTAGAGGTCTCAAGGACTTCCGATTTTGGTGAATATCGGTTAAGGGGAAGGGGTAGTTTACCTGCAACCTTTTACGTTTTAACAAGAGTAAAGTACTTGAAAATTTATTTAAACTTTTTCAAACAATGGTAATTGTTAAAAATAAAATAATTTTGTTGCCAGGCAATAAAATTAAAATTTTTTCATTTTAATGTAAATCATGTATAAGAGAAAATATATCGCGCTTGGCAGGCGATATTAAGATTTAAATATAAATCTTAGAATATGGAAGTCATGTATGGTTCTCCATACCGATATTTTTCTATGGCAAACGATAACAGCCGGAAATTCAAACAGAATAAAATAAGGTTTTGCATACAGCCCTGAATTGTAGAGTTCTCAAGACCTGCTGGTTTTAGTGTAGATCGGTTAAGGGAGTAGTGTCGTTTACCTGCAACATTTTATGTTTTAACAAGGGATCATTTTACTTCCATATTCCTTAAGGAATGGAAGTATGGTGATGGCAAAAAAAATCGTGTTCGAGATTATTGCAGATTCTGATTCTACTACACTCAAAATATGAAAAAAAGTCGTTTTCCGAAAAGTGTCTGTGTGTGTCTGTCTGTCTATCTGTCTGTCTGTTTCTCTGTCTGTCTATCTGTCTGTCTGTAGATTTTTTTTCTATGGCAAACGATAACTGCCGCAAATTCAAACAGAATCAAATAATTTTTTGCATACGTCCCTGAATTGTAGAGGTCTCAGTGACTTTCGATTTTGGTGAAGATCGGTTAAGGGGAAGGGGTAGTTTACCAGCAACCTTTTACGTTTTAACAAGAGTAAAGTACTTGAAAATTTATTTAAACTTTTTGAAACAATGGTAATTGTTAAAAATAAAATAATTTTGTTGCCAGGCAATAAAATTATAATTTTTTCATTTTAATGTAATATAATATTTTTCATTTAATACAGCAATAAAAAGGCAGGTAAGACACAGCCTGGCTGTTTGGCTGAAAATGATTTTAAATATAAATCTTAGAATATGGAAGTCATGTATGGTTCTCCATACCGATATTACTTCCATATTCCTTAAGGATGGAAGTATGGTGATGGCAAAAAAAATCGTGTTCGAGATTATTGCAGATTCTGATTCTACTACACTCAAAACATGAAAAAAAGTCGTTTTCCGAAAAGTGTCTGTGTGAGTGTCTGTCTGTGTGTCTGTAGATTTTTTTTCTATGGCAAACGATAACTGCCGCAAATTCAAACAGAATCAAATAATTTTTTGCATACAGCCCTGAATTGTAGAATTCTCAAGACCTATTGTTTTTGGTGAAGATCGGTTAAGGGAAAGGGGTAGTTTACCTGTAACGTTTTATGTTTTAACAAGGGTATTTCCTATGCCAAACGATAACAGCCGCACATTCAAACAGAATCAAAAGATTATTTGCATACAGCCCTAAGTTGTAGAGTTCTCAAGACCTATTGTTTTTGGTGAAGATCGGTTAAGGTAAAGGGGCAGTTTACCTTCAACGTTTTTTTAACAAGGGTATTTTCTATGGCAAACGATAACAGCCGCAAATTCAAACAGAATCAAATAATTTTCTGCATACAGCCCTGATTTGTTGAGTACTCAAGACGTATTGTTTGTGGTGAAGATCGGTTGAGGGGAAGGGGTAGTTTACCTACAACGTTTTTTTATCAAGCGTATTTTCTATGGCAAACGATAACATGCCGCAAATTCAAACAGAATCAAATAATTTTTTGCATACTGCCCTGATTTGTAGAGTAATCGCGACCTGTTGTTTTTGGTGAAGATCGGTTGAGGGGAAGGGGTAGTTTACCTGCAACGGTTTTTTTTTATCAAGGGAATTTTTTTTATTTTGGCAAACGATAACAGCCACAAATTCAAACAGAATCAAATAATGTTTCGCATACAGCCCTGAATTGTAGAGTTCTCAAGACCTATTGTTTTTGGTGAAGATCGGTTAAGGGAAAGGGGTAGTTTACCTACAACGTTTTTTTAACAAGGGTATTTTCTATGGCAAACGATAACAGCCGCAAATTCGAACAGAATCAAATAATTTTCTGCATACAGCCCCGATTTGTAGAGTACTCAAGACCTATTGTTTTCGGTGAAGATCGGTTGAGGGGAAAGGGTAGTTTACCTGCAACGTTTTTTATCAAGCGTATTTTCTATGGCAAACGATAACTGCCGCAAATTCAAACAGAATCAAATAATTTTTTGCATACATCAGTGAATTGTAGAGGATTCAAGGCCTTTAGATTTTGGTGTAGATCAGTTAAGGGGAAGGGGCAGTTTACCAGCAACCTTTTACGTTTTAACAAGGGTAAAGTACTTGAAAATTCATTTAAACTTTTTCAAACAATGGTAATTGTTGAAAATAAAATAATTTTGTTGCCAGGAAATCTGAAAAGATTATACGATAGTTTATGAAATGGTTAATAATACGTCAGTGGAAGGTGTAATGAGAAATTAGCAGAAATGGAAACCTGGGGAATGTTAACTGTTGTGTAGATACAATTTTGTCAGAATGTTTGGAAATGATCATCAACATTGAAGAAAAAGTAAGCATATTAAGAAACATAGGTAAGTACTTATTATAAAAAAATAATGTTTGTTTTTTGATAAAGTCATTTTGATTATAAAATATAAATATTTACAACAAGAAAAGAATTTTCAGTTTTCAAAATTTAAATATATTTTTATAAAACAATGGGTTCTTCATTGAGGTGGGGACCATGTCACTCACTCCATCTCAAGCCTCCTCTCCCATTTTGCAGAAAAAGAGGACCCTGTCAAGGCTGATACTTTGACGACAGTGACAGGGCTTTCCACCAAATTCAGCAGAGTGACAGGTAGGCCCAACTCTGATTGGCTCCTCAGATTTCCCCAGCGTTAGTAGGTTCTATGAAAATATTTTATTTAAAAAATGATTTTAAATATAAATCTTAGATATGTTTTATAAATCTCATGTTTTATGTTATAACATGGGTAATTTTTTATATGACGAATCATAACTGCCGTAAATTCAAACAGAATCAAATAATTTTTTACATATGTGCCTGAGCTATGGAGAACTCAATGTCTGTTGATTTTGGTGAAGATCGGTTACGGGGAAAGGGCAGTTTACCTGGAACATTTTTTGTTGTAACATGAGTAAAGTACTTAATTTTGATAAAGTATCCTGATAAGATCTTAATAATCCACTGTAGAAACGTAGATGAAATATCTATAAATGAAGAGGCTAGTTGAACGGGCTGGGGGTAATTTTCTATAAATCAAAATTATAGTTGAAGGGGGAGGGGATAATATTTTTTATATGTGTACTACGTTATTGGCAAGAAAGAAGTATTTTTTTGTTAAAATTCATTCCCTGGCTGTTTGGCTGAAAATGATTTTAAACATAAATCTTAGAATATGGAAGTCATGTATGGTTCTCCATACCGATATTTACTTCCATATTCCTTAAGGAATGGAAGTATGGTGTTGGCAAAAAAAATCGTGTTCGAGATTATTGCAGATTCTGATTCTACTACACTCAAAACATGAAAAAAAGTCGTTTTCCGAAAACTGTCTGTGTGTGTGTCTGTCTGTCTGTCTGTCTGTGTGTCTGTGTGTCTGTGTGTCTGTAGATTTTTTTTCTATGGCAAACGATAACTGCCGCAAATTCAAACAGAATCAAATAATTTTTTGCATACTGCTCTGATTTGCAGAGTACTCGCGACCTATTGTTTTTGGTGAAGATCGGTTGAGGGAAAGGGGTAGTTTACCGGCAAAGGTTTTTTTTAGCAAGGGTAATTTTGTTTGTTTGGCAAACGATAACAGCCGCAAATTCAAACAGAATCAAATAATGTTTCGCATACAGCCCTGAATTATAGAGGTCTCAAGATCTTTTGATTTTGGTGAAGATCGGTTAAGGGAAAGGGGTAGTTTACCTGTAACGTTTTATGTTTTAACAAGGGTATTTCCTATGGCAAACGATAACAGCCGCAAATTCAAACAGAATCAAAAGATTATTTGCATACAGCCCTAAAATTTAGAGTTCTCAAGACCTATTGTTTTTGGTGAAGATCGGTTGAGGGAAAGGGGTAGTTTACCTGCAACGTTTTTTTAACAAGGGTATTTTCTATGGCAAACGATAACAGCCGCAAATTCAAACAGAATCAAATAATGTTTTGCATACAGCGCTAATTTGTAGTGTACTCAAGACCTATTGGTTTTGGTGAAGATCGGTAAAGGGGAAGGGGTAGTTTACCAGCAACCTTTTACGTTTTAACAAGAGTAAAGTACTTGAAAATTTATTTAAACTTTTTGAAACAAACGATAACAGCCGCAAATTCAAACAGAATCAAAAGATTATTTGTATACAGCCCTAAATTGTAGAGTTCTCGAGACCTATTGTTTTTGGTGAAGATCGGTTGAGGGAAAGGGGTAGTTTACCAGCAACGTTTTTTAAACAAGGGTATTTTCTATGGCAAACGATAACAGCCGCAAATTCAAACAGAATCAAATATTGTTTTGCATACAGCCCTGATTTGTAGTGTACTCAAGACCTATTGTGTTTGGTGAAGATCGGTTAAGGGGAAGGGGTAGTTTACCTGCAACGTTTTTTTATCAAGCGTATTTTCTATGGGAAACGATAACAGCCGCAAATTCAAACAGAATCAAATAATGTTTTGCATACATCCCTGAATTGTAAAGGTCTCAATGACTTTCGATTTTGGTGAAGATCGGATAAGGGGAAGGGGTAGTTTACCGGCAACGTTTTACGTTTTAACAAGAGTAAAGTACTTGAAATTTTATTTAAACTTTTTGAAACAAACGATAACAGCCGCAAATTCAAACAGAATCAAAAGATTATTTGCATACAGCCCTAAATTGTAGAGTTCTCAAGACCTATTGTTTTTGGTGAAGATCGGTTGAGGGGAAGGGGTAGTTTACCAGCAACGTTTTTTTAACAAGGGTATTTTCTATGTCAAACGATAACAGCCGCAAATTCAAACAGAATCAAATAATGTTTTGCATACAGCCCTGATTTGTAGAGTTCTCAAGACCGATTGTTTTTGGTGAAGATCGGTTAAGGGAAAGGGGTAGTTTACCTGCAACCTTTTACGTTTTAACAAGGGTAAAGTACTTGAAAATTCATTTAAACTTTTTCAAACAATGGTAATTGTTGAAAATAAAATAATTTTGTTGCCAGGCAATCTGAAAAGATTATACGATAGTTTATTAAATGGTTAATAATACGTCAGTGGAAGGTGTAATGAGAAATTAGCAGAAATGGAAACCTGGGGAATGTTAACTGTTGTGTAGATACAATTTTGTCAGAATGTTTGGAAATGATCATCAACATTGAAGAAAAAGTAAGCATATTAAGAAACATATGTAAGTACTTATTATAAAAAAATAATGTTTGTTTTTTGATAAAGTCATTTTGATTATAAAATATAAATATTTACAACAAGAAAAGAATTTTCAGTTTTCAAAATTTAAATATATTTTTATAAAACAATGGGTTCTTCATTGAGGTGGGGACCATGTCACTCACTCCATCTCAAGCCTCCTCTCCCATTTTGCAGAAAAAGAGGACCCTGTCAAGGCTGATACTTTGACGACAGTGACAGGGCTTTCCACCAAATTCAGCAGAGTGACAGGTAGGCCCAACTCTGATTGGCTCCTCAGATTTCCCCAGCGTTAGTAGGTTCTATGAAAATATTTTATTTAAAAAATGATTTTAAATATAAATCTTAGATATGTTTTATAAATCTCATGTTTTATGTTATAACATGGGTAATTTTTTATATGACGAACCATAACTGCCGTAAATTCAAACAGAATCAAATAATTTTTTACATATGTGCCTGAGCTATGGAGAACTCAATGTCTGTTGATTTTGGTGAAGATCGGTTGCGGGGAAAGGGCAGTTTACCTGAAACATTTTTTGTTGTAACATGAGTAAAGTACTTAATTTTGATAAAGTATCCTGATAAGATCTTAATAATCCACTGTAGAAACGTAGATGAAATATCTATAAATGAAGAGGCTAGTTGAACAGGCTGGGGGTAATTTTCTATAAATCAAAATTATAGTTGAAGGGGGAGGGGATAATATTTTTTATATGTGTACTACGTTATTGGCAAGAAAGAAGTATTTTTTTGTTAAAATTCCTTCCCTGGCTGTTTGGCTGAAAATGATTTTAAACATAAATCTTAGAATATGGAAGTCATGTATGGTTCTCCATACCGATATTTACTTCCATATTCCTTAAGGAATGGAAGTATGGTGTTGGCAAAAAAAATCGTGTTCGAGATTATTGGAGATTCTGATTCTACTACACTCAAAACATGAAAAAAAGTCGTTTTCCGAAAAGTGTCTGTGTGTGTGTCTGTCTGTCTGTCTGTCTGTCTGTCTGTCTGTCTGTCTGTGTGTCTGTGTGTCTGTAGATTTTTTTTCTATGGCAAACGATAACTGCCGCAAATTCAAACAGAATCAAATAATTTTTTGCATACTTTCCTGAGCTATAGAAAACTCAATGTCGTTAATTTAGGTGAAGATCGGTTAAGGGAAAGGGGTAGTTTACCTGCAACGTTTTTTTAACAAGGGTATTTTCTATGGCAAACGATAACAGCCGCAAATTCAAACAGAATCAAATAATGTTTTGCATACAGCCCTAATTTGTAGTGTACTCAAGACCTATTGGTTTTGGTGAAGATCGGTAAAGGGGAAGGGGTAGTTTACCAGCAACCTTTTACGTTTTAACAAGAGTAAAGTACTTGAAAATTTATTTAAACTTTTTGAAACAAACGATAACAGCCGCAATTCAAACAGAATCAAAAGATTATTTGTATACAGCCCTAAATTGTAGAGTTCTCAAGACCTATTGTTTTTGGTGAAGATCGGTTGAGGGAAAGGGGTAGTTTACCAGCAACGTTTTTTTAACAAGGGTATTTTCTATGGCAAACGATAACAGCCGCAAATTCAAACAGAATCAAATATTGTTTTGCATACAGCCCTGATTTGTAGTGTACTCAAGACCTATTGTGTTTGGTGAAGATCGGTTAAGGGGAAGGGGTAGTTTACCAGCAACGTTTTTTTATCAAGCGTATTTTTTATGGGAAACGATAACAGCCGCAAATTCAAACAGAATCAAATAATGTTTTGCATACATCCCTGAATTGTAAAGGTCTCAATGACTTTCGATTTTGGTGAAGATCGGATAAGGGGAAGGGGTAGTTTACCGGCAACGTTTTACGTTTTAACAAGAGTAAAGTACTTGAAATTTTATTTAAACTTTTTGAAACAAACGATAACAGCCGCAAATTCAAACAGAATCAAAAGATTATTTGCATACAGCCCTAAATTGTAGAGTTCTCAAGACCTATTGTTTTTGGTGAAGATCGGTTGAGGGGAAGGGGTAGTTTACCAGCAACGTTTTTTTAACAAGGGTATTTTCTATGTCAAACGATAACGGCCGCAAATTCAAACAGAATCAAATAATGTTTTGCATACAGCCCTGATTTGTAGTGTACTCAAGACCTATTGTTTTTGGTGAAGATCGGTTAAGGGGAAGGGGTAGTTTACCAGCAACGATTTTTTTATCAAGCGTATTTTCTATGGCAAACGATAACAGCCGCAAATTCAAACAGAATCAAATAATGTTTTGCATACGTCCCTGAATTGTAGAGGTCTCAGTGACTTTCGATTTTGGTGAAGATCGGTTAAGGGGAAGGGGTAGTTTACCTGCAACCTTTTACGTTTTAACAAGAGTAAAGTACTTAAAAATTTATTTAAACTTTTTGAAACAATGGTAATTGTTAAAAATAAAATAATTTTGTTGCCAGGCAATAAAATTATAATTTTTTCATTTTAATGTAATATAATATTTTTCATTTAATACAGCAATAAAAAGGCAGGTAAGACACAGCCTGTCTGTTTGGCTGAAAATGATTCTAAATATAAATCTTAGAATATGGAAGTCATGTATGGTTCTCCATACCGATATTTTACTTCCATGTTCCTTAAGGAAATGGAAGTATGGTGATGGCAAAAAAAATCGTGTTCGAGATTATTGCAGAATATGATTGTACTACACTTAAAACATGAAAAAAAGTCATTTTTCGAAAAGTGTCTGTGTGTCTGTGTGTCTATGTGTCTATCTGTAGATTGTTGTATATGGCAAACGATAACAGCCGCAAATTCGAACAGAATCAAATAATTTTTTGCATACAGTCCTGATTTATAGAGTACTCGCGACCTATTGTTTTTGGTGAAGATCGGTTGAGGGAAAGGGGTAGTTTACCTGCAACGGTTTTTTTTTATCAAGGGTAATTTTGTTTGTTTGGCAAACGATAACAGCCGCAAATTCAAACAGAATCAAATAATGTTTCGCATACAGCCCTGAATTGTAGAGTTCTCACGATCTCTTGATTTTGGTAAAGATCGCTTAAGGGAAAGGGGTAGTTTACCTGCAACGTTTTATGTTTTAACAAGGGTATTTTATATGGCAAACGATAGCAGCCGCAAATTCAAACACAAGCAAATTATTATTTGCATACAGCCCTAAATTGTAGAGTTCTTAAGACCTATTGATTTTGGTGAAGACCGGATAAGGGAAAGGGGTAGTTTACCGGCTACGTTTTATGTTTTAAAAGGGTATTTTATATGGCAAACGATAAGAGCCGCAAATTTAAACAGAATCAAATAATGTTTTGCATACTTTCCTGAGCTATAGAAAACTCAATGTCGTTAATTTAGGTGAAGATCGGTTAAGGGAAAGGGGTAGTTTACCTGCAACATATTATGTTAACAATGGTAATTTTTTCTATGACGAACTATAACTGCCGCACATTCAAACAGAATCAAATATTGTTTTGCATACGTTCATCAATTGTGAAAGACTGAAGGCCTCTTGATTTTGGTGAAGATGGGTTAAGGGGAAGGGGTAGTTTACCAGCAACGTTTTTCGTTTTACCAAGGGTATTTTCTATGGCAAACGATAACAGCCGCAAATTCAAATAGAAACAAATAATTTTTTCATAGAGCCCTGAATTGTAGAGTTCTCAAGACCTATTGTTTTTGGTGAAGATCGGTTAAGGGAAAGAGGTCGTTTACCGGCGACATTTTATGTTTTAACAAGGGTAATTTTACTTTTATTAGATATTTAATTCTAAAAATAAAGGTTTCAGAGGATATAATCACGTATTACTATAAGAAACACATGTTGCTTAATTTGTGTTCACTTGTTAATAATATAAAATTTTTAATGTGTTAAAGTAAGCAAACATTATTAAAATAATAAATATACGTGATTTTGTGTGTGTATGTGTGTGTGTGCGTGTGTATGTTATAGTGGAAAATGCGTTTACATTTCAGATATATACTATATTAATAACGGAAACTTCCTACCTTGTACCAACCGAAAAATTTCTTCCTTTTTATTTACACTGCATTATGAAAACTATTCCGTGTTTTCAAACAAACATAATTTACTCACCCTTGACACGTATTTCATTGGCTTTAACTATCAGCATCAGTATTCAGAGATTTCATCTAAGTCTTGAAGACGTGATATTATATTTATAACTTGACTATGATAGTTAAACCATAGAAATTCTTGTGAAATTTAAGATAAGACTTTGTACGTTGATACCATGTTGTTGTGTGACAGATAGGACAAACTCGTATTTGTATTATGTAGGCTATATGCACAAAAAGGTATGATAAACCACCAATGAAAGTATTATTAGCAATTTTGATTTAAGTAACTAAAAAGCCAAATTCTAGGCGATAAAAATATTTTTGAATCACATTTATTCTTCCTTGAGTTGTTTATTTTTGTTGAGACAACTTTGACAATTGTCATGACACACAGAGTGTAAGGAAAGAGGTACCTATTAAATAACGGATGCTGTAAAAAGATTAAAAACCCAGAAGAAACGAGAATAAGAACCTGAAAACTTAAAACCTGAGAACAAGAACGAGAACAAGTTTGACTTAAGACCCAAAAAATATATTTTTTTTTGAATAAAGTAATAAAGATAAAGTAAGGAATGATGAAGTTTAAAGAACAATAGAGTAAGAGATAAGATTCCTAAAGGTAATAGAAATAGAAAATAGAAAAAGGAATTTGTTAGGTCATTGTTTAAGAAGAGACTGGTTGCTTACGACTGCCATGGAGGGTGTCATGGAAGGAGAAAAGAGAAGAGGGCGTAGAAGAATGAAGTTAATAGATAGGATTAAATTCAGAGGGTGTTACGAAGAGACGAAAAGACTGGCATGCAATAGGACAGCTTTGAGAGCTCTTACTATTTGAAGACCTGCCTTAGAGCAGAACACCAAATAATAACTGTATTTGTTTATTTTTACTTCCATATTCCTTAAGGAATGGAAGTATGGTGATGGCAAAAAAAATCGTGTTCGAGATTATTGCAGATTCTGATTCTACTACACTCAAAACATGAAAAAAAGTCGTTTTCCGAAAAGTGCCTGTGTGTGTGTCTGTGTGTCTGTGTGTCTGTAGATTTTTTTTCTATGGCAAACGATAACTGCGCAAATTCAAACAGAATAAATAATTTTTTGCATACAGCCCTGATTTGTAGAGTACTCACGACCTATTGTTTTTGGTGAAGATCGGTTGAGGGAAAGGGGTAGTTTACCAGCAACGGTTTTTTTTATCAAGGGAAATTATTTTTTTGGCAAACGATAACAGCCGCAAATTCAAACAGAATCAAATAATGTTTCGCATACAGCCCTAAATTGTAGAGTTCTCAAGACCGATTGTTTTTGGTGAAGATCGGTTAAGGGAAAGGGGTAGTTTACCTGCAACGCTTTATGTTTTAACAAGGGTATTTCCTATGGCAAACGATAACAGCCGCAAATTCAAACAGAATCAAAAGATTATTTGCATACAGCCCTAAGTTGTAGAGGTCTCAAGACCTGTTGTTTTTGGTGAAGATCGGTTAAGGAAAAGGGGTAGTTTACCTGCAACGTTTTTTTAACAAGGGTATTTTCTATGGCAAACGATAACAGCCGCAAATTCAAACAGAATCAAATAATGTTTTGCATACAGCCAAGATTTGTAGAGTACTCAAGACCTATTGTTTTTGGTGAAGATCGTTTAAGGGGAAGGGGTAGTTTACCGGCAACGTTTTTTTATCAAGCGTATTTTCTATGGCAAACGATAACAGCCGCAAATTCAAACAGAATCAAATAATTTTTTGCATACATCCCTGAATTGTAGAGGTCTCAAGGACTTTCGATTTTGGTGAAGATCGGTTAAAGGGAAGGGGTAGTTTACCTGCAACCTTTTACGTTTTAACAAGAGTAAAGTACTTGAAAATTCATTTAAACTTTTTGAAACAATGGTAATTGTTAAAAATAAAATAATTTTGTTGCCAGGCAATAAAATTATAATTTTTTCATTTTAATGTAAATCTGTACATAGTATAAAGTAAAGTCGGTCCGTTCTCTCTCTGTGTTTGAAATCGCCAATCTCAGGAAGTACTGAACGGATTTTATTCAAGTTTTCGCCAATAGATAGAGTGTCTATCGAGGAACATTTATGTGTATAATTAATACATATATGTTGTACATTAGCTTAGCTATCACGGTTTATGTCAAGTAAGTGGTATAGTTTACATCTTATATATAAAAATGAATGTTTCTTTGTTTGTCCCGTATGCGTTCCTATACTATTCATCCGATTGCGATGAAACTTCGGTGAGTTGTTGTGCACACGTCCGCGAAGGTTTCTTCCACATCTCCTCCTAAACCACTGTACCGATTTCAACCAAACTTGGCACAAATATTTTACGCAACGGGAGAACCAACATAGGATAGGTGTTTTTTCGATGGGGTCCTTTTGGGGGTTCTTTGGGGTCTTCCACATCGCCTCCTAAACCACTGGACCGATTTCAACCAAACTTGGCACAAATATTTTACGCAAATGGAGAACCAACATAGGACAAGTGTTTTTTTCGATACGATCCTTTGGGGTCTTCCACGTCTCCACCTAAACCATTGGACCGATTTCAACCAAACTTGGCACAAATATTTTACGCAACGGGAGAACCAACATAGGACAGGTGTTTTTCCGATACGATCCTCTGGGGGGTCCTTTGCGGTCTTAAAAAACTATTAGATCTGGTTACTATGGCAACCCAATAGAATAGATTCTGTTCTAAATATATTATCGCATTAAATTGAAGACCACGCGAACGAAGTTGTGGGCAACAGCTATTTATTTTTAAGAAGCCTACTTTAATTAAACTTTATTAATTAAACTAACATTTTCATTACGTACAACGTGAAACTCCGTAGCGAAGCACGGGTATTCTGCTAGTCATGTATAAGAGAAAATATATCGTGCGTGGCAGGCAAGCATATCTCAGTTGTGTACTGTTTACGTTTCCATTTTATTATTATCACTACCGCAATAAAAAGGCAGGGAAGACACACACACACACAATTCGCATTATTTCTGGCCTCATTCATGTTTATTTTCTTACATTTGCACGGTTTTTAAATGGAAAGTGCCGAACCCATACCAACATAACGCATGCAAGCCGAAAAAGTGTCCAGCGTGGATAGCGATTTGCTTCCTGTGTATCGCTGGGCAGTGTAACTGCACGTGTTTACAGAAGAACGATTCATAGACAGACTTTTCGTCTTTAGGGAATGAACCCTCTGCAAGATGCTGAGGGTCCATGAGTGACTTCGGAGCGCTCCTTCTTTTCCGCGTGTTTGTTCTGTGAAACGTACACTGTAGATTCGCAGATTTATTCTAAGCAACGCTCAATAGGAAATGTTGGAAAATTTTTGTCCACGGTGAACCCTCATACACACTAAACCTGCTCTGATGTTTTAATTACGGACATCATAATATTAAAACTTTGGAAACTTGAGCACTACTTAATGGAGATCAATCATTAACTTACACAAGCCATTAATTTTATGCATATTTTTTATATATATGTGTACAACGTTATCGGCAACAAAGAAGTAGTTTTTGTTAAAATTCCTTCCCGAGATATTTGGCCATAGTCCAATGTTTTCTACAAAACCAGACGTTTCGGCAATGCCATTGACTTCCATCATCAGTGAAAATCGAGTGTGATAACGTGAGGTGGTATATGTTAGTGACCACAGTACTGTGGTTAAGGCTGAAGCAGTAAGTAGAAAGAAGTAGTTTCTATGGTAATATTTCATTTCGAAAATGATTTTAAAAATAAATCTTAAAATATGGAAGTCATGTATGGTTCTCCATACCGATATTTTACTTCCATATTCCTTAAGGAATGGAAGTATGGTGATGGCAAAAAAAATCGTGTTCGAGATTATTGCAGATTCTGATTCTACTACACTCAAAACATGAATAAAAGTCGTTTTCCGAAAAGTGTCTGTGTGTGTCTGTCTGTGTGTCTACTGTCTGTCTGTCTATCTGTAGATTTTTTTTCTATGGCAAACGATAACTGCCGCAAATTCAAACAGAATCAAATAATGTTTTGCATACAGCCCTTATCTGCAGAGTACTCGCGACCTATTGTTTTTGGTGAAGATCGGTTGAGGGAAAGGGGTAGTTTACCTGCAACGGTTTTTTTTTTAGCAAGGGTAATTTTGTTTGTTTGGCAAACGATAACAGCCGCAAATTCAAACAGAATCAAATAATGTTTCGCATACAGCCCTGAATTGTAGAGTTCTCAAGATCTGCTGATTTTGGTGAAGATCGGTTAAGGGAAAGGGGTAGTTTACCTGTAACGTTTTATGTTTTAACAAGGGTATTTCCTATGGCAAACGATAACAGCCGCAAATTCAAACAGAATCAAAAGATTATTTGCATACAGCCCTAAATTGTAGAGTTCTCAAGACCTGTTGTTCTTGGTGAAGATCGGTTGAGGGAAAGGGGTAGTTTACCAGCAACGTTTTTTTAACAAGGGTATTTTCTATGGCAAACGATAAGAGCCGCAAATTCAAACAGAATCAAATAATGTTTTGCATACAGCCCTGATTTATAGAGTACTCAAGACCTATTGTTTTTGGTGAAGATCGGTTAAGGGGAAGGGGTAGTTTACCTGCAACGTTTTTTTATCAAGCGTATTTTCTATGGCAAACGATAACAGCCGCAAATTCAAACAGAATCAAATAATTTTTTGCATACGTCCCTGAATTGTAGAGGTCTCAATGACTTTCGATTTTGGTGAAGATCGGTTAAGGGGAAGGGGTAGTTTACCTGCAACCTTTTACGTTTTAACAAGAGTAAAGTACTTGAAAATTTATTTAAACTTTTTGAAACAATGGTAATTGTTAAAAATAAAATAATTTTGTTGCCAGGCAATAAAATTATAATTTTTTCATTTTAATGTAATATAATATTTTTCATTTAATACTGCAATAAAAAGGCAGGTAAGACACAGCCTGGCTGTTTGGCTGAAAATGATTTTAAATATAAATCTTAGAATATGGAAGTCATGTATGGTTCTCCATACCGATATTTATATGACGAACGATAACTGCCGTAAATTCAAACAGAATCAACTACTTTTTTGCATACCTTTCTGAGTTATAAAGAACTCAATGGCTGTTGATTTTGTTGAAGATCGGTTAAGGGAAGGGTAGTTTACCTGCAACGTTTTATATTTTAACAAGGGTATTTACTATGGCAAACGATAAGAGCCGCAAATTCAAACAGAATCAAATAATTGTTTGCATGCAGCCCTGAATTGTAGAGGACTGAAGGTCTATTGATTTTTGTGAAGATCGGTTTAGAGAAAGGGGTAGTTAACCTGCAACTTTTTATGTTTTAACAAGGGTAATGTTTTCTATGACGAACGATAACTGCCGTAAATTCAAAGAAAATCAAATAATGTTTTGCATACGTTCCTAAATTGTAGAGAACTCAAGGCCTGTTGATTTTGGTGAAGATCGGTAAAGGGAAAGGGGTAGTTACCTGAAACATGTTATGTTGTAATAAGAGAAATGTTTTCATGACGAACGATAACTGCCGCAAATTGAAACAGAATCGAATATTTTTTGTCATGCATCCCTACATTGTAGAGGACTGAAGGTCTATTGATTTTGGTGAAGATCGGTTTAGAGAAAGGGGTAGTTTACCTGCAACGTTTTATGTTTTAACAAGAGTAAAGTACTTAATTTTGAGAAATAAAGTATCTTGATAAGAAGCTCATAATAATCCACTGTAGGAACGTAGATGAAATATCTATAAATGAAGAGGTATGGTGAACGGGGTGGGGAAATTTTCTAATGTGTTCTACGTTATCGGCAACAAAGAAATAGTTCTTTGTTAAAATTCCTTCCCGGGCTGTTTAGCCGTAGTCCAATGTTTTCTCCAAAACCAGACTTTTCGGCAGTGCTATCGACTTCCATCTCAGTGAAAATCGAGTGCGAAAACGTGAGGTGGTATACGTTAGTGACCACAGTACTGTGGTTAAGGCTAAAGCAATAAGTAGAAAGAAGTAGTTTCTATGGAAATATTTCAGTTCGAATATGATTTTAAATATAAATCTTAGAACATGGAAGTCATGTATGGTTCTCCATACCGAAATTTCATGTTTTGAGTGTAGTACAATCAGAATCTGCAATAATCTCGAACACGATTTTTTTTGCCATCACCATACTTCCATTTCCTTAAGGAATATGGAAGTAATAAAATCATGTTAAATAAATCCTCAAATTAAGCTTCTTAAAAAATAATAATTAATATTTCTGTTGCAAGAAAAATGACATAAAATATTTAGCACTAAAAAACTTAGTCATTAATAATTAAAAATCATAGACGATTTTATTTTAATCATTAAATTATATTAACATTTTTATTTGCAGTAGGTAATTAAATATCGTTTGTCTGTTGCATTTTTCAGTTCACAGTACTGACTATTGATATTGTACTTTTCCTGCAGGACGATGTAGTATTAAATGACTTAATAGACCAGACAATAATTAGGCTACTCTATTGATTACTTTTATAATCTACTAGCAGGTACCCGCGGCTTCGCACGCGAATATTTGTATATGATTGTTGTGGTAACTGTCGAGTTGGTAAATTGCTAATGGTACACCTATATTAATAATATTCTTATATTGTAAGTTATGAATATCCAAAAAGTGCGAAGCAATAGATCCATCATTCATGTTTCCTCGATACGTAAAATCAAAATTTGATAATTTGGTAGATATTTACAAACATGCAGTAACACAATTAGATGAATTGTTTATTCGTATAGAATAATACAAATAGTGTATACATAAGTATATTAATATCAGTTAGTCCATTTGAATATTTGCATTTTAGTAGAGATATGGAATTCTACATCTCAGAATCACCTATAGGACTTCACGATATACCACATTTTGAGTCCAGACTTGGGAGCCAATCCGTCCTTGATTCACGGAATCTGCCACAAAAACTTTCACATCTTCAAAGCGCCTGACTCGAGAAAAGGCGACATAAATTTGACCATGTCCAAAAGCTGGAGCTGGAAGATAAAGTCCGATTTTGTCAAAGGTCTGACCTTGGGACTTGTTGATTGTCATGACGAACGACAGCCTAATAGGAAATTGTCGCTTTCTCAGCCGGAATGGAAGCTCGGCTTGGAGATAGATTAATCCGAGGAATGAACACACGTTCGCCGGCATGATCACCAGTAAGGATTTCGGCATCAAGAATATGTTCACCCATATTTCGGATAATCAGGCGTGTTCCATTGCACAATCCTTTCATTGTGTGTAAGTTACGCTGCAGCATGACAATCGATCCTATCTTCAGTCTCAGTATGTGCGGAGGCATTCCTGCAGGAGTCTGCGAGTTAATGAACTCCATTGGATAATTATTTTGTTCCTCTGGATCATCACACTCGATATTGTCGATGCTGCTGTAAATTTTGGCTTCTCCGCGGATTTTGTCGACAATCTTATCGTTCATCTCAAGTGAATCTTCATTTCTCGATGTCAGGATCGCAACATTTTTGAATGACTCACAGGATGAGGGGTCAAGATCGTTTCTAAAAATTAGCTCTACCAGATCTTTTTTAGCGACGCAAGGCTCAGGAATCTGGAAGCTATCGTCACCAAAAACTTCTGCATGTGGCAGACGGGCTTCTCCAAGTTTCAGAAGCCATTCAGCAAATACTTTCACGTTGCGATCCGCTCTCATATTTTGGGTGAGCTTGAATTCTTTGAATGAGTAGAAGAGGTTGCATCGTTTGAGAGATTCTCCGACGATTGCTGCTCGACCTCCTCTTGGAACAACAGGTAAACATTGCCTGAAGTCTCCGCCCAACAAAATGATTTTACCTCCAAATGGAATTTTACTTTTCATCATATCCCGAAGAAGCAGATCGAGAACTTCAAGAGCGCGTCTTTGTGCCATCGCTACTTCGTCCCAGATAATCAAGCTGGCAGCCTCCAACTCGCGATATGCTTTTTGGCCTTGGGTCAGGAGTGATGTTGATGTTTCGTTAAGTGGTACCGGTAACTTAAACCTTGAGTGAGCCGTCCTTCCACCTCTCAGCAATGTCGCTGCGATTCCTGTTGAGGTTACTGGAATTACGATCTTTCCGTCTCCTCTTAAAATATGCATCAAAGTGTTGTAGACATAAGTTTTGCCAGTTCCACCAGGACCGTCAATAGAAAAGAGTTTGTTGTCTGCTCTTCCTTCACAGGCTTGCAGAATGCTGTCAACAACGTGGCTTTGCTCTCGATTGCATTTGGCATAGCATTCTTCGCCAAGTCTCTTCTCTTCCTCCTGGTCGTAACTTTCATCTTGATCGACGCGGAAGACTGGATCAGGAAGTCCAAAATCAGAATTCTTCGTTCCGTGAAGTCTCAGGATATCATTGATTTCTGCAAGGCATCTATCCTTGGAAACATCAGCCGAGTGATCCCTTCTCAAATCCTCGCTTAAACTTTCCAGATGCCGATCAAATAATTCAACAGGTGTAGGATTTTGAGGATTGCAGAACACCAGAATGATGGCAAAAATATCCCTCAGAGATTTTGCCGACTGATATCTTGAAGCTTCCTCAAGACATCTCGACCATTCCTCATCGTTTTCAAGCAATCCCCTGGCTCTTGCTGTCTCCTCGAATGTTCCACATGTAATGCCATTCACAGTTCTCAGGTTCTCAAACGATGTTGGCCCTCGAACGTTTAGAAGGAGAAGTCGCAAAAAATATCGCTCACGATCCAAAGGGCTGACGCTGTACATCCGAGAAATTGTATCCAAACGACGCACTCGTGTTTGCCATTTTCCATTAACGAATCGATATGATTCTCCGACTTCTGCGTAGAGGAGCTCTCTTGCATCAGGGTCTGACTGACACAGCTTGCAGTATGCAGTCAGCGTTGTATCTTTTGAGGAAGCGTTCTCTAATACCTGACGTTCTTGACCTTCCAGAAACCTAACATTCTGTTGATGAGGTAAATGAACTGCCAATCTCTCAATGTGGTGGCTTTGAGAGTGCAATTTAAATCCAAGAAGTCGCCAAGCCGCTTCCGGAGCCGTCACCATTCTACCATCAATGTATCGAGTAATTTCATCATGCTCATTGTTTTCGGAGGTGATTTCCATCTTTGCGCAATCATGACCTTTGTATACATACTTGTAAAGATACTTCGTCGCCTTCACAGTGGCACACATCTCCATGTTGATGTGAGCATTGAACTCTTTGAGGAGAAACTTGTTGTACGGAACTACCCATCGATTGTCAATCCTGACTCCATTCTTCATGAAAGAATTACCATCTCTTCGTCTGTAAAGAGGGTAGCCGTCGACATTCTCTTGAGTCTCAGGGTTGAATTTCTTTGGGAACTCCTTCCTGCATTTGCCATGTTCCATACAAACACAGTCACGGTTAAGTTCTCCACACGGTCCATGAATCATGTGCTGGGTCACGATGCTGTAAAGATTTGGTTCGGCAGTCTCGTCAGGTATCTCAGCACAGACTACTTCATCAATCATTTCTCTTCCTCTGATTTTGTCATCACTTTTCAGCATCATCAAGATGTGGGCATGTGGAAGACCCCGTTTTTGCCACTCGACAACGTAAATGAGGGCAAGACATCTCCCAAAATGACCATCTTTGAGCATGCCTAAAAGAACTTCGAGTTTGAGGTGAAACACTCTCGCCACCAAGTCTGGTCGGTCTTGAGGAGTTTGTCCAGGCTTCAGTTCGTTTGTTGTCTGAGGCCAGTTTGGATTACAGGTGAACGTGATGAAAAGATCAGGTTTTCCGTACCGGTTCACGATTGCCATGGCGTCCTGGTAATTTTGTTGCATATACCTTGGACCGCCGTGGAATGTCGAAGGCAATATGCAGACTCTTCCAATCGGTCTCTGGTGATCAGCTGGATCTTGAGCAAGGGCATCCATAAGTCCTTGATACTTCTCAATTCTAAGTTTGCTTTGATTCTGACGAATATAGAAGAGGTTGTTCGACTCATATCTCACGTAGGAGAGAACCAAATACTGCTGAAAGAGCTTGCAACCATGTTGAAGAGGAGTGAATCCATGGTTGTCTCTCTCCATTAGCCTGTATTTGTAGAACTGCTGCATTGTTAGCCTGTTGTGAGATGCAGTTTGTCTTCGTCCCGTGTGAGTCATGTTTGGATCCCATCCAAGTTCACCTCGGGGAAAGAGCAGAGGAAAGGCCATCGGATCAATGTGGGGGCTCATGTTGGAGTATTTGAGGAGTCCATGCTGGTTATGGAAAACAGTAAAGTCAATATTCTGAGGAGGGTTTCCGCTTTCTCCCGTAAAGACGATCGCAACCTCGTTTGCACTCGGTCCGTTGTATCTCCTCTTGTCCTTCTCCGTGTCTTTGAAAAACATGAGCTTGACTATTTCAGGCTCTCCAACTTGGGCAACAACATCCTTAATCATCTTGTAAGCCTGTGCGTACACATTGGATCGCCGCAACACAGTGTCCAACTTGCTCATGACAGTCCCCAAGCATTTGTCATTCTCAGATCTTCCCATTCTCTCCTCGGAGTGCTTGTTGATAGTCGACGTAATAGAGACAGGCATATGCAGGTCTGTCGGTTGACATCAAGTGAGAAGTCATGAACCGTACGTCTCCCGAGACTTTGTACGGTGTTGGTCCTCTTCTTCCGGCAAAACTGTGGTCCATCTTGGCATCAATGGATGCAAAAGCCAATGCGCTGTTGTAGTTGCGAATGTACTCGCGGAAGTTTTTGGCCTCTGAGGACTGGCTGACAAAGAGTTCTTCTAATTCCTTGGGCACAGATCTGACAATCCGCGAATCCGGCATTTCGACTTTTCCGTTGCCACAGCACATGGAAAAATATCCGCCTGTGACTCTCTCGCCAGGAAACATTTTTGCCAAGCAGTCATGACATCGGTCAGACATTGATCCTACTGTGAGAGATGGTTTGCTGTCATCGTAATTGGTGGCATATGCAGTCTTCAGGTTTCTTCTTCTTCTGTTGACCTCTGGATGTATGTGTTGACACTTGGCCACAGCTTGTCGGTGTACTTCAGGATGTGATTCCTGATATTTTGCTACCGCTTTCTGATGCGCAGTAGGGTTATTTTTAGAAGATTTTTTTTTTCTGAATTTTTCGGGTTTTATTTGTGTATCGAGCCCTTCGTTTTTTGTTTGACTTTTGTGTTAGACTTGGAGCAATCTGTTCTAAGCTTTGGTATGACGAAGATGAAGACAGGGACTGACTCTCAGGCGACGGAGTTACTGGTATTTCTACTCTTCGCGTTATTTTTTTAGCAGTAATAACTTTTGGAATACCTGTGTCCAAAACTTGCGAAACCGAATTTTCTTGTGAAGCATATGCATCAAAATGCCCACTTGAAAGACTTGCTGTAAACCTAAGCCGCTTAACAGGTCGACCCTCAGTTCCTGTTTTCACATATAACGTACCATTTCGATAGACTTCGAAAACAAACGGAAAGATTCGCCCAGCAGCTTCCAACTCACATAAACTACCGAACGTTGATGTTTTTATCATATCGTTGTTATAATCGGACGATGTGGCATAGTTATCTCCATTTTCGTCACATGACATAATAGAAAATTCTATCCAGTTATCTACAACATACCTAACGATCTGCCCACGCACATCATTATGCATTTCCTGGGTTTTATTAATAAAAAAAGATAAGGCCTGAAATAAGCAGGCTTCATCTCCTACAATAGGAACAACAGTCTGTGGGACATTCTGCCCCTCAATCATCAAAATTTCCACAACCATTTTAAATGAATACAATTAAAGTAAGTGCAATTAGCACGAAAAAATAACTATCCCTATTTACAAAACAAAACCTAACTCAAAATTACTCAAATGCTAAACCAAAACAAATGAATAAACCTGAAAACTAACATATAACTAAGCTATGAAATTGTTCATTGTCATGAACCTAACATTGACAAAAATATATTGACAGAAATATTTTTTCTTAAATTAGAAGAAAAACCATGAAATGTGAATTTCCTCTAATTAAAGGCATAATATTTCTCAAAAGTCAAAATATTATATTTCTCATAATATTTTATTTCTTAAACGCCGGTTCGACAGAAAAAATCACGTCTAATTTTTGGAATAAGAATATTTATTTAAAGTTAATACTTCAATATTTTATTACATTACATGTGTTTCAACATAAATATCTCTGAATCTCTTTCTTCCCTGTCAGTTTCTATGCGTGTTTCGTACTTTTATTTTCAGGTCGATCCGTGACATTTCCCTTTTGATAAATCAACCCTTAAATCAGTCAAAACGTATTTTTTTATTAGGTACTTACTTTCGAAGTTCTTCAGAAGCCTAAATACCAACTTCTACGTTTCTAACTTCAAAAATGACGCACTTCCCATACAAATTTCGTCCCTTATTTTACCCCCTTAGGGGATGAATTTCCAAAAACGCTGATACAACTAACTTTTATTTATTAACAGAAGCCTAAACACCAATTTCCATATTTCTAACTTCAAAAATGACGAACTTCCATACAAATTTTCATCCCCTATTTAACACCCTTAGGGGATGAATTTTCAAAAATCCTTTCTTAGTGCTCACCTACGTTATATAAGAAACTCCTGTGCAAAATTGCATGCTTCTAGACCCACCGGTTTAGGCTGTGCGTTGTCTGTCAGTCAGTGTTAGAGTTTTATTAAGTAGACAAGTTGATGTGAAAAAATAATGGGGAGCTGGAGATTTGACGTTGTGCAGGCAAAGACGTTCTAATATTTTAGATTATCTAACAGAAATTAGAATTTTAGAATCTAAATTCTTTTAGTTAAGGTGAATTCTGAAAGCTAATGAATTTTAGATAAAATAAATTTTACCTCTCGTTTTCTTCAAAATGAGAGTATTTAACACACATTTTTTACTTGTACGTACTTCCAAAAATTTACTATTAAATTTTAATTGTTGACGTTAACAATAAATTGTCTGTTTCTAAGCAATTGAACGAAACTAATGAATTTGTTTATTTTAATTCAAATTGTCAACTATTACAGACGTATTGTATTCCGTTGGTGTCTCTGCAAATAAATCCATCTCTTGGAGTGTTTAACCATTGTGAAATACTCGAGATGTTAAAACAAGGTTTTTTGCTGTTTTGATTGCTACAATTAGGGCAGGGGCATCACACTCACCCGTTTGGCGGACACACGACCTGCGTTGCAGTCTGCGTGTTGGGGGTCAGTGCGAGCGCGCGCGGCTTGCATTGACTCCAACACGGACTCTGGTACTCCCAAGCATGTGTCCCCCACATACAGACTCACACTCAATATGGCAATAAATTCAACTAGGTTTCCTAAATGTTTGAATCCAGTCTTGGTCCAGCTAGTGTTCCTGTCCTTTCCAAACAACAAACAATACCAGCAAAATAGTGCATTTAGTTCACCACTACCAGCCAACCACTCACATTTGCTGTACATACTAGACTGGAAATGCTTAGTCAACTTTCCAGATAGCTGGGTTAAGTTTAAAAGAATCTGGGTTTTATCATTTCAGTTTTTTCGTTGAATGACCAGGAAGAAAAAGGTTTTGCTAAAAGGTTTTTATTATACAAACCGACACTGTAGAAAATATAAGTTATTAAACCAACATTGAAACTATTCTAAAATATATAACTATAATTTCAAATATAATGCGTATCGTTTAAATACAACGTAAATAAAATATAAGACGCACTATTTAATAAGGTATAATTATAACTTCAAATGTTAAAAACGGAAACGCATATGGTTTAAATGCGGTAGGTACTATAATAAATAATGTAACGCACAAGCGATATCAACAAGATGCAGTCCAACTCAACCAGAGCCGTCCTTAGGGTGGTGTGACCGTGCGGCCGCACCAGGCCTCGCGCAAGGGGTTTTTTTGCTGAGTTTACCGATTAAGAAGTTTATGACCGCGTCCATCATATTTCAGACAAAATTTCAAGTTGGAGAAACCATTGGGTCGGATGCGATTGTAAATTAAACAAGAAAAAACGTCGCGCGCCGGCCAGAAAAGCGTAGCGCCTCGTGCTTTTGTATATCTCCGCGCGAGTCGTGAATATATATAGATATACAAAAGCACGCTACGCTTTTCTGGCCGGCACGCGACGTTTTTCCTGGTTCAATTTACAATAACATCCGAACCAATGGTTTCTCCAAATTGAAATTTCACACAGATGTTGTCAAAGAGTTGTACTTTCGATTGATATAATTTATTTTGAAATAAAAAAGGGTATACTTTGCGAAAAACCACACAACTTTGAACTCGTTTTTCTCCAAGAAAACTTTTTTCGTGAAAAACTAATGACACCATTAGAAAGAGCAGGAAAAAATCTATCGAAATGTATGTGTCATTTAATTTTCCAAGTCCACGCATACCGTAGTTAGCTAGTTACAAAATACGCGTTTTAATGTAAAGATGCTCCGCGCGCGCAGTGTCTGAAATATGATGGACGCGGTCGTATACTTATCAAAACAGTGTAAAATGTGTCCACGCAATATCTGAATGTTATTCAAATAAATGCAGCGCAGCAAGCGTATTGCTTGTTCTTTGTGTAGCGGTCTGAGTTGGTCACCAGTCTGAGTTGATCAAATGACGTCACTGGCTTATGACATCAGAGATAAAGGAGGCCCTGGTAGCTGGTTTCCGCTGTCTCTGTGCCTGTCCAAGGTAGTGTGCGTTGTTTGTTTAATCATTCCTTGTGTTCGTTTAGACTACACATTCATACTTGAGTAATCTGTTTGCAGCAATGCAACAATTCAACAAACACTTAAAGAGGCGCGCTTTGGGTGCAGTCGCAGAAGGACCTGCCGTGCTAACCTTTTCAAATTCATAATCGTTAATGCGCAGGGACAGGGCACGAGTGTTGGCACCTACAACCATATATTTGGTTTTGCTTTGGTTTATAACCAAGCCCATGCCTTAGCGGACAACTCCAGTTCCCGAAAGGCTTCCTTTAAGCCAGATTCAGACCTACTTATGACGTCAATGTCATCGGCATAGGCAAGAAGCTGTACCTCCTTGTGAAATATGAGTCCGCTAGTTTGAATTCCTGAATCCCTGATGACCTTTTCTAAAGCTATGTTGAACAACAGACATGCTAAGGCATCTCCTTGTTTCAACCCATTCAATGTTTTTAAGGAGTTAGATAGATTTGATTGTATTCTTATTTGGCACTTAGAATTGGACATAACTACTCCAACCATACGCACCAACTTAGATGGTATATTCAACTCCTTCATTCTTTCACAGCTCTATATAGCATTTTCCGGTTGATTGAATCATATGCCGACTGGAAATCCACAAAGAGATGGTGAGTGGCCACTCCATATTCCAACGTTTTTTCTAGGATTTGCCTTAGTGTAAATATTTGGTCTGTTGTTGACCTATTCCTAGTGAATCCACATTGATATTCTTTTATGTTTTCCTCAGCGTAGGGAAGCAGCCTAGAAAATATGATGTTGGACAATACCTTATACGCTGCATTAAGTAGAGAGATGCCCCTATAATTTTTACATATGAGCGGATCACCCTTTTTATGTATTAAACACACCACCCCATTGTTCCACTCATCAGGCATTACCTCCTCCAGCCATATTCGCTCTATGAGGTGGGCAAATTCCTTTATGAAATCTCCTCCTGCGCTCTTTAATAGTTCCCCTGGTAAACCATCGGAACCTGCTGCCTTGTTATTTTTAAGCTTTTCTAGAGCTTCATACACCTCGTCATAGGATGGCACCAACTCCTCTCTATCATCCTCGAATTCTCCTGCTTCCTCTTCATTCTCAATTGCCTCCATCGAAGCCTTCCCAACTGAGCCTAGCAACTCTTCGAAGATGCAGGTATCGTTTGCCATAGAAAAAAATCTACACACAGATAGACAGACAGACAGACACACACACACACACACACACACATTTCGAAAAACGACTTTTTTTCATGTTTTGAGTGTAGTACAATCAAAATCTGCAATAATCTCGAACACGATTTTTTTTGCCATCACCATACTTCCATTTCCTTAAGGAATATGGAAGTAATAAGCGCTATTGCAACATTGTTTATAAGATACTTATTGATTTACTTGAATTCCTATATTTCATATTTCAAACGTACACGCATATTCTGTGTAATAAATTTGTTTTTAGACCTCTATTTAAAAAAGGGGTACTACTGTATTAGCGTATACAGCTGTGAAATTAATAAAACAGCTTAAAAATTAGGAGATTAACAAAATTTCTTGTCAACTGTCGACCTTGTGGGGTGGGGTCCGGTCCCATTCCCCCCCCCCCTGTATATGCGCCCCTTCACGCTCTTAATTATTTCAGAGTAAATGTTACAGGTTTCTTACCAATTTCGCCGAACTGTGCGAGCTGATGTTTTCGTGGTTGGTAGCTCCAAATTCCAGAAGCTCATCTTTAAACACGGCGAATGAAGCATTCAAAATTGGATGGTCATATCGTCGCTTACTTTTATTGTCACTTCCTTCGGTCTTGTAGAATTAAACGACTATAGGATTAAAAGTATTCGAATTTAACGTAAACTCACTTGAATGAAAAAATAACTTAGTTTGTCTGTTAACCATTATTCCTTAAAGTAAATTATATGCAATCAGAAAGACAAGACTAACAGCAAAAATATTTTTGCAGTATGCAATAAACGTTATGTTTCGGCTTGCACAGAGTGGAGTATTTCGGGGATTCTCAGTACAAAATTAGTTTCTATCTGTTTCATGAAACTAAATTTATGTAACTTTCTAAGTTGCCATAATAATTAATCTTTTTAAAATTCGTTTTAACGAATTGTTTAAAGCTGTATCAATTAATTAATTTTAAACAATAAAAACAAAATTATTAATTATTTACACTATAAAAAGATGTCTTTAGTTTTCATTACACTTTATATACAGTAAGAGATAAAATAATAGTATAGTAGCCTACTTACTTTTCTGTAGACACGTAGGTATTGCTTAAACTACACCCATTCCATGAACTGAAATAACAACTTCATAATGACAACCACTTTCATTTGTAATGTATATATATTTTTGGCTTGGAATTTCACTTTTTTTTAACTTTGCTGAAGCACCTGCTGTAAATAACTGCCAGTCCCACTTCTCTCCATTTTTTGAGTTTATCTTTGTGTACACAAAAATGTTTGTATTCAAAAGTGATGCAGTTCCAAATATCTCACTTTCAGTTGCCCATGTGCCTTCTTTTATCATATTTTTTAGTGACGTCCTACCTTTAAATAAATCATTGGCTCGGTTGTTGTTCAATTCATTGTCCATATAATTGACAACTATGTTTCTAACGTCCATGTGATAACCTTCACTGCCAGTAATTACGTAGGAAACTGCCCTAAACCAACAATTTCCGTCACCCACAATTTTCTTCACACCGTGTGGTTTTGCAAGTGCTAATTTATGACCGATTCTAATACATGTGCATTGTCCTTCAAAGGACAGACCCAACACTTTACACTTTTCCATTTGCCACTCTACGTCAACCGGATCATAAAAAAAATCACTTCACACCACTCACCAGAAACCTCCACATCAGATTTATCATCATTTAGATTGTAGAAAATTTTCAAGTTTTTTACATGTTCTTTCTTTTTCCTCACTTTGCCACTTTCATCTTGTAATATACAATACTCGTTTCTTAAAACTATGTTAACTGTAAATGGTCCACTCCATGGAAGTTCAGTAAACATTAATTTATTTTTGAATTTTGTCACATTTTTTACCAAAACTCTACTCCCAGGTTTTATTTCCATTTTCTTTGTTATTGTATGTCTTTCGTCAAATTGCTTTTTCTGTTTAATCTGAGCTCTTCTGATATTTTTTAATGCTGGTTCATCAATTACTTTTTCACTTCTAATATTTTTTGTAATTTTCTTTCCATTTCTTTATTTTCTTCGACAATATCTTCCTCTACTTCTTGAACATCCGTTGTTTTTTCAGCTACCTGAAGAGACTCCTCGTCTTCATCGGTCAAATTATCTTCATCAACAAGGTCTAATGGTAAAACTGGTTCTCTGTTGTATAACATAAAAAAAGGTGAAAATCCTGTTGTTTTGTGTCTAGATGTTCTGTACGCAAATAATACACTCTCGAGAACATCAGGCCAGTTATTAATGTTTTCCATTAAAGTTCTTTTCAGTTTATCTTTTATTGTCCTATTTTGACGTTCTACTAATCCATTAGCCTGTGGATGGTAGGGTGATGTTAATCTTTGTTTTGTCCCCGTCAGTCTATGCAATTCTTTAGAAACTTCATTTACAAACTCGCGACCATTATCGTTAATTTGTATTTTAGGGCAACCATGTCTACATATAATTTCATAAATAAATTTAGCCACTTCAATGCCAGTCTTATTTTTAAGGGCTTTCGCCTCAGCCCACTTTGAAAAGTAGTCTACTGCCACCACTATGTATTTTTTGCCCTGCACTTCTGGTAACTGCATAACATCTATTCCAATTTGTTCCATGACTCTCTTAGGAACAGGAATTGGCTTCATTTCAGGTACACAAGACACCCATGGAGGTGTAACTTTCTGACACACTTAACAATTTTTTACAAAATCTGTCACCTTTAATTTTATATTTTTAAAGTAGTACCGTTGTGAAAATTCCTCAATGTGCAGACATACCAATCGCTTGTTTGCTAGTATCATCACCTTTGTGGGCTACACCCATCAATTTTTTTTTTTATTATCGTCGTGAACAATTTCTATTAATTTTTCTGTACCTCTTAGCCTGTCACATTTACGATAAAACAGTTTATTGTCACGAATAACATAAAGTTTACATTGTCTCTTAAAAGTTTTTACTTTGATACGATTTTGTACACTTTTCAGGAATTGCTCCAGTAATTAAAAATCTTAGTATATCCAGCGGTGTTATTCCTCCTTCGAAAACACTCATTTTAATTATCCCAACTCAGATCTGAATATGCAAACAAAATACGAACAACTGTCGAATATTAAGTAAGATACTTAAAACACTGAAAACACAATTAATAATATAACACAACAACAAAATAATAATATCGTTGATTTATAACAAAGCGACGATGTTTAAAGACACGATTTAGCCGAACGTAGTCAACCACACTTTAAAAACGTCTCAGAGCGACTGTTTTTACTTCCATATTCCTTAAGGAATGGAAGTATGGTGATGGCAAAAAAAAATCGTGTTCGAGATTATTGCAGATTCTGATTCTACTACACTCAAAACATGAAAAAAAAATCGTTTTCCGAAAAGTGTCTGTGTGTGTCTGTCTGTCTGTCTATCTGTCTGTGTGTCTGTGTGTGTGTCTGTAGATTTTTTTTTTTATGGCAAACGATAACTGCCGCAAATTCAAACAGAATCAAATAATTTTTTGCATGCAGCCCTGATTTGCAGAGTACTCGCGACCTATTGTTTTGGTGAAGATCAGTTGAGGGAAAGGGGTAGTTTACCTGCAACGGTTTTTTTTTAGCAAGGGTAATTTTGTTTGTTTGGCAAACGATAACAGCCGCAAATTCAAACAGAATCAAATAATGTTTCGCATACAGCCCTGAGCTGCAAAGTTCTCAAGATCTTTTGATTTTGGTGAAGATCGGTTAAGGCAAAGGGGTAGTTTACCTGTAACGTTTTATGTTTTAACAAGGGTATTTCCTATGGCAAACGATAACAGCCGCAAATTCAAACAGAATCAAAAGATTATGTGCATACAGCCCTAAATTGTAGAGTTCTCAAGACCTGTTGTTTTTGGTGAAGTTCGGTTGAGGGAAAGGGGTAGTTTACCTGCAACGTTTTTTAACAAGGGTATTTTCTATGGCAAACGATAACAGCCGCAAATTCAAACAGAATCAAATAATGTTTTCCATACAGCCCTGACTTGTAGAGTACTCAAGACCTATTGTTTTTGGTGAAGATCGGTTAAGGGAAAGGGGTAGTTTACCTGTAACGTTTTATGTTTTAACAAGGGTATTTCCTATGGCAAACCATAACAGCCGCAAATTCAAACAGAATCAAAAGATTATTTGCATACAGCCCTAAATTGTAGAGTTCTCAAGACCTATTGTTTTTGGTGAAGATCGGTTGAGGGAAAGGGGTAGTTTACCTGCAACGTTTTTTTAACAAGGGTATTTTCTATGGCAAACGATAACAGCCGCAAATTCAAACAGAATCAAATAATGTTTTGCATACAGCCCTGATTTGTAGAATACTCAAGACCTATTGTTTTTGGTGAAGATCGGTTAAGGGGAAGGGGTAGTTTACCGGCAACGTTTTTTTATCAAGCATATTTTCTATGGCAAACGATAACAGCCGCAAATTCAAACAGAATCAAATAATTTGTTGCATACGTCCCTGAATTGTAGAGGTCTCCATGACTTTCGATTTTGGTGAAGATCGCTTAAGGGGAAGGGGTAGTTTACCTGCAACCTTTTACGTTTTAACAAGAGTAAAGTACTTGAAAATTTATTTAAACTTTTTGAAACAATGGTAATTGTTAAAAATAAAATATTTTTGTTGCCAGGCAATAAAATTATAATTTTTTCATTTTAATGTAATATAATATTTTTCATTTAATACAGCAATAAAAAGGCAGGTAAGACACAGCCTGGCTGTTTGGCTGAAAATGATTTTAAATATAAATCTTAGAATATGGAAGTCATGTATGGTTCTCCATACCGATATTTACTTCCATATTCCTTAAGGAATGGAAGTATGATGATGGCAAAAAAAATCGTGTTCGAGATTATTGCAGATTCTGATTCTACTACACTCAAAACATGAAAAAAAGTCGTTTTCCGAAAAGTGTCTCTGTGTGTGTCTGTCTGTCTGTCTGTCTGTCTGTGTGTCTGTCTGTAGATTTTTTTCTATGGCAAACGATAACTGCCGCAAATTCAAACAGAATCAAATAATGTTTTGCATACAGCCCTGATATGTAGAGTACTCAAAACCTATTGTTTTTGGTGAAGATCGGTTGAGGGAAAGGGGTAGTTTACCTGCAACGGTTTTTTTTTATCAAGGGAAATTTTTTTGTTTTGGCAAACGATAACAGCCGCAAATTCAAACAGAATCAAACAATGTTTCGCATACAGCCCTGAATTGTAGAGTTCTCAAGACCTATTGTTTTTGGTGAAGATCGGTTAAGCGAAAGGGGTAGTTTACCTGTAACGTTTTATGTTTTAACAAGGGTATTTCTTATGGCAAACGATAACAGCCGCAAATTCAAACAGAATCAAATAATTTTCTGCATACAGCCCTGATTTGTAGATTACTCAAGACC
Source organism: Magicicada septendecula (assembly GCA_034769895.1). Classification (NCBI taxonomy): domain Eukaryota; kingdom Metazoa; phylum Arthropoda; class Insecta; order Hemiptera; family Cicadidae; genus Magicicada; species Magicicada septendecula. The sequence goes on from CM068367.1 coordinate 848,457,809, forward strand.
TATTGTTTTTGGTGAAGATCAGTTGAGGGGAAGGGGTAGTTTACCTGCAACGTTTTTTTATCAAGCGTATTTTCTATGGCAAACGATAACAGCCGCAAATTTAAACAAAATCAAATAAGTTTTTGCATACATCCCTGAATTGTAGAGGTCTCAAGGTCTTTAGATTTTGGTGAAGATCGGTTAAGGGGAAGGGGTAGTTTACCAGCAACCTTTTACGTTTTAACAAGAGTAAAGTACTTGAAAATTTATTTAAACTTTTTGAAACAATGGTAATTGTTGAAAATAAAATAATTTTGTTGCCAGGTAACAAAAATAAAGTCATTTTGATTATAAAATATAAATATTTACAACAAGAAAAGAATTTTCAGTTTTCAAAATTTAAATATATTTTTATAAAACAATGGGTTCTTCATTGAGGTGGGGACCATGTCACTCACTCCATCTCAAGCCTCTCCTATTTTGCAGAAAAAGAGGACACTGTCAAGGCTGATACTTTGACGACAGTGACAGGGCTTTCCACCAAATTCAGCGGAGTGACAGGTAGGCCCAACTCTGATTGGCTCCTCAGATTTCCCCAGCGTTAGTAGGTTCTATGAAAATATTTTATTTAAAAAATGATTTTAAATATAAATCTTAGATATGTTTTATAAATCTCATGTTTTATGTTTTAACATGGGTAATTTTTTATATGACGAACCATAACTGCCGTAAATTCAAACTGAATCAAATAATTTTTTACATATGTGCCTGAGATATAGAGAACTCAATGTCTGTTGATTTTGGTGAAGATCGGTTACGGGGAAAGGGCAGTTTACCTGAAACATTTTTTGTTGTAACATGAGTAAAGTACTTAATTTTGATAAAGTATCCTGATAAGATCTTAATAATCCACTGTAGAAACGTAGATGAAATATCTATAAATGAAGAGGCTAGTTGAACGGGCTGGGGGTAATTTTCTATAAATCAAAATTATAGTTGAAAGGGGAGGGGATAATTTTTACTTCCATATTCCTTAAGGAATGGAAGTATGGTGATGGCAAAAAAAATCGTGTTCGAGATTATTGCAGATTCTGATTCTACTACACTCAAAACATGAAAAAAAGTCATTTTCCGAAAAGTGTCTGTGTGTGTGTCTGTGTGTCTGTCTGTCTGTATGTCTGTGTGTCTGCTGTAGATTTTTTTCTATGGCAAACGATAACTGCCGCAAATTCAAACAGAATCAAATAATTTTTGCATACAGCCCTGATTTGTAGAGTACTCAAGACCTATTGTTTTTGGTGAAGATCGGTTGAGGGAAAGGGGTAGTTTACCTGCAATGTTTTTTTTTTATCAAGGGAAATTTTTTTGTTTTGGCAAACGATAACAGCCGCAAATTCAAACAGAATCAAATAATGTTTCGCATACAGCCCTGAATTGTAGAGTTCTCAAGACCTATTGTTTTTGGTGAAGATCGGTTAAGCGAAAGGGGTAGTTTACCAACAACGTTTTTTTTTGACAAGGGTATTTTCTATGGCAAACGATAACAGCCGCAAATTCAAACAGAATCAAATAATTTTCTGCATACAGCACTGATTTGTAGAGTACTCAAGACTTGTTGTTTTTGGTTAAGATCAGTTGAGGGGAAGGGGTAGTTTACCTGCAACGTTTTTTTATCAAGCGTATTTTCTATGGCAAACGATAACAGCCGCAAATTCAAACAGAATCAAATAAGTTTTTGCATACTTCCCTGAATTGTAGAGGTCTCAAGGCCTTTAGATTTTGGTGAAGATCGGTTAAGGGGAAGGGGTAGTTTACCTGCAACCTTTTACGTTTTAACAAGAGTAAAGTACTTGAAAATGTATTTAAACTTTTTGAAACAATGGTAATTGTTGAAAATAAAATAATTTTGTTGCCAGGTAACAAAAATAAAGTCATTTTGATTATAAAATATAAATATTTACAACAAGAAAAGAATTTTCAGTTTTCAAAATTTAAATATATTTTTATAAAACAATGGGTTCTTCATTGAGGGGGGACCATGTCACTCACTCCATCTCAAGCCTCTCCTATTTTGCAGAAAAAGAGGACCCTGTCAAGGCTGATACTTTGACGACAGTGACAGGGCTTTCCACCAAATTCAGCAGAGTGACAGGTAGGCCCAACTCTGATTGGCTCCTCAGATTTCCCCAGCGTTAGTAGGTTCTATGAAAATATTTTATTTAAAAAATGATTTTAAATATAAATCTTAGATATGTTTTATAAATCTCATGTTTTATGTTTTAACATGGGTAATTTTTTATATGACGAACCATAACTGCCGTAAATTCAAACAGAAACAAATAATTTTTTACATATGTGCCTGAGCTATAGAGAACTCAATGTCTGTTGATTTTGGTGAAGATCGGTTACGGGGAAAGGGCAGTTTACCAGAAACATTTTTTGTTGTAACATGAGTAAAGTACTTAATTTTGATAAAGTATCCTGATAAGATCTTAATAATCCACTGTAGAAACGTAGATGAAATATCTATAAATGAAGAGGCTAGTTGAACGGGCTGGGGGTAATTTTCTATAAATCAAAATTATAGTTGAAGGGGGAGGGGATATTTTTTTTTTATATGTGTACTACGTTATTGGCAACAAAGAAGTATTTTTTTGTTAAAATTCCTTCCCTGGCTGTTTGGCTGAAAATGATTTTAAATATAAATCTTAGAATATGGAAGTCATGTATGGTTCTCCATACCGATTTTTACTTCCATATTCCTTAAGGAATGGAAGTATGGTGATGGCAAAAAAAATCGTGTTCGAGATTATTGCAGATTCTGATTCTACTACGCTCAAAACATGAAAAAAAGTCGTTTTCCGAAAAGTGTGTGTGTGTGTGTGTGTGTCTGTGTGTCTGTGTGTCTGTCTGTGTATGTGTCTGTCTGTAGATTTTTTTTCTATGGCAAACGATAACTGCCGCAAATTCAAACAGAATCAAATAATGTTTTGCATACAGCCCTGATTTATAGAGTACTCGCGACCTATTATTTTTGGTGAAGATCGGTTGAGGGAAAGGGGTAGTTTACCGGCAACGGTTTTTTTTTATCAAGGGAAATTTTTTTTTTTGGCAAACGATAACAGCCGCAAATTCAAACAGAATCAAATAATGTTTCGCATACAGCCCTGAATTGTAGAGTTCTCAAGACCTATTTTTTTTTGTGAAGATCGGTTAAGGGAAAGGGGTAGTTTACCTGTAACGTTTTATGTTTTAACAAGGGTATTTCCTATGGCAAACGATAACAGCCGCAAATTCAAACAGAATAAAAGATTATTTGCATACAGCCCTAAATTGTAGAGTTCTCAAGACTTATTGTTTTTGGTGAAGATCAGTTGAGGGGAAGGGGTAGTTTACCTGCAACGTTTTTTTATCAAGCGTATATTCTATGGCTAACGATAACAGCCGCAAATTTAAACAAAATCAAATAAGTTTTTGCATACGTCCCTGAATTGTAGAGGTCTCAAGGTCTTTAGATTTTGGTGAAGATCGGTTAAGGGGAAGGGGTAGTTTACCAGCAACCTTTTACGTTTTAACAAGAGTAAAGTACTTGAAAATTTATTTAAACTTTTTGAAACAATGGTAATTGTTGAAAATAAAATAATTTTGTTGCCAGGTAACAAAAATAAAGTCATTTTGATTATAAAATACAAATATTTACAACAAGAAAAGAATTTTCAGTTTTCAAAATTTAAATATATTTTTATAAAACAATGGGTTCTTCATTGAGGTGGGGACCATGTCACTCACTCCATCTCAAGCCTCTCCTATTTTGCAGAAAAAGAGGACCCTGTCAAGGCTGATACTTTGACGACAGTGACAGGGCTTTCCACCAAATTCAGCAGAGTGACAGGTAGGCCCAACTCTGATTGGCTCCTCAGATTTCCCCAGCGTTAGTAGGTTCTATGAAAATATTTTATTTAAAAAATGATTTTAAATATAAATCTTAGATATGTTTTATAAATCTCATGTTTTATGTTTTAACATGGGTAATTTTTTATATGACGAACCATAACTGCCGTAAATTCAAACAGAATCAAATAATTTTTTACATATGTGCCTGAGCTATAGAGAACTCAATGTCTGTTGATTTTGGTGAAGATCGGTTACGGGGAAAGGGCAGTTTACCAGAAACATTTTTTGTTGTAACATGAGTAAAGTACTTAATTTTGATAAAGTATCCTGATAAGATCTTAATAATCCACTGTAGAAACGTAGATGAAATATCTATAAATGAAGAGGCTAGTTGAACGGGCTGGGGGTAATTTTCTATAAATCAAAATTATAGTTGAAGGGGGAGGGGATATTTTTTTTTTATATGTGTACTACGTTATTGGCAACAAAGAAGTATTTTTTTGTTAAAATTCCTTCCCTGGCTGTTTGGCTGAAAATGATTTTAAATATAAATCTTAGAATATGGAAGTCATGTATGGTTCTCCATACCGATTTTTACTTCCATATTCCTTAAGGAATGGAAGTATGGTGATGGCAAAAAAAATCGTGTTCGAGATTATTGCAGATTCTGATTCTACTACGCTCAAAACATGAAAAAAAGTCGTTTTCCGAAAAGTGTGTGTGTGTGTGTGTGTGTCTGTGTGTCTGTGTGTCTGTCTGTGTATGTGTCTGTCTGTAGATTTTTTTTCTATGGCAAACGATAACTGCCGCAAATTCAAACAGAATCAAATAATGTTTTGCATACAGCCCTGATTTATAGAGTACTCGCGACCTATTATTTTTGGTGAAGATCGGTTGAGGGAAAGGGGTAGTTTACCGGCAACGGTTTTTTTTTATCAAGGGAAATTTTTTTTTTTGGCAAACGATAACAGCCGCAAATTCAAACAGAATCAAATAATGTTTCGCATACAGCCCTGAATTGTAGAGTTCTCAAGACCTATTTTTTTTTGTGAAGATCGGTTAAGGGAAAGGGGTAGTTTACCTGTAACGTTTTATGTTTTAACAAGGGTATTTCCTATGGCAAACGATAACAGCCGCAAATTCAAACAGAATAAAAGATTATTTGCATACAGCCCTAAATTGTAGAGTTCTCAAGACTTATTGTTTTTGGTGAAGATCAGTTGAGGGGAAGGGGTAGTTTACCTGCAACGTTTTTTTATCAAGCGTATATTCTATGGCTAACGATAACAGCCGCAAATTTAAACAAAATCAAATAAGTTTTTGCATACGTCCCTGAATTATAGAGGTCTCAAGGTCTTTAGATTTTGGTGAAGATCGGTTAAGGGGAAGGGGTAGTTTACCAGCAACCTTTTACGTTTTAACAAGAGTAAAGTACTTGAAAATTTATTTAAACTTTTTGAAACAATGGTAATTGTTGAAAATAAAATAATTTTGTTGCCAGGTAACAAAAATAAAGTCATTTTGATTATAAAATACAAATATTTACAACAAGAAAAGAATTTTCAGTTTTCAAAATTTAAATATATTTTTATAAAACAATGGGTTCTTCATTGAGGTGGGGACCATGTCACTCACTCCATCTCAAGCCTCTCCTATTTTGCAGAAAAAGAGGACCCTGTCAAGGCTGATACTTTGACGACAGTGACAGGGCTTTCCACCAAATTCAGCAGAGTGACAGGTAGGCCCAACTCTGATTGGCTCCTCAGATTTCCCCAGCGTTAGTAGGTTCTATGAAAATATTTTATTTAAAAAATGATTTTAAATATAAATCTTAGATATGTTTTATAAATCTCATGTTTTATGTTTTAACATGGGTAATTTTTTATATGACGAACCATAACTGCCGTAAATTCAAACAGAATCAAATAATTTTTTACATATGTGCCTGAGCTATAGAGAACTCAATGTCTGTTGATTTTGGTGAAGATCGGTTACGGGGAAAGGGCAGTTTACCAGAAACATTTTTTGTTGTAACATGAGTAAAGTACTTAATTTTGATAAAGTATCCTGATAAGATCTTAATAATCCACTGTAGAAACGTAGATGAAATATCTATAAATGAAGAGGCTAGTTGAACGGGCTGGGGGTAATTTTCTATAAATCAAAATTATAGTTGAAGGGGGAGGGGATAATTTTTTTTTATATGTGTACTACGTTATTGGCAACAAAGAAGTATTTTTTTGTTAAAATTCCTTCCCTGGCTGTTTGGCTGAAAATGATTTTAAATATAAATCTTAGAATATGGAAGTCATGTATGGTTCTCCATACCGATATTTTACTTCCATGTTCCTTAAGGAAATGGAAGTATGGTGATGGCAAAAAAAATCGTGTTCGAGATTATTGCAGAATATGATTGTACTACACTCAAAACATGAAAAAAAGTCATTTTTCGAAAAGTGTCTGTGTGTGTGTGTGTCTGTGTGTGTGTCTGTCTGTCTGTGTGTCTGTAGATTTTTTTTCTATGGCAAACGATAACTGCCGCAAATTCAAACAGAATCAAATACTTTTTTGCATACGGCCCTGATTTGTAGAGTACTCGCGACCTATTGTTTTTGGTGAAGATCGGTTGAGGAAAAGGGGTAGTTTACCGGCAACGGTTTTTTTTTATCAAGGGAAATTTTTTTTTTTGCAAACGATAACGGCCGCAAATTCAAACGGAATCAAATAATGTTTCGCATACAGCCTCGAATTATAGAGTTCTCAAAACCTGTTGTTTTTGGTGAAGATCGGTTAAGGGAAAGGGGTAGTTTACCTGTAACGTTTTATGTTTTAACAAGGGTATTTCCTATGGCAAACGATAAAAGCCGCAAATTCAAACAGAATCAAAAGATTATTTGCATACAGCCCTAAATTATAGAGTTCTCAAGACCTGTTGTTTTTGGTGAAGATCGGTTAAGGTAAAGGGGTAGTTTACCTACAACGTTTTTTTAACAAGGGTATTTTCTATGGCAAACGATAACAGCCGCAAGTTCAAACAGAATCAAATAATTTTTTACATACAGCCCTGATTTGTAGAGTACTCAACATCTATTGTTTTTGGTGAAGATCGGTTAAGGGAAAAGGGTAGTTTACCTGCAACGTTTTTTATCAAGCGTATTTTCTATGGCAAACGATAACAGCCGCAAATTCATACAGAATCAAATAATTTTTTGCATACATCCCTGAATTGTAGAGGTCTCAAGACCTGTCGTTTTTGGTGAAGATCGGTTAAGAGAAAGGGGTAGTTTACCTGCAACGGTTTTTTATCAAGGGTAATTTTACTTCCATGTTTTTTTCTATGGTAAACGATAACAGCCACAAATTCAAACAGAATCAAATGATGTTTTGCATACAGCCCTGTATTGTAGAGTTCTCAATACCTATTGTTGTTGGTGAAGATCGGTTAAGGGAATGGGGTAGTTTACCAGCAACGTTTTATGTTTTATAAGGGTATTTTCTATGGCAAACGATAAGAGCTGCAAATTCAAACAGAATCAAATACGTTTTTGCATACAGCACTGTTTTGTTGAGTACTAAAGACCTATTGTTTTTGGTGAAGATCGGTTAAGGGAAACGGGTAGTTTACCTGACACGTTTTTTGTTTTATCAAGGGTATTTTATATGGCAAATGATAACAGCCGCAAATTCATACAGAATCATATAATATTTTGGATACAGCCGTGAAATGTACAGTTCTCAAGACCTGTTAGTTTTGTTGAAGATCGGTTAAGGGAAAGGGGTAGTTTACCTGCAACGTTTTATGTTTTAACAAGGGTATTTTTTCTATGACGAACGATAACTGCCGTTAATTAAAAGAGAATCAACTAATGTTTTGCATACAGCCCTGAATTGTAGAGTTCTCAAGACCTATTGTTTTTGGTGAAGATCGGTTAATGAAATAGGGTAGTTTACCAGCAACGTTTTATGTTTTATCAAAGGTGTTTTCTATGGCAAACGATAACAGCCGCAAATTCAAAATAAATCAAATAATTGTTTGCATACAGGCCTGAATTGTAGAGTACCTAAGATCTGTCGTTTTTGGTGAAGATCGGTTAAGGGAAAGGGGTAGTTTACCTGCAACGGTTTTTTATCAAGGGTAATTTTTTTCTATAGTAAACGATAACAACCGCAAATTCAAACAGAATCAAATGATGTTTTGCATACAGCCCTGTATTGTAGTGTTCTCAATACGTATTGGTGTTGGTGAAGATCGGTTGAGGGAAAGGGGTAGTTTACCAGCAACATTTTATGTTTTAACAAGGGTAATTTTTTATATGACGAACGATAACTACCGTAAATTCAAGCAGAATCAACTAGGTTTTTGCATACCTTTTTGAACTAAAGAGAACTCAAGGTCTGTTGATTTTGTTGAAGATCGGTTAAGGGAAGGGGTAGTTTATCAGCAACGTTTTATGTTTTAAAAACGGTAATTTTTTTATGACGAACGATAACTGCCGAAAATTCAATGAGAATCAAATAATTTTTTGCACCCCCTGAGTTGCAGAGAGCTCAAGGTCTATTGATTTTGGTGAAGATCGGTTAAGGGAAAGGGGTAGTTTACCTGCAACATTTTATGTTGTAAGAAGAGAAATGTTTCCATGACGAACGATAACTGCCGCACATTCAATCAGAATCAAATATTTTTTTGCATGCTTCCCTGAATTGTAGAGGACGGAAGGTCTGTTGATTTTGGAGAAGATCGGTTAAGAGAAAGGGGTAGTTTACCGGAAACATTTTATGTTTTAACAAGAGTAAAGTACTTTATTTTTATAAATAAAGTATCCTGATAAGAAGCTCATAGTAATCCACTGTAGAAACGTAGATGAAATATCTATAAATGAAGAAGTTAGGAGAACGGGGTGGGGGTAATTTTCTATTATTAAAAATTATAGTTGAAGGTGTAGGGGAGAATTATTTATATGTGTACTACGTTATCGGCAACAAAAAAGTAGTTTTTTGTTAAAATTGCTTCCCGGGCTCTTTAGCCGTAGTCCTATGTTTTCTGCAAAACCAGACTTTTCGGCAGTGCCATCGACTCCCATCATCGGTGAAAATCGAGTGCGAAAACGTAAGGTGGTGGTGGTATACGTTAGTGAGCACAGTACTGTGGTTAATGCTGAAGCAATAAGTAGAAAGACGTAGTTTCTATGGAAATATTTCATTTCGAATATGATTTTAAATATAAGTCTTAGAACATGGAAGTCATGTATGGTTCTCCATACCGATATTTTTATATGTGTACTACGTTATTGGCAACAAAGAAGTGTTTTTTTGTTAAAATTCCTTCCCTGGCTGTTTGGCTGAAAATGATTTTAAATATAAATCTTAGAATATGGAAGTCATGTATGGTTCACCATACCGATTTTACTTCCATATTCCTTAAGGAATGGAAGTATGGTGATGGCAAAAAAAATCGTGTTCGAGATTATTGCAGATTCTTATTCTACTACACTCAAAACATGAAAAAAAGTCGTTTTCCGAAAAGTGTCTGTGTGTCTGTCTGTCTGTCTGTCTGTCTGTGTGTCTGTGTGTCTGTGTGTCTGTCTGTCTGTAGATTTTTTTTCTATGGCAAACGATAACTGCCGCAAATTCAAACAGAATCAAATAATTTTTTGCATACAGGCCGGTTTTGCAGAGTTCTCGCGACCTATTGTTTTTGGTGAAGATCGGTTGAGGAAAAGGGGTAGTTTACCTGCAACGGTTTTTTTTTAGCAAGGGTAATTTTGTTTGTTTGGCAAACGATAACAGCCGCAAATTCAAACAGAATCAAATAATGTTTCGCATACAGCCCTGAATTGTAGAGTTCTCAAGACCTATTGTTTTTGGTGAAGATCGGTTAAGGGAAAGGGGTAGTTTACCTGTAACGTTTTATGTTTTAACAAGGGTATTTCCTATGGCAAACGATAACAGCCGCAAATTCAAACAGAATGAAAAGATTATTTGCATACAGCCCTAAATTGTAGAGTTCTCAATACCTTTTGTTTTTGGTGAAGATCGGTTAAGGGAAAGGGGTAGTTTACCTACAACGTTTTTTTAACAAGGGTATTTTCTATGGCAAACGATAACAGCCGCAAATTCAAACAGAATCAAATAATTTTCTGCATACAGCCCTGATTTGTAGAGTACTCAAGACCTATTGTTTTTGGTGAAGATCGGTTGAGGGGAAGGGGTAGTTTACCAGCAACGTTTTTTATCATGCGTATTTTCTATGGCAAACGACAACTGCCGCAAATTCAAACAGAATCAAATAATTTTTTGCATACAGCCCTGATTTGTAGAGTACTCGCGATATATTGTTTTTGGTGAAGATCGGTTGAGGGGAAGGGGTAGTTTACCTGCTACGGTTTTTTTTATCAAGGGAAATTTTTTTTTTTTGGCAAACGATAACAGCCGCAAATTCAAACAGAATCAAATAATGTTTCGCATACAGCCCTGAATTGTAGATTTCTCAAGACCTATTGTTTTTGGTGAAGATCGGTTGAGGGAAAGGGGTAGTTTACCTGCAACGTTTTTTTAACAAGGGTATTTTCTATGGCAAACGATAACAGCCGCAAATTCAAACAGAATCAAATAATGTTTTGCATACAGTCCTGATTTGTAGAGTGCTCAAGACCTATTGTTTTTGGTGAAGATCGGTTAAGGGGAAGGGGTAGTTTACCTGCAACGTTTTTTTATCAAGCGTATTTTCTATGGCAAACGATAACAGCCGCAAATTCAAACAGAATCAAATAATTTTTTGCATACGTCCCTGAATTGTAGAGGTCTCAATGACTTTCGATTTTGGTGAAGATCGGTTAAGGGGAAGGGGTAGTTTACCTGCAACCTTACACGTTTTAACAAGAGTAAAGTACTTGAAAATTTATTTAAACTTGTTGAAACAATGGTAATTGTTAAAAATAAAATAATTTTGTTGCCAGGCAATAAAATTATAATTTTTTCATTTTAATGTAATATAATATTTTTCATTTAATACAGCAATAAAAAGGCAGGTAAGACACAGCCTGGCTGTTTGGCTGAAAATGATTTTAAATATAAATCTTAGAATATGGAAGTCATGTATGGTTCTCCATACCGATATTTTACTTCCATGTTCCTTAAGGAAATGGAAGTATGGTGATGGCAAAAAAAATCGTGTTCGAGATTATTGCAGATTCTGATTGTACTACACTCAAAACATGAAAAAAAGTCATTTTTCGAAAAGTGTCTGTGTGTCTGTGTGTCGGTGTGTCTATAGATTTTTTTCTATGGCAAACGATAACAACCGCAAATTCAAACTGAATCAAATCATTTTTTGCATACAGCCCTAAAGTGTAGAGTTCTCAAGATTTATTGATTTTGGTGAAGATCGGTTAAGGGAAAGGGGTAATTTACCTGCTACGTTTTATGTTTTAAAAGGGTATTTTCTATGGCAAACGATAAGAGCCGCAAATTCAAAAAGAATCAAATAATGTTTTGCATACAGCCCTGAATTGTAAAGATCTCAAGACCTATTGTGTTTGGTGAAGATCGGTTAAGGGAAAGGGGTAGTTTACCTACAACGTTTTATGTTTTAACAAGGGTATTTTCTATGGCAAACGATAACAGCCGCAAATTCAAACAGAATCAAATAATTTTTTGCATACAGCCCTGATTTGTAGAGTACTCAAGACTTATTGTTTTTGGTAAAGATCGGTTAAGGGGAAGGGGTAGTTTACCTGCAACGGTTTTTTTTAAATCAAGGGTAATTTATTCCTATGGCAAACGATAACATCCGCAAATTCAAACAGAATCAACTGCTCTTTTGCAAACAGCCCTAAATTGTAGAGATCTCAAGACCTATAATTTTTGGTGAAGATCGGTTAAGGGAAAGGGGTAGTTTACCTGCAACGTTTTGTTTTAACAAGGGTATTTTCTATGGCAAACGATAACAGCCGCAAATTCAAACAGAATCAAATAATTTGTTGCATACAGCCCAGATTTGTAGAGTACTCAAGACCTATTGTTTTTGGTGAAGATCTGTTAAGGGAAAGGGGTAGTTTACCTGCAACGGTTTTTTATCAAGGTTAATTATTTTTTTGGCAAACGATTACAGCCGCAAATTCTAACAGAATCAATGTATTGCATTCAACCCTGTATTGTAGAGTTGACGATCAAGACCTAATGTTTTTGGTGACGATCGGTTAAGGGGAAGGGGTAGTTTACTGAGAACGTTTTATGTTTGAAAAGGGTATTTTCTATGGCAAACGATAAGAGCCGCAAATTCAAACTGAATCAAATAAGTTTTTGCATAAGGCCCTGATTTGTAGAGTACTCAAGACCTATTGTTTTTGGTGAAGATCGGTTAAGGGAAAGGGGTAGTTTACCGTCCACGTGTTTTGTTTTAACAAGGGTATTATTTTATGGCAAACGATAACAGCCGAAAATTCAAACATAATCAAATAATATTGTTCATACAGCCCTGAATTGTAGAGTTCTCAAAACCTGTTAGTTTTGGTGAAGATCGTTTAAGGGAATAGGGTAGTTTACCTGCAACATTTTATGTTTTAACAAGGGTAAATTTTTTTATGACGAACGATAACTGCCGTACATTAAAACAGAATCAACTACTCTTCTGCATACCTTTTTGAATTATACAGAACTCAAAGTCTGTTGATTTTGTTGAAGATCGGTTAAGGGAAGGGGTAGTTTACCCCTTTATGTTTTAACAAGGGTTATTTTTTATATGACGAACAATAACTGCCGTAAATTCAAACAGAATCAACTACGTTTTTGCATACCTTTTTGAACTAAAGAGAACTCAAGTTCTGTTGATTTTGTTGAAGATCGGTTAAGGGAAAGGGGTAGTTTATCACCAAAGCTTTATGTTTTAAAAAGGGTAATATTTTTTATGACGAACGATAACTGCCGCACATTCAAACAGAATCAATTATTTTTTTGCATGCATCCCTGCATTGTAGAGGACTGAAGGTCTATTGATTTTGGAGAAGATCGGTTAAGAGAAAGGGGTAGTTTACCTGAAACATTTTATGATTTAACAAGAGTAAACTACTTAATTTTTATAAATAAAGTATCCTGATAAGAAGCTCATAATAATCCACTGTAGAAACGTAGATGAAATATCTATAAATGAAGAGGTTAGGTGAACAGGGTGGGGGTAAGTTTCTATTATTAAAAATTATAGTTGAAGGTGGAGGGGAGAATTTTTTATACGTGTACTACGTTATCGGCAACAAAGAAGTAGGTTTTTGTTAAAATTGCTTCCCGGGCTGTTTAGCCGTAGTCCAATGTTTTCTGTAAAACCAGACTTTTCGGCAGTGCCATCGACTGCCATCATCAGTGAAAATCGAGTGCGAAAACGTGAGGTGGTATACGTTAGTGACCACAGTACTGTGGTTAATGCTGAAGCAATAAGTAGAAAGACGTAGTTTCTATGGAAATATTTCATTTCATTAAAATCATATTTAAAATATGATTTTAAATATAAATCTTAGAACATGGAAGTCATGTATGGTTCTCCATACCGATATTTTTTTTTTGCAATGCAATGCTTTTCCACACGTTCCAATTCGTCAACGTACATGTACACAGAGACAGCGGAAACCAGCTACCAGGGCCTCTTTATCTCTGATGTCATAAGCCAGTGACGTCATTTGATCAACTCAGACTGGTGACCAACTCAGACCGTTACACTTTGCTCAGAGCAATTATGTGCAGTGTGTGCGTTTAATTAACCTTCCGTCGGGCGCATCTGATCTGAGAGACACAACGCGTCCATTTTGTCTCCTTCCTCTGCTACCAGGTAGCGTTGGCCACTGGGCCTCCCAGTAGCTGTCTCTGGTTACGTGCTGAATACAACTTCCCCACTCAGTTTGCTTTTGACCTTCACCACGGGAAGTTATAAAAGTTTTGTTCAGAGAAGCTCATTGCGCCCGAAGTCGCCACAATCTTGAAGGTGCGTATTTTCAAAATATTTCCATACAAACAACTTGTTTCACTTATTTCAAGACTAAATAATGTGAGATTCATCAATAATTTTGTGAAAATATCTTGGTTGTCAGCCTGGCCTATCCGGCACAATGCGCCCATACATGTAATTATTTTGTTTTTTCTTTCATTTTGTTCCTGTTTTTCTGCAAAAATGTGTCGCAAAGTTTACGATTTAAATAACCCGAGTCATGTAGAAGAAATAATGCGCTTGCTAGAAGAGGATGATGACAGTGACCCGATCTCGAATGACGATTTTGGTGAGGAAAGTGACGTCGCTTCAGAAGATGAGGTAGAAGAACGCGATGGCGATACAGAAATGGAGCAGGAGGGTGAAACCGATGAAGACGAGGATGATGCAGGTACCAGTTTTTTTGGGGGGAAAAGATAAGACTTCTAAGTGGAATAAAAATCCCCCACCGAGAAATGTACGTAAGGGATCCCACAACGTGATTACTCATGTACCTGGAGTCATGAGGAATGCGAGGGATGCTAAAACTGCTGTTGGTTGTTGGGATAACTTATTTACTGATGAAATGTTAGACATGATAGTAAAGTACACCAACCAGTACATGGATACCATCAGGGACAAATTTTCCAGAGAAAGGGACATCAATCCCACGGATGTTATAGAAATAAGAGCTTTCATTGGATTGTTGTATCTAGCGGGAGCTTATAGAGGAAATCAGCAAAGTCTCGAAGAACTTTGGGGGAAAGAGGGTGACGGCATTGAAAAATTCGGACTCGTGATGAATATCAAACGGTTCAAAACTCTCATACGTTGCCTTCGTTTTGACGATCGAAATGCAAGAGAAGAAAGAAACAAAGAAGATAAGCTTGCTCCAGTTCGTGACATTTTCCAAAAATTCATGCAAAACTCCCAGAAGAATTACATTCCCGGGGAGAATATGATCATTGACGAAATGCTTCCAGGTTTTCGAGGAAACTGCCCATTTCGGCAGTTCGTACCGTCAAAGCCTACCAAATATGGTATTAAATGTTTTGCCCTCACTGATGCAAAAATGTGTTATACATATAATATGGAAATTTATGCTGGGAACCAACCACAAGGACCTTTTTTCGTCAGCAACAAGCCAAGTGAAGTAGTGAAGAGGATGGCTGAGCCCTTATTTGGATCTGGTCGCAACATAACTGCTGATAATTGGTTCACTGATGTGGATCTTGTCGATGACCTGAAAAAGAAGAAACTATCCTATGTTGGACTGTCAGAAAAAATAAAAGACAACTGCCGTCAGAATTTATTACTCCTAAAGGAAGAGAACAATTTAGCAGCTTGTTTGGCTTCAATGATAGAAAGACTTTGGTGTCGTACGTTCCACGCCCAAAAAAGAACGTGATTCTCATATCAACGCTTCATAATGACAACGCCATCGATCCTGACTCCGAAGAACAGAAGAAACCAAGCATTATCACGTTCTATAATTCAACGAAAGGAGGCGTTGATACAACAGACAAAATGTGCGCTACATTCAACGTGTCCCGAAACAAGCGGTGGCCAATGGTAATATTTTTCACGCTGTTGAATGTGGGTGGTATTAACGCTCAAGTTATTTATCTTGGTAATGATTTAGAACCACTGCGCAGAAGACTGTTCCTAAAACGATTGGCCCACGAACTGGTGATTGGAGAGCTAAGCCGAAGAAGTATGAAAACTATAGGAATAATTAAATTTTTTTAAATTTTACCTTAATCCGTCTATGTGACCGCTTGGTTTCTATCTTCTTACGCGTTTCGGATTAATTTAATCAGAGAGTAAAAATTCGTCGGTTATGACTTCGTTAAAACATTAAAAGTGACACTAAAAGACATTTATGTATATGTTCTACAAACACAGACGGTCACATAGACGGATTAAGGTAAAATTAAAAAAAATTTAATTATAATAATTGTGACGCGAATACCAGACAATGACTTTAAAACTATAGGAATGCCGATCGACCTCCAAAACAGGCTCAAAAGATTTCGTCCTCCCTCCGAGGAAGAAGTAAATACCCCCCTCCCCCCACTACCCCCTAAAAGACGGCGATGCTCAACCTGCACCAGCAAAACAGGTTTGAGAAGGCTGACAAATCATGAATGCAAGAAATGCGAAACACCTATCTGTTTATCCCATGCCAATATGGTGTGCGATCGGTGCTTTACTGACGAAGGAACAGACCTCCTCTCCGAGTGATTCACGTTTGAAGAAGACTAAATATTAATAATTTGAACGTTTTTAACATTTTTTAACTTCACCTAACTTGTTTTTACTTTGTTTTTCATGTTATTTGGAGGCGAGTCATAAATTTTCTTAAAATTTGTTTAACCAGTATTATGTCAAATACACGGTTTTCTTGCAGCAAATTTGTATTTTTTATTCTTTGGACATCCGTAACAATGATGTTCATTCATCGCCCGTTGTTCAAATTAACATAATAAGGTGTAAATTACGTTTTTTTGAATGTGTGCTGGTCAGGCACATTGCGCCCGAACTCCAGGGTCAACATATTGCGCCCGACGGAAGGTTAAAATTTAACGTACTGTGAAAAAAGGAAGAGCAGTTAGCAGACTAGACTCCCGCGTCAACGCGTTGCGTTGTGTTGTGTGTGATGTGTGAGTAAGCATGCGACGAGCCTGTCACAACAGGAACTTGTCTTGTCTGTGCGCGGGTTTTATGATGTCGTTCTGAGTGTGGTGGAACTGTGGTCTGTTCTTTTGTTTATTTTGTGGCGTTAAGTACCGTAAATAAAATCATGTCGAGAGAACGTGACAAATACAGAAAGTTTGAAAGTGGATATGATAAACAGAAAAAAAGGGATAAACATAAAAGGTTTTTAAGGTCGCAACAGGGAGCGTTTGAAAAGTTTTTAAAGCAAGATGATCGTGAAAGTGACGTGAGTAAGCAAACAGAAATCATTCCAAAGCAAGATGTAATAACTGAAAGTGACGTGAGTAAACAAACTGAAATCATTCCAATTCCAAGTACTAGTAAGAAAACGAATCCTTAAAAGATCTCATGATTGTTAATACCTTTGCTGACTCTGTCGAAACTCAACCTACATCATCAGAAATACTTCAAATAATTTAACTGAAGGGCTAGTTTTAGATGTTTATGATCCTGGCCTATGGCCACGTACTATTCCAACCTATCAGTTTGACGAAATTATACAAAAGGGCCCTTTGCAAGTATCAAATTTTCGTTTTCCATTAAATGCAGATAAAAGGCATTTTTCTGCCGAGTTGTACAAATGTACCTTGGCCAACGGAGAACAGGTGCCCAGACAATGGCTAGTGTACAGCAAAAGCAGAGACAAGGCGTACTGTTTTTGCTGTAAATTATTCCGAAATGAGTCAGGAACAAAATTAGCTAGTGAAGGGTACAGTGATTGGGGACATATTAACAGCAGGCTTAACAATCACGAGACCTCACCAGGCCATGCTGCGAATGTTAAAAAGTGGATAGAATGCGAGACGCGTTTAGGTAAAGCGTCAGCTACTGATGAAAAACATAGGAGTATGATAAGGAAAGAAAAAGAACACTGGCGTGAAGTTCTCAAACGAATTATTAATGGCATTAAATATTTAGCAGAACACAATATTGCTTTTAGGGGATCAAACTGCAAACTGTACGAGCCAAACAATGGCAACTTTTTGGGCCTTATTGAAATGATGGCTACGTTTGATCCAGTTATGCAAGAACATGTGAGGCGAATTAGATCGTCTGAGATTCACGATCACTATTTGGGAGTCAATATCCAAAACGAGTTGATCAAACTGCTTTCTGAAAAGGTTAAAGAGAAGAATGTTATGGACATAAAGGCAGCTAAATATTTTTCTGTATTATTAGACTGCACTCCCGACCTCAGCCACCAAGAGCAGCTGTCTTTGGTGATACGGTTTGTAAAGTTTGAAAACAATGGAACTGCAACTGAGAATGAGGGTGTGAGCGTTGAAGAGCATTTTATTGAATTCCTAGACGTTAAGTCGACAACCGGCAAGAATTTAACAGGTGTCTTGCTAGAAGAGTTAGATAAAATCGGCTTAGAGATTAAAGACTGTAGGGGGGCAAGGATATGACAATGGCTCGAACATGAAAGGGGTCCATTCTGGAGTTCAAGCACGAATTTTGGAAATAAACCCAATGGCATTTTACATGCCCTGTGCAAGCCATAGCCTGAATCTCTTGATTTGTAATGCTGCAAAGTGTTCACCTAAAGCCATGACATTTTTTGGAGTTGTCCAAAGAGTTTATGAAGTTTTTTCAGCGTCAACAAAGCGGTAGAATGTTTTGAAAAAACATGTACCAGACCTAACTGTTAAAAAATCCTGTGATACAAGATGGGAAAGCAAACTTGAAAGTGTAAAAGCACTTCGTTACCAGAATAAGGAAGTACATGATGCTTTAGTCGAAGTGGTAGAGACGACTGATGACCCCAAAGCAAAAAGTGAAGCTAGATCGCTTGTTAATGAAATAAGTTGCTACGAGTTTTTAGTAGCTTTGGCTATTTGGCATGATGTTCTTTTTTCTGTAAACAGTGTAAGCAAAAACCTCCAGGCCGAAAAAATGCATCTCGGAGTGGCTTCACAGTTACTTCATGGACTGGTAAAGTTTTTTGATCAGTTTAGAATTGAAGGTTTTGCTGCAGCAACAATGGTTGCAAGAGAAATGAGCGAAGCATTGGGTACAGAGCTAAAGTTCCAAGAAGTTAGACAAAGAAAGAGAAGAAGACTGTTTGAGTACGAGGGGGATGATGAGCCTGTTTCAGAATCTGCTGAACAAACCTTTAGAGTGGAGTACTTTTACCGTATTGTAGATTGTACAGCACAGTCCCTTACAAAAAGGTTTGAACAAATGGCCCGTTATGACACGATGTTTGGATTTCTGCACAATGTAGAAGAACTAAAAACAATAGAAAAGGACAAACTGCAGAAAAAGTGCAAGGACTTTGAAGTCATTTTAAGTTTTGAAGAACAGAGAGATATTAGTGGAGATGAACTGTTCACAGAACTAAAAGTTCTCCGTGAACTACTTCCTGTCGAAGTTGAAACAGCTGCTGGAGTTTTGAGATTTTTGAATAGAATACAAAATCCTCCATTTCCTAACGCATTTATTGCGTCAGGATTCTGCTTACTTTCCCTGTAACAGTTGCAAGCGCAGAAAGGAGTTTTTCCCGCTTAAAGTTGATTAAGACCTATTTAAGATCAAACATGAGCCAAGAAAGGTTGACATCTTTGGCAACATTATCAATAGAAGCTGACACCACATCCAAAGTTAATTTTGATGATTTGATTGATGACTTCGCTGGATTGAAAGCAAGAAAAGTTAAATTTGTATGAGGTAAGTTCCGATGATCAATATTATTTTTGCAACTTTAGTTTTAGAATCTTGAACAACTTTCAAATGATAACTTTGTACAGTAATAATGTTAAAATTATAATTTTTTCATCTTTTGGGTTTGAAGTGTATATGCTGTATTTATATTTATTTTTATAATCAAACATTAAAAAAGAAGCGGCCTACCTATTTTTTCAGCATTTTCATTATAAAGCTTAATAAATTTTTTAAGTTTTATGGCGACTTTTTGGATCGATGATGTTTGTTTTTGTTTTTGTTATCTTTTTAGTTGTCTTGACAGGAAGGGAAAGACTACATATATCTTTATTAACACCTCGTTATATAGCGCTTCATTTTTCAGGTATGAAGTCCGGAAGCACACTGCACGAGCTCTTCACTCTCCAGAGTAATATAAGAGGAAGACAAAGGATAAAACGAATTTTATTAATACCCTCTTATAATAGCCTCTTATTAATACCCTCTTTTATAATACCCTCTAAAAAGGAATTAATATTAACACCCTCTTGTTGTCCTCGTTACAAAAGAACCTACAAGATATTCTGAACCATGGTTTTTGCGTTTGTGTAGTTTTAGTACTGAGCTTTGAATGAACACTTTTGAACTTTATACTTCAGACAACTTTGTTAAATTACTCTACTGTAGACTGTAGGCCTACATTATATTTTACCATTTATTATAATTAAAAAAGTACATATAAAACAAATTGTGTCACTTTCTTTCTCAATACAGATTTCCTTCTTTATTGAAAAAAATACATAAAAATGGTGTGTTCCTTAGTTTAAAATGTTCTTAGTATTTATTTATTGTTAATAATAATAAACATTATTATTAAATTAATGAATGCGATGTTGGTATCAATTTTTATTTAAAATTGCTGCTGTTGTCGTAATTATAATATTTAAAAACCAATCAAGAGGCTGGAGTCAAAATTATATAATGTAATATAATGATGTGGTTTGGGCGGGGGAATGACAGTGTTGAAGGTTGGGGGTTTGTGGTTTGGGGGGGGGGAGAGATTCATCGGACTGGAAAGGCCTCGCAAAAGTTTTATGCACCAGGCCTCACTTTCGCCAAGGACGGCTCTGAACTCAACCCAAGCACTAGCGTCTACAGAAGCTCTCTCCTGCGCAGACTGGCCGGACTGCCGATCGGCTACAGTGTGTGGTGGGGTGGGGAGCGAGTTCCCGCCTGAATACTTTTCGTTTGTGTTAAGAGTAAGACATCTAACGTTATTACTGTGTTAATACATCAAATATGTTTATTGTGCAAATTAAATGTAATTACCATATAATATAATATACCGTATAATATAATTACCATGTAATCAGACTTCGATTTATGTGTTAAAGCGATTAATTTTACTCATAAAATATTCGGTTCAGTCCAGTAACAGTATTAATATAATGCGTGTGATTTGAATTGTGTCTGTTCGTTTAGGAAGTCGTTTTTATGTGTTTTCGTGTGTTTGTATATTTCCATTTGTTCTAGAGCGTCTAGTTTTCGGCCTTTTACAGACAACCGACTACAACTGACACTAATACACAACTCCAATCACCCAATACAACACAAACTAGCTGCCTTCAAAACTATGATACATAGACTTTTAACAACATCCCACTAGATGAAAAAGACTACAAAGACGAACTAAACACGAGAAAAGATCTAGCAGAATCCAACGGATACAACAGAATAATAGTCAATAAACTCCTACACAAAACAAACAACAGACAACGACAGAAAACAAATTCATGACACTAATATACATTAACAACCAAACTGAAAAAATAGCCCACAAATTCAAAAAAGCAGGATACAGAATCGCATACAAAACTACTAACAAAACAGAACAGACACTATCAAAACACACACAAAGAACAAAACAAAAACGATCTACCTGGTGTTTACAAACTAAATTGCTCAGACTGCAACAAATTCTACATAGGCCAGACAGAACGTAGCTTCAAACAAAGATACATTGAACACACAAAGGCACTGCACTCCACTACAGAATCCACCTTTGCAAACCACCTCATTGAAGCAAACCACACATACAAAAACATCGACAATAACATGGACATTCTACACGTACACACAAAAGGCCGAAAACTAGCTACTCTAGAACAACTGGAAATATACAAACACACGAAAACACATAAAAACGACATCCTAAACGAACAGACACAATTCAAATCACACGCATTATTCGAACATATCACACCCCACACACAACATCGATCTTTCAAAAGTCGATACCGTCGCCATGAATAAGACGGACAGTGCTCCGAACGGCAGCCTCTGAAGAATCTTTTTAAAAACGAAAACCGGTTCATGCTATAAGGTGAAACTTCTACGTTTTTAACCATAAAAAAACTTCTTTCCGAGTCGGTAGTGAATTAATTATATTTACTCTTTTTTGCTTTGTACATTTGTAAGCGCCGTAGAGCAGACTCTATTTCTCCACATTCCATTTGTCTTGGGTTAGACCACAGCGGATCACTGACTAAATAAAGCAAAGGAGAGCAGATACCAAATTCCGGTCGTGAAAAATGTGAAGAATAAGTATTTTGTTTTTGTACGACTTACAATGGTGTGGTGTCGGAAGAACTTGAAAACGGAAAAACTTGACACTTCAGTTTTTGGTTAATTAAAAATAAAGATTTATTAAGCATTTTTCGATAGATAAATCAATCGACTGAAAAAATTAATTGACCGCAAATTTTAATTGACGGCTTCCTTAGAAAAGAAAGAGAAAGAAAAAGCGGCCACAGCAGCAGAACTTCCGAGATTTTTTTTACAAACGCTCACGCAAAGTTGCTGAACTGAGAAACAATGGCGATAGTTAATTAAAGTTGAACAACGACTGTGTCATTCAGATTAATCAACAACTACACACTACGCAGTGAGGTCTGTTAACTTGTAGTAGTTAACGTACATACTCTGTACGCTAATGCTGATTTTAAAAATCAGCGAAAGACACGAATACCATGCAAGTTTTGAATGGGTCAGCGGTGTCAAGGCCAGTTAAAATATCGATTTTATTCAAAACTCGATACAGGGTATAAATAAATAAGTAAAAAGCGATCCCTACAATTCCAATAATACAATAAAGTAGTAGTAGCAGCAGCAGCAGCAGCGTACTACTACTTTTTCACGTTGTAATATATCGATACAATCTCATATTAAAAACATCGAAAAATGTACTGCAGGAACGGATAATGGTACAGTTCCGATGCTGCTAAATAGGTTAGGTTATTGTTCATTTAATTGTTACAATGGTAATAATTCTACTCTCCATGGTGTTGTTGACATCTTAATACACGTCAATAAAAGGCCATAATTAAAAGGGCCTAAATCGTGCGAACGGGGCAAAATATCAAATTCCAAGTTAAATAGTATTTTTCGTGGATTTCGTTGTCCATGGCGTGTCCGTTACTTAACTAAATATCACTATTATATTAACGACTCGGAACACAAAGTTTTTTATAAGTAAAAACATAAAGTTTTACCTTACAGCCTGAACCGGTTTTCGCCTTTAAAAGTCTTCTTCAGAGGCTGCCGCTGGTAGCGCTCTCCGTCCTGTTGTGGGCGACGGAATCGAATTTCGAAAGATCGATGATGTGTGTGTGGGGTGAGATATGTTCGAATAATGCGTGCGACAATTGGAAATATACAAACACACGAAAACAAATAAAAACGACATCCTAAACGAACAGACGCAATTCAAATCGCACGCATTATTCGAACATATCTCACCCCACACACACAGCATCGATCTTTCGAAATTCGATTCCGTCGCCCACAACAGGACGGACAGCGCTACCAGCGGCAGCCTCTGAAGAAGCCTTTTAAAGACGAAAACCGGTTCAGGGTGTAAGGTAAAACTTTATGTTTTTACTTATAAAAAACTTTGTGTTCCGAGTCGTTAATATAATAGTGGTATTTAGTATTTTTCGCTTTATGTCAAAGGTTATCTGTGCAATATTTGGTGGAAATCGGTGTAACGGTGTGGATTTGTATTCAGTACAAATAAATCCACAGACTTTGAGTTTTATTTATACAGATTAATCTGCTTACCTTTAGGCCTATGTGTGTCCTCAAATTAGACACTACAGTCAGCGATGTTTAATATATTTGATCTTGGGCACACACATCAAGCACTTAAAAGTAAAATTAAGACCATCTACTTTCTCAGTGTGTTCATAAAATCTAGAAATTTGTAGGCAATGTGACAATCCCATATTAATATAAAAATAATAAATGATACGGATAATGAATTCGTGAAAAACAAAAATATCAGTAGGGTACGTAACAAATAACTACTCTATTTACAAAACAATAAACACACAACTGTAGAAACAACAATAACAATTACCACTATGCTGACTGCACAAATATAAATATCGGTATGGAGAACCATACATGACTTCCATGTTCTAAGATTTATATTTAAAATCATTTTCGAAATGAAATACTTTCATAGAAACTACTTCTTTCTTCAGCCTTAACCACAGTACTGTGGCCACTAACGTACACCACCTCACGTTAGTGCACTCGATTTTCATTGATGATGCCAGTCGATGGCACTGCCAAAACGTCTGGTTTTGCAGAAAACATAGGAATACGGCCAAACAGCCCAGGAAGGAATTTTAACAACAAACTACTTCATTGTTGCCAATAACGTAGTACACATATAACCAGTCACTTTTCTTTTTTAAAATCGAGTCTTTCTTTCTTTCTTTCCATTCGTCTTCTGATTTCCTGAACGACGATTCTGTTCACCCGTATAATTATAAATTTCTCAGCAAAACATTTCTTCCTTAATACGTTTGTGTCTTCTGTTTAACACCCACCATTCTGATCCATGTCATAAAGCTATATTCCACACAGGCTAGTAAATAACTAGCCACCAGGGAGGTCAAAATATTTTCCAGGAGGGACAAATAATTTTCCAGAAGAGAAAAATGTATATTTTTCATACGTACAATTCAGGGCTGTATGCAAAAAATTATTTGATTCTGTTTGAATTTGCGGCAGTTATCGTTTGCCATAGAAACAATTCTGCACACAGACACTTTTCGAAAAATGACTTTTCTTCATGTTTTGATGATAGTACAATTATTAGAATCAGCCCTTGCAGTTCAAAAATGTTTTTTTTCGCCAACACCATACTTCCATTTCCTTATGGAACATGGAAGTAAAAAATGACAACATGCACATGAGAACGGACAGTGAACGATAAATTGGTAGAATTGAAAATCTGTTTAAATTAACCTCCTTTGTGATGTCTGGGTAGTAGGAGGAGTGAAATTTGGCGTTCTTTGAGCTAGCCAATCATTGCTAAACGTTTTATTTCGCGCTCGCCTAGCAGCTGATAAATGTTGCCGGTTCGTGTCACCAAATGATCTACAGTTCGACCTGTCGCCGCCGGCGTACCTCAGGGTCTGTCCTCGGCCCCGTTCTGTACCTTGTGTACACGAACGACCTGCCCGTCTTTCCCGGAGTCACGTTGTCTTTGTTCGCTGACGATGCTATGTATCACTGCAGCTCCCTGTCCTCGCGTTTTGCGAGTACCAAGCTTCAGCGTCAGTTGAACCTGCTTTCGGGCTGGCTACGGAAATGGCGGGTGACGATCAATACGGAGAAATCCGAAGCGATTTGTTTCACGCATAAGTTCATCACCCGATGCCAGCTCCTCTCCCTGGAAGGGAGGCCCTTCCCCTACAAAGAGTGGGTGAAGTATTTAGGCATTCGGCTCGACCGGCGCCTTTGCTTCAACACCCACGTGACGGAAACCCTCGCCAAGGCTCGCGGCGTTCGAGGCAAATTATCTCCTTTCTCTCGTGTCGCCTGGCCATGCGCACGAAATTAACCATTTATCTGTTATTTCTCATCCCTTATTCTCTTAGTACTTTTGTAGAGTTCTTCAACTTTTTTAGTACAGTAATTTATGTCTAACCATTTTGTTTGCAAAATTTTGAAGATAACATAAGCAAACAAGGAAATTTTATAAAACACTACCAGCAGAATTTGAGAACTGAATTTTCCAAGAATGCCAAAAACCCTTGCAGTTTTAAAACTGTGTCACTTTCCCACTCATCTGAAGTATCCAGAATATGATAATAGAAACCTATTAACATTTCATTACATTCCTCAATGGTGGTCACAAGCTGTGACATAAAATTCCCTCTTGTTCATGCTACTGAAGGTAACTTTTTCAGAACAAAACACTGAAGAGAAGCTGTACTTTTTGCAGACTTGGAAAAAACCTGAAGACCTGACATAGTTTGGAAAGACGCTCTACATTCCTTAATATTGAAAGAAGATTGTTGACATGTTAAATTCAGTAAATGTCTTAACAGTGAACAGACATGGCAAATGGATATTTTGCTTGGATCTGTTTGGTCAATCCATTTTCTTCCTCAGGTGCGATAGTAGCACCATCACATGTCTGTGCCACAAGTTTTTTCTCACAGTTGTACTCTTTATGAACTTTGTTTACATGCTCGAACAGGGTTGAAGCAGTACGATCTCAACACACGTCAATAAAACCAAGAAATCTTTCTTGAACTTCATTATTTTTATCAACATAATTATTACCATGACAGTTGTAACTTGTTTACAATATCAGATGTTCCTACTATAATATGAGCTACAACGTTTGTTCAATCTCATTTTTTATCCTTTCCATACGTACTGAACTGATCGCAGCAATCAAGTCATTTCAAATCACTGAAGACATACCATGGAAAATGTAGACTTCTCTAAATGCTATGCCAAAAGAGGATCATGCTGACTTAATTAATAAAGAAGTACTATATAATTCCCTATGTTAACAGAATTCTGAGACTCTTTGTGTCCATGAAACGGTAGCTCTTGCTTAGGCAATACTCAATAATTGCAATATCTGCAACATCTGCAGGACAATATTCAGTTGAAGAAAAGATGTTATATGCTTTGCAGACTTTTTGTGTCTTGTAATATCTAAGGATAGCATATTTAAATTATTAAAACAATTTCTAGACCACACACTGTTGTCATTAGAAAATAAAAAAAACATATCCAACAAAATAGTTTGAGTATTTTTGACATCAACCAGTGAGTATTGTAGTATTGAGAAACACTTAACATATGCACATATTCCGTGTTTTCCTCATTATATTGACTTCTTAAATTTAGCAACACAGGACATGGCCTACCATTTTTAACAATGTTTTTCTTCTCTGTAGTACTCCTTTAGTAAAAAGGATTTATTAAAAAGCTTTAAATAATACACATTTCGGCTCTCTTGGTTTAAATAACTGTGCAAACTTTCTGTTCAGAGCTTCACAACTGGCATATGTTCAGTGTTAAAGGCATTAAGAGTATCAAGAAAGGAAAATATGCATGCCACAGATTCCTCACAAGAAATGAAACATGTAGCTTGTAGCGTAGTATTGAGATTGTATATGGCGAGGGGTGTAGACAAATATTTTTTAGTTCCCAACCCACCAACATAAAATACTTATTCACATAATTAATTTAAAAAATTGGTATGGAGAACCATACATGACTTCCATGTTCTAAGATTTATATTTAAAATCATTTTCGAAATGAAATATTACCAAAGAAAATATGGTGGTACCACATGTATACCACCTCATGTTATCGCACTCGATTTTCACTGATGATGGCTGTCGATGACACTGCCGAAACGTCTGGTTTTGCATAAAACATTGGGCCACGGCCAAACAGCCCATAAGGAAGTTTCACAACACACTACTTCTTTGTTGCCGATAACATAATACACACATAAACTAGCCATCAGGGAGGTCAAAATATTTTCCAGAGGAGAAAAATATTTATATATTTTTCATACATACACACATGCACATATTAGTTTGTAATTCTTATATCATAACAGAAATAAGTACACAGATTGTATTAATTTATTAAAACATTTATTGCTTCAAAATATGTATCAAATTAATGGCTTGTAAAAGTTAATGTTTGATCTCCATTAAGTAGTGCTCAAGTTTCAAAATCCAAATGAAGTAAAATAAGTATTCATGTCTAAATAAAAATGGAGATTATTTATTTTATAAAATTATTAGGCATGCACAGTGGAAAATTCGCTACTGAATGTCATACACTACAGTCAGCGATGTTTAATATATTTGATCTTGGGCACACACATCAAGCACTTAAAAGTAAAATTAAGACCATCTACTTTCTCAGTGTGTTCATAAAATCTAGAAATTTGTAGCCAATGTGACAATCCCATATTAATATAAAAATAATAAATGATACGGATAATGAATTCGTGAAAAACAAAAATATCAGTAGGGTACGTAACAAAAAACTACTCTATTTACAAAACAATAAACACACAACTGTAGAAACAACAATAACAATTACCACTATGCTGACTGCACAAATATAAATATCGGTATGGAGAACCATACATGACTTCCATGTTCTAAGATTTATATTTAAAATCATTTTCGAAATGAAATATTTTCATAGAAACTACTTCTTTCTTCAGCCTTAACCACAGTACTGTGGCCACTAACGTACACCACCTCACGTTAGTGCACTCGATTTTCATTGATGATGCCAGTCGATGGCACTGCCAAAACGTCTGGTTTTGCAGAAAACATAGGAATACGGCCAAACAGCCCAGGAAGGAATTTTAACAACAAACTACTTCATTGTTGCCAATAACGTAGTACACATATAACCAGTCACTTTTCTTTTTTAAAATCGAGTCTTTCTTTCTTTCTTTCCATTCGTCTTCTGATTTCCTGAACGACGATTCTGTTCACCCGTATAATTATAAATTTCTCAGCAAAACATTTCTTCCTTAATACGTTTGTGTCTTCTGTTTAACACCCACCATTCTGATCCATGTCATAAAGCTATATTCCACACAGGCTAGTAAATAACTAGCCACCAGGGAGGTCAAAATATTTTCCAGGAGGGACAAATAATTTTCCAGAAGAGAAAAATGTATATTTTTCATACGTACAATTCAGGGCTGTATGCAAAAAATTATTTGATTCTGTTTGAATTTGCGGCAGTTATCGTTTGCCATAGAAACAATTCTGCACACAGACACTTTTCGAAAAATGACTTTTCTTCATGTTTTGATGATAGTACAATTATTAGAATCAGCCCTTGCAGTTCAAAAATGTTTTTTTTCGCCAACACCATACTTCCATTTCCTTATGGAACATGGAAGTAAAAAATGACAACATGCACATGAGAACGGACAGTGAACGATAAATTGGTAGAATTGAAAATCTGTTTAAATTAACCTCCTTTGTGATGTCTGGGTAGTAGGAGGAGTGAAATTTGGCGTTCTTTGAGCTAGCCAATCATTGCTAAACGTTTTATTTCGCGCTCGCCTAGCAGCTGATAAATGTTGCCGGTTCGTGTCACCAAATGATCTACAGTTCGACCTGTCGCCGCCGGCGTACCTCAGGGTCTGTCCTCGGCCCCGTTCTGTACCTTGTGTACACGAACGACCTGCCCGTCTTTCCCGGAGTCACGTTGTCTTTGTTCGCTGACGATGCTATGTATCACTGCAGCTCCCTGTCCTCGCGTTTTGCGAGTACCAAGCTTCAGCGTCAGTTGAACCTGCTTTCGGGCTGGCTACGGAAATGGCGGGTGACGATCAATACGGAGAAATCCGAAGCGATTTGTTTCACGCATAAGTTCATCACCCGATGCCAGCTCCTCTCCCTGGAAGGGAGGCCCTTCCCCTACAAAGAGTGGGTGAAGTATTTAGGCATTCGGCTCGACCGGCGCCTTTGCTTCAACACCCACGTGACGGAAACCCTCGCCAAGGCTCGCGGCGTTCGAGGCAAATTATCTCCTTTCTCTCGTGTCGCCTGGCCATGCGCACGAAATTAACCATTTATCTGTTATTTCTCATCCCTTATTCTCTTAGTACTTTTGTAGAGTTCTTCAACTTTTTTAGTACAGTAATTTATGTCTAACCATTTTGTTTGCAAAATTTTGAAGATAACATAAGCAAACAAGGAAATTTTATAAAACACTACCAGCAGAATTTGAGAACTGAATTTTCCAAGAATGCCAAAAACCCTTGCAGTTTTAAAACTGTGTCACTTTCCCACTCATCTGAAGTATCCAGAATATGATAATAGAAACCTATTAACATTTCATTACATTCCTCAATGGTGGTCACAAGCTGTGACATAAAATTCCCTCTTGTTCATGCTACTGAAGGTAACTTTTTCAGAACAAAACACTGAAGAGAAGCTGTACTTTTTGCAGACTTGGAAAAAACCTGAAGACCTGACATAGTTTGGAAAGACGCTCTACATTCCTTAATATTGAAAGAAGATTGTTGATATGTTAAATTCAGTAAATGTCTTAACAGTGAACAGACATGGCAAATGGATATTTTGCTTGGATCTGTTTGGTCAATCCATTTTCTTCCTCAGGTGCGATAGTAGCACCATCACATGTCTGTGCCACAAGTTTTTTCTCACAGTTGTACTCTTTATGAACTTTGTTTACATGCTCGAACAGGGTTGAAGCAGTACGATCTCAACACACGTCAATAAAACCAAGAAATCTTTCTTGAACTTCATTATTTTTATCAACATAATTATTACCATGACAGTTGTAACTTGTTTACAATATCAGATGTTCCTACTATAATATGAGCTACAACGTTTGTTCAATCTCATTTTTTATCCTTTCCATACTGTAACATCACAAGATGTCACCTAACCTAAGTGTATGTTATTAGATTTCATAAAACAGAATAACCATGTAAATAGGTATAGAATAGTCAGAAGTGCCATGGGAAACAGTAACCCAATAGCTGTTTGACACTACCACTAGACTGAGACTAAAACGAACTAATGGACAGAATAGATTTAAATTCAACTGTCAATTCAGTAAATGGTTAATGTCAACCGAATGTCATTTATAAACAAAAAACAAACGAATTAGCAGTTAAATACTGTGAAAGCAAAATCAGCATTTTTCTGATGATAAATGTGACTATGAACAGTAGATAATGAATGCCAAAACCAATGTTAACAATGGCAATATTGTAGGAACTAAGATGTATTTCTGCATCAAATATACCTGTCAGAAAAGAGAGCTAACTATATAAGAGAATCTTATACCAATAAGATGTCTCTGTAATTTACCGGATTGAGAACCCATAGGCATTATAAAGGCCAAATTTCAGTGTAGGCGATATTCTACACTTAACAAACTTAGACCAAACATTAGTCAATAATATGACTATCAATAATTATCACCAGTGCAAAATAAAATGCACCAGAACAATGGTTATGCATTAACATAACGAAAAATGATATTAAAACGATAGGTTTAGCCACGATTTTATTTGTAAATAGTAGCTCAAAACTAACTAACAGTAAACAAAATGTCATTAGTCAGTAGGATCATTTATTACTATGTATAGAATTAAGGTGTAAAAGTAAAGTTCAGTGAAAAAAACGTCAGTACAGTATTAATGGAGTCCACACATAAACATTTGTTTAATAAAATGTTATGTGGAAACGAGAAAGGTTAACTAAAAAGTGTAAAATCGGCGACTCATAAAGAGCAGACGACAGTAAGAATAGTGTACCCGAACATTGATTTTCTAACAATGTCGGTTAAGGTGAAGATAATCCGAGATCGAGTGATATCAATTTAAAGGAAACAAAACAATCTTTAATTTGATAATAATATCAACTCAATCGTGACGGTATTAAGTGTATGACAACTGTTAGCATCATTTTATAAATGCATATCAGGAATCTGTGTACCAATAATAATAACAATGACAGCAGAAGCGACCTGTCAATCATCTCAACATTCGACGGTTAGAAAAACCGTTACCAACCGCCAAAAAGTGATACGTCATCTTCGTCTCACCTGTCTGGACCAATAGGAAAATTAGTTATAAAATGATAATTTTACCTAAGCCCAATCCAAAAGGTGGGTATAAAAAGACAGACCGGCGAATTTTGAGAGGAGACCTTTATCATCTAACGAGCTGAACAGACGTACGCTCGTCTCCGTCACGTTTCATCTTATAACACATAGCGTCAGTTACCTTGTACTCTGGAACCAATAGTTAACAACGAGAAACTTTACTTCAAGTGCATCATCAATCAACTACAGTGTTCTAGTGCAGTTTATTTTAATATTGTGCGGGAATAGCGAACAGAAAATAATTTATTGTCAGTATTCATGATCCATTTTTATCAGAAGAGGATCGAATTTCTGTTCTTGTGCGAATTAGTGTTGAAAGAAAGTAATCTCTATAATCCGATTACTTAAGTGATAAAAGGTTTTAATTAAAATAATTAAAACCACGAAGGTAAAAGTGCAATCATTATTATTCTTGATCTGAGCGCAATAACTTGTATTTTGCTACCATAACCTGTACTGACGCAAAACACAAAAACAGTATTTACGATTACACCACGTTTCGATTTATTATTCAAATTTGTTATTAGTAAGTAAGCTATATGTTAGTTGTAAGGGTCCTCAATTGAATAATATTGTCATTAGAAAAGCAAGCGTTAATGAAACGTACGATCTTACAATAGATCGTTTTTTTATTTTAATTACTTGGTCATAGTAACTTCAAATTTTTTGATCAATTGTATCATTGGATACTGTGTAGGCATAATTGTTTTCTTTCGTGTCTCAAAGAATTCACAACTGAGATAATAATAACGATAATAATAACAATAATACTAATAGTAATAATTGTAATAATTTTATATTACAATAAATAGTATCTGGACTTAACCAGATTTATAACTCATGTTCTGAGCAAGCCGTATGAGGCATATAATAATTAAGTTTTCATTGTACAACTTTATATGTTACATTATGTGTATTTTTTGAATTCTCTAGAAGGGTGCAAATAAACCCATTATTAACAGCATCACCTGATTTGATTTATTTTATTTTTTTTCTGAATAATTAAATAGTTTCTTTTATTAAACTTAAACAACCTTCTGTTGTGTTTGACATATTGGAATAGCATCGCCAAAAAGTGGTATTCAACTATTTTAAATTTTCAATTCATCTATTAGTTTTTATGAACGGGTTTTACACGGGATTTTCCCTAAATAAATCCGTGTGGCGCCCATTAATTTAATAAACAAGGTGACATAACCTTGCAACTAAAGGGAGTTGATGAATGTAAGCTGAGTTGACAGTTTAGTGAGCTTCAAGTAAACGCAATCAGGTACGTAAAAGTATATGTTTGTTTATGATATTTCCAGACTTTACAGGACTTGACTTACTCAGACTACCTGTAATCAGAAGAAGTTTCTACAACCAGTTTCAACCAGACGAGATCTACTATCAAGCAATCAACTGTCATACTTCATATTTTAATTTAAGATAATCTAACATTTAAATATAATCAACTTTATTATTTTTTGTTTAATACAAGGGAATTCTTTAAAAACAAGAGTATTTAAACCATTGTAAACACTGTGAGTAACTTGAATGTTGTATGGTAAAATACTTTACTACATTGGTCACCTTCAAGTAGAAACAACCATTCTCAACATTGAGTTATCTCCAAGGAACACTTCACCCATAGATGAATTTTGTTTTAATGAGACTTTTAATACTTTAACCACAAATTTAAATTTAAACAACAACCACTCTTTTATTTATTTTTGTTTCAAGTTAATTTAAACGTAACGTAACTTCGATTATAATAATAACATAATAATAATTTTAAAGAAGAAAACCCCTGAATAACATTGGTTATAAATTGACGATACCAACGTGGGACTTTATAAAAGGAGGAAATACCAAACCTAATAAACAAACCTAATAATAAAACCCCTAGTAATTATAAAATTGCTTATAAATTGGCGCACCAACTAGTGTGGCTTAAAAAATATTAAATAAATATATTTTTTATATTTTATATTAGCCCGGCAGACACGAAAGGACTACCATGCCTGACACACGAATAGGTGATACCATGGAAAATCAACCAGTTTTTTCCGCAGGATGGATAGACGAGTTTTTCAAAGAATTCGGCCAGACACTAAGGGAATATGATAAGAAAATGAGTGATGACGAACGACAACGAATCGGTCAGAGGGTAGAAAAATTCCAAAGAGACAGTGAGAGATGGATACAGGAATTACCAAACGATGACAACTCAGAGATAGGAGAAGTATCAAATGATGAATCCATGGAAGAATTAAGTATACAATCCGAAGACACTGATAAACAAACTGAGGATAAAGAAGACTCGAAAGCATTGGTGCCCGAGGATACACACCATAGGAATGAAGAGAACATTCAGCATAAAGAAGCTATCATTAAAAATGTAAAGGACAAGGTAATAAAGAAAACAGGAGAGAAAGAGACAAAGATAAAGAGAATAATACGCTCTAAGAAAACAAGGATTACAAAGGAAATATTAGAAATGACTAGGAGTGGATTAATTAACTTCGTAGACAACCCAATTATTCGTCATAGAGCAAGGACCAATGGTAAGAAGTATAAACAAGACTTCATGAAATTATTAAAAATAAATCACCATAAAACCGTGGGTAAAAAATTAAATAAGAATCCGATTCAAGTAAATATACCGACAAATAAAATACACCAAACAAAATCAATTGACTCCTTAATGAATAACCAACCATTAAAATATTTAATTGATAACCCAGATGACGGAACGATTAAAACAATGTTACATGCCAGTGACTATGTTATGACGGAGAAGGTCATAAACAACGAGGTATTTAAAGTGAATACTCTTAGAAGGAAGAGGCTTCACAGGGAGAAGGAAAATGATCAAGAACGACTGGACCAGCTTATTGAAAGGTACGCCCAAAGAATAAGGGAAATGCGGAAAAAGAGGGACCAAGCGATGGAAGAATCCAACCAGGAAATGAACAAAGGTCAATCAGGATTAGAAGATGGGCCAGACATCAATAATAGCCAAGGTCCGGAGTACAATGAACACAATAATACCAAAGATGATGAGAAGAAGAAGGCAAGGAAACGGGGAGCCAACGACTATCTAGTAGCCGCTAAGTGGAAGAACCGCTTGATAGTAAGGTATCTCCAAAACCACTAGTACGGAACATATGTCAGATATCCCCAATTATAGACCCAATAGAGTGAAAGAGCACAAATAACCCCATGAATATCGACGAATAAGAAATGATGAATATTAAGGAGAAATAATATGTAATAGGAAGCAACATTCCTCACCCAAACGTTTATGTTATAAAAAAGTAAACTATCTATATTGGAAAAAACCACTACTATAAACAAACTTATTTGTTGTTAAATTACCAAAAATATTGAAGGTAACCAATTAGCTATAACTAGTCAATCTACCTTACCAAGTTACAAAAGTGTGTAGATTTAAGATGTAAACTAAACCATTTGTTATGATGAAAATGTACCAGACCTATTACCCCAGGGGATAGGATATTAGATAAGGTCAATCAAATGATTTAATAAGAAAATGCAATTACTGTACTATACCTAGAAAAAAAAAATATGTATCCAGATGAATATTCTATATGACATAATGTTTATAAAATGATTAAAGTATACCTCTCATAAAACTCAAATATAGTGTATAAAATCGTCCAGAATAAAGGTTCACCCAACTAACCTTTGAAGGAGTAGAGAGGCAGTATAACAAAGTGTGTAAAATAAAAAGAAGGACATTATTATGGAATGTAAGGAAAGAAAAATTAATATTGGTGAAACAAACCATGAAAACCCCAAGCATGTCTATGAAATTAGATATTAGATGTTAGTATATTGTCAAATGAAATTGTAATTACAGTATAGTATATAGTGTATAAAATCATCCAGAATAAAGGTTCACCCAACTAACCTTTGAAGGAGTAGAGAGGCAGTATAACAAAGTGTGTAAAATAAAAAGAAGGACATTATTATGGAATGTAAGGAAAGAAAAATTAATATTTGTGAAACAAACCATGAAAACCCCAAGCATGTCTATGAAATTAGATATTAGATATTAGTATATTGTTAAATGAAATTGTAATTACAGTATAGTATATAGTGTATAAAATCATCCAGAATAAGTGAAAACCACCATCACTTGAAGGAGTAGAGAAGAAAAATAACAAAGAGTATTAATTGTAAGAATAACTATTGTTATAATGAAATGAAAGGAAAGAACAATGTTTGTCAATTATCAAATATGATACATCATAAGAATATGTCAGAGAACATCAGAAAAAAAAAAAGAGAAAACCATTTAGTATACAAACAATGTAAGCCTGATAATTCAGGAGGAATATAACTCGTTAAGAAAGATTTAATAGACTGTAGTGAAAACAGAAATATATTGTGAACTCTAGATAGAACAAACAAGTGCATAAGTATTATAAGCATCTAAACGAGTGTATAATCTTAAAAAATATTTAAATGAACTATAACAAATTGTTAACTAGTAAATAAGTAACTATATAGCTGATAAAAGCATAACTAAAAAACACCAAGTCTAAAGGAAGTAATTACCTGTAAGAAAGAAAGTATGTTAGCAAGTATAAAGATAGAAATGTGATCTAAATGAAAACCTCTGATACCTTGTATATTATAGGGAATATATTATATTATTGAATACGAATGATATGTGATATTTTTTTGAGTTGTGATAGTGCAACTATTGCCAGGTGCAATGTTTATTTTTACTCAGACAGAGAAGAGTAATGCCTCTGAATCTGAGAATGTGTAGGGAGGAACGGCAGAGGATGTTAGCCATAGTGAGCCACCCTGATTCCAGAACCTCTACTACAGTTAGGGAATTATATTGTTTTATTATATCAAGGAATATTATGAAAGAATCTGTGAGGTATAACTTATTATAACCATCAAATGATCACGAATGCAAAGATATGTAGTGAGAAAGTAGAATGTAAATAAAACAGGGAATAATTAACTTGAGAAACAAGATCCATTATAGTTAAATGATTTAGAGAGTAAGCAGCTTGAAATTACTAGTAAATTAAGAATTGTACTATTGTATAAAAAAAAAGCCAACCTAGAGTAATACACCAAGAATATGTTCAAAAAAATCTAGGAATACAAGAGAAAATTTCTTTATTGAAGTATACTAAGAAACTGACATGAATTGATAATTTTACAAAATATAAATTTTTCAAATGATCAATTTTAAAGAGGGTGTATTATGTAACATCACAAGATGTCACCTAACCTAAGTGTATGTTATTAGATTTCATAAAACAGAATAACCATGTAAATAGGTATAGAATAGTCAAAATAAACAAGGAAGAAGAAACCAAGAGAGAAGAATCAAGCAGAAGTGCCATGGGAAACAGTAACCCAATAGCTGTTTGACACTACCACTAGACTGAGACTAAAACGAACTAATGGACAGAATAGATTTAAATTCAACTGTCAATTCAGTAAATGGTTAATGTCAACCGAATGTCATTTATAAACAAAAAACAAACGAATTAGCAGTTAAATACTGTGAAAGCAAAATCAGCATTTTTCTGATGATAAATGTGACTATGAACAGTAGATAATGAATGCCAAAACCAATGTTAACAATGGCAATATTGTAGGAACTAAGATGTATTTCTGCATCAAATATACCTGTCAGAAAAGAGAGCTAACTATATAAGAGAATCTTATACCAATAAGATGTCTCTGTAATTTACCGGATTGAGAACCCATAGGCATTATAAAGGCCAAATTTCAGTGTAGGCGATATTCTACACTTAACAAACTTAGACCAAACATTAGTCAATAATATGACTATCAATAATTATCACCAGTGCAAAATAAAATGCACCAGAACAATGGTTATGCATTAACATAACGAAAAATGATATTAAAACGATAGGTTTAGCCACGATTTTATTTGTAAATAGTAGCTCAAAACTAACTAACAGTAAACAAAATGTCATTAGTCAGTAGGATCATTTATTACTATGTATAGAATTAAGGTGTAAAAGTAAAGTTCAGTGAAAAAAACGTCAGTACAGTATTAATGGAGTCCACACATAAACATTTGTTTAATAAAATGTTATGTGGAAACGAGAAAGGTTAACTAAAAAGTGTAAAATCGGCGACTCATAAAGAGCAGACGACAGTAAGAATAGTGTACCCGAACATTGATTTTCTAACAATGTCGGTTAAGGTGAAGATAATCCGAGATCGAGTGATATCAATTTAAAGGAAACAAAACAATCTTTAATTTGATAATAATATCAACTCAATCGTGACGGTATTAAGTGTATGACAACTGTTAGCATCATTTTATAAATGCATATCAGGAATCTGTGTACCATAATAATAACAATGACAGCAGAAGCGACCTGTCAATCATCTCAACATTCGACGGTTAGAAAAACCGTTACCAACCGCCAAAAAGTGATACGTCATCTTCGTCTCACCTGTCTGGACCAATAGGAAAATTAGTTATAAAATGATAATTTTACCTAAGCCCAATCCAAAAGGTGGGTATAAAAAGACAGACCGGCGAATTTTGAGAGGAGACCTTTATCATCTAACGAGCTGAACAGACGTACGCTCGTCTCCGTCACGTTTCATCTTATAACACATAGCGTCAGTTACCTTGTACTCTGGAACCAATAGTTAACAACGAGAAACTTTACTTCAAGTGCATCATCAATCAACTACAGTGTTCTAGTGCAGTTTATTTTAATATTGTGCGGGAATAGCGAACAGAAAATAATTTATTGTCAGTATTCATGATCCATTTTTATCAGAAGAGGATCGAATTTCTGTTCTTGTGCGAATTAGTGTTGAAAGAAAGTAATCTCTATAATCCGATTACTTAAGTGATAAAAGGTTTTAATTAAAATAATTAAAACCACGAAGGTAAAAGTGCAATCATTATTATTCTTGATCTGAGCGCAATAACTTGTATTTTGCTACCATAACCTGTACTGACGCAAAACACAAAAACAGTATTTACGATTACACCACGTTTCGATTTATTATTCAAATTTGTTATTAGTAAGTAAGCTATATGTTAGTTGTAAGGGTCCTCAATTGAATAATATTGTCATTAGAAAAGCAAGCGTTAATGAAACGTACGATCTTACAATAGATCGTTTTTTTATTTTAATTACTTGGTCATAGTAACTTCAAATTTTTTGATCAATTGTATCATTGGATACTGTGTAGGCATAATTGTTTTCTTTCGTGTCTCAAAGAATTCACAACTGAGATAATAATAACGATAATAATAACAATAATACTAATAGTAATAATTGTAATAATTTTATATTACAATAAATAGTATCTGGACTTAACCAGATTTATAACTCATGTTCTGAGCAAGCCGTATGAGGCATATAATAATTAAGTTTTCATTGTACAACTTTATATGTTACATTATGTGTATTTTTTGAATTCTCTAGAAGGGTGCAAATAAACCCATTATTAACAGCATCACCTGATTTGATTTATTTTATTTTTTTTCTGAATAATTAAATAGTTTCTTTTATTAAACTTAAACAACCTTCTGTTGTGTTTGACATATTGGAATAGCATCGCCAAAAAGTGGTATTCAACTATTTTAAATTTTCAATTCATCTATTAGTTTTTATGAACGGGTTTTACACGGGATTTTCCCTAAATAAATCCGTGTGGCGCCCATTAATTTAATAAACAAGGTGACATAACCTTGCAACTAAAGGGAGTTGATGAATGTAAGCTGAGTTGACAGTTTAGTGAGCTTCAAGTAAACGCAATCAGGTACGTAAAAGTATATGTTTGTTTATGATATTGTCCAGACTTTACAGGACTTGACTTACTCAGACTACCTGTAATCAGAAGAAGTTTCTACAACCAGTTTCAACCAGACGAGATCTACTATCAAGCAATCAACTGTCATACTTCATATTTTAATTTAAGATAATCTAACATTTAAATATAATCAACTTTATTATTTTTTGTTTAATACAAGGGAATTCTTTAAAAACAAGAGTATTTAAACCATTGTAAACACTGTGAGTAACTTGAATGTTGTATGGTAAAATACTTTACTACATTGGTCACCTTCAAGTAGAAACAACCATTCTCAACATTGAGTTATCTCCAAGGAACACTTCACCCATAGATGAATTTTGTTTTAATGAGACTTTTAATACTTTAACCACAAATTTAAATTTAAACAACAACCACTCTTTTATTTATTTTTGTTTCAAGTTAATTTAAACGTAACGTAACTTCGATTATAATAATAACATAATAATAATTTTAAAGAAGAAAACCCCTGAATAACATTGGTTATAAATTGACGATACCAACGTGGGACTTTATAAAAGGAGGAAATACCAAACCTAATAAACAAACCTAATAATAAAACCCCTAGTAATTATAAAATTGCTTATAAATTGGCGCACCAACTAGTGTGGCTTAAAAAATATTAAATAAATATATTTTTTATATTTTATATTAGCCCGGCAGACACGAAAGGACTACCATGCCTGACACACGAATAGGTGATACCATGGAAAATCAACCAGTTTTTTCCGCAGGATGGATAGACGAGTTTTTCAAAGAATTCGGCCAGACACTAAGGGAATATGATAAGAAAATGAGTGATGACGAACGACAACGAATCGGTCAGAGGGTAGAAAAATTCCAAAGAGACAGTGAGAGATGGATACAGGAATTACCAAACGATGACAACTCAGAGATAGGAGAAGTATCAAATGATGAATCCATGGAAGAATTAAGTATACAATCCGAAGACACTGATAAACAAACTGAGGATAAAGAAGACTCGAAAGCATTGGTGCCCGAGGATACACACCATAGGAATGAAGAGAACATTCAGCATAAAGAAGCTATCATTAAAAATGTAAAGGACAAGGTAATAAAGAAAACAGGAGAGAAAGAGACAAAGATAAAGAGAATAATACGCTCTAAGAAAACAAGGATTACAAAGGAAATATTAGAAATGACTAGGAGTGGATTAATTAACTTCGTAGACAACCCAATTATTCGTCATAGAGCAAGGACCAATGGTAAGAAGTATAAACAAGACTTCATGAAATTATTAAAAATAAATCACCATAAAACCGTGGGTAAAAAATTAAATAAGAATCCGATTCAAGTAAATATACCGACAAATAAAATACACCAAACAAAATCAATTGACTCCTTAATGAATAACCAACCATTAAAATATTTAATTGATAACCCAGATGACGGAACGATTAAAACAATGTTACATGCCAGTGACTATGTTATGACGGAGAAGGTCATAAACAACGAGGTATTTAAAGTGAATACTCTTAGAAGGAAGAGGCTTCACAGGGAGAAGGAAAATGATCAAGAACGACTGGACCAGCTTATTGAAAGGTACGCCCAAAGAATAAGGGAAATGCGGAAAAAGAGGGACCAAGCGATGGAAGAATCCAACCAGGAAATGAACAAAGGTCAATCAGGATTAGAAGATGGGCCAGACATCAATAATAGCCAAGGTCCGGAGTACAATGAACACAATAATACCAAAGATGATGAGAAGAAGAAGGCAAGGAAACGGGGAGCCAACGACTATCTAGTAGCCGCTAAGTGGAAGAACCGCTTGATAGTAAGGTATCTCCAAAACCACTAGTACGGAACATATGTCAGATATCCCCAATTATAGACCCAATAGAGTGAAAGAGCACAAATAACCCCATGAATATCGACGAATAAGAAATGATGAATATTAAGGAGAAATAATATGTAATAGGAAGCAACATTCCTCACCCAAACGTTTATGTTATAAAAAAGTAAAATATCTATATTGGAAAAAACCACTACTATAAACAAACTTATTTGTTGTTAAATTACCAAAAATATTGAAGGTAACCAATTAGCTATAACTAGTCAATCTACCTTACCAAGTTACAAAAGTGTGTAGATTTAAGATGTAAACTAAACCATTTGTTATGATGAAAATGTACCAGACCTATTACCCCAGGGGATAGGATATTAGATAAGGTCAATCAAATGATTTAATAAGAAAATGCAATTACTGTACTATACCTAGAAAAAAAAAATATGTATCCAGATGAATATTCTATATGACATAATGTTTATAAAATGATTAAAGTATACCTCTCATAAAACTCAAATATAGTGTATAAAATCGTCCAGAATAAAGGTTCACCCAACTAACCTTTGAAGGAGTAGAGAGGCAGTATAACAAAGTGTGTAAAATAAAAAGAAGGACATTATTATGGAATGTAAGGAAAGAAAAATTAATATTGGTGAAACAAACCATGAAAACCCCAAGCATGTCTATGAAATTAGATATTAGATGTTAGTATATTGTCAAATGAAATTGTAATTACAGTATAGTATATAGTGTATAAAATCATCCAGAATAAAGGTTCACCCAACTAACCTTTGAAGGAGTAGAGAGGCAGTATAACAAAGTGTGTAAAATAAAAAGAAGGACATTATTATGGAATGTAAGGAAAGAAAAATTAATATTTGTGAAACAAACCATGAAAACCCCAAGCATGTCTATGAAATTAGATATTAGATATTAGTATATTGTTAAATGAAATTGTAATTACAGTATAGTATATAGTGTATAAAATCATCCAGAATAAGTGAAAACCACCATCACTTGAAGGAGTAGAGAAGAAAAATAACAAAGAGTATTAATTGTAAGAATAACTATTGTTATAATGAAATGAAAGGAAAGAACAATGTTTGTCAATTATCAAATATGATACATCATAAGAATATGTCAGAGAACATCAGAAAAAAAAAAAGAGAAAACCATTTAGTATACAAACAATGTAAGCCTGATAATTCAGGAGGAATATAACTCGTTAAGAAAGATTTAATAGACTGTAGTGAAAACAGAAATATATTGTGAACTCTAGATAGAACAAACAAGTGCATAAGTATTATAAGCATCTAAACGAGTGTATAATCTTAAAAAATATTTAAATGAACTATAACAAATTGTTAACTAGTAAATAAGTAACTATATAGCTGATAAAAGCATAACTAAAAAACACCAAGTCTAAAGGAAGTAATTACCTGTAAGAAAGAAAGTATGTTAGCAAGTATAAAGATAGAAATGTGATCTAAATGAAAACCTCTGATACCTTGTATATTATAGGGAATATATTATATTATTGAATACGAATGATATGTGATATTTTTTTGAGTTGTGATAGTGCAACTATTGCCAGGTGCAATGTTTATTTTTACTCAGACAGAGAAGAGTAATGCCTCTGAATCTGAGAATGTGTAGGGAGGAACGGCAGAGGATGTTAGCCATAGTGAGCCACCCTGATTCCAGAACCTCTACTACAGTTAGGGAATTATATTGTTTTATTATATCAAGGAATATTATGAAAGAATCTGTGAGGTATAACTTATTATAACCATCAAATGATCATGAATGCAAAGATATGTAGTGAGAAAGTAGAATGTAAATAAAACAGGGAATAATTAACTTGAGAAACAAGATCCATTATAGTTAAATGATTTAGAGAGTAAGCAGCTTGAAATTACTAGTAAATTAAGAATTGTACTATTGTATAAAAAAAAAGCCAACCTAGAGTAATACACCAAGAATATGTTCAAAAAAATCTAGGAATACAAGAGAAAATTTCTTTATTGAAGTATACTAAGAAACTGACATGAATTGATAATTTTACAAAATATAAATTTTTCAAATGATCAATTTTAAAGAGGGTGTATTATGTAACATCACAAGATGTCACCTAACCTAAGTGTATGTTATTAGATTTCATAAAACAGAATAACCATGTAAATAGGTATAGAATAGTCAAAATAAACAAGGAAGAAGAAACCAAGAGAGAAGAATCAAGCAGAAGTGCCATGGGAAACAGTAACCCAATAGCTGTTTGACACTACCACTAGACTGAGACTAAAACGAACTAATGGACAGAATAGATTTAAATTCAACTGTCAATTCAGTAAATGGTTAATGTCAACCGAATGTCATTTATAAACAAAAAACAAACGAATTAGCAGTTAAATACTGTGAAAGCAAAATCAGCATTTTTCTGATGATAAATGTGACTATGAACAGTAGATAATGAATGCCAAAACCAATGTTAACAATGGCAATATTGTAGGAACTAAGATGTATTTCTGCATCAAATATACCTGTCAGAAAAGAGAGCTAACTATATAAGAGAATCTTATACCAATAAGATGTCTCTGTAATTTACCGGATTGAGAACCCATAGGCATTATAAAGGCCAAATTTCAGTGTAGGCGATATTCTACACTTAACAAACTTAGACCAAACATTAGTCAATAATATGACTATCAATAATTATCACCAGTGCAAAATAAAATGCACCAAAACAATGGTTATGCATTAACATAACGAAAAATGATATTAAAACGATAGGTTTAGCCACGATTTTATTTGTAAATAGTAGCTCAAAACTAACTAACAGTAAACAAAATGTCATTAGTCAGTAGGATCATTTATTACTATGTATAGAATTAAGGTGTAAA
This sequence comes from Magicicada septendecula, assembly GCA_034769895.1. Classification (NCBI taxonomy): domain Eukaryota; kingdom Metazoa; phylum Arthropoda; class Insecta; order Hemiptera; family Cicadidae; genus Magicicada; species Magicicada septendecula. Next base: position 848,501,562 of record CM068367.1, read on the forward strand.
AGTAAAGTTCAGTGAAAAAAACGTCAGTACAGTATTAATGGAGTCCACACATAAACATTTGTTTAATAAAATGTTATGTGGAAACGAGAAAGGTTAACTAAAAAGTGTAAAATCGGCGACTCATAAAGAGCAGACGACAGTAAGAATAGTGTACCCGAACATTGATTTTCTAGCAATGTCGGTTAAGGTGAAGATAATCCGAGATCGAGTGATATCAATTTAAAGGAAACAAAACAATCTTTAATTTGATAATAATATCAACTCAATCGTGACGGTATTAAGTGTATGACAACTGTTAGCATCATTTTATAAATGCATATCAGGAATCTGTGTACCAATAATAATAACAATGACAGCAGAAGCGACCTGTCAATCATCTCAACATTCGACGGTTAGAAAAACCGTTACCAACCGCCAAAAAGTGATACGTCATCTTCGTCTCACCTGTCTGGACCAATAGGAAAATTAGTTATAAAATGATAATTTTACCTAAGCCCAATCCAAAAGGTGGGTATAAAAAGACAGACCGGCGAATTTTGAGAGGAGACCTTTATCATCTAACGAGCTGAACAGACGTACGCTCGTCTCCGTCACGTTTCATCTTATAACACATAGCGTCAGTTACCTTGTACTCTGGAACCAATAGTTAACAACGAGAAACTTTACTTCAAGTGCATCATCAATCAACTACAGTGTTCTAGTGCAGTTTATTTTAATATTGTGCGGGAATAGCGAACAGAAAATAATTTATTGTCAGTATTCATGATCCATTTTTATCAGAAGAGGATCGAATTTCTGTTCTTGTGCGAATTAGTGTTGAAAGAAAGTAATCTCTATAATCCGATTACTTAAGTGATAAAAGGTTTTAATTAAAATAATTAAAACCACGAAGGTAAAAGTGCAATCATTATTATTCTTGATCTGAGCGCAATAACTTGTATTTTGCTACCATAACCTGTACTGACGCAAAACACAAAAACAGTATTTACGATTACACCACGTTTCGATTTATTATTCAAATTTGTTATTAGTAAGTAAGCTATATGTTAGTTGTAAGGGTCCTCAATTGAATAATATTGTCATTAGAAAAGCAAGCGTTAATGAAACGTACGATCTTACAATAGATCGTTTTTTTATTTTAATTACTTGGTCATAGTAACTTCAAATTTTTTGATCAATTGTATCATTGGATACTGTGTAGGCATAATTGTTTTCTTTCGTGTCTCAAAGAATTCACAACTGAGATAATAATAACGATAATAATAACAATAATACTAATAGTAATAATTGTAATAATTTTATATTACAATAAATAGTATCTGGACTTAACCAGATTTATAACTCATGTTCTGAGCAAGCCGTATGAGGCATATAATAATTAAGTTTTCATTGTACAACTTTATATGTTACATTATGTGTATTTTTTGAATTCTCTAGAAGGGTGCAAATAAACCCATTATTAACAGCATCACCTGATTTGATTTATTTTATTTTTTTTCTGAATAATTAAATAGTTTCTTTTATTAAACTTAAACAACCTTCTGTTGTGTTTGACATATTGGAATAGCATCGCCAAAAAGTGGTATTCAACTATTTTAAATTTTCAATTCATCTATTAGTTTTTATGAACGGGTTTTACACGGGATTTTCCCTAAATAAATCCGTGTGGCGCCCATTAATTTAATAAACAAGGTGACATAACCTTGCAACTAAAGGGAGTTGATGAATGTAAGCTGAGTTGACAGTTTAGTGAGCTTCAAGTAAACGCAATCAGGTACGTAAAAGTATATGTTTGTTTATGATATTGTCCAGACTTTACAGGACTTGACTTACTCAGACTACCTGTAATCAGAAGAAGTTTCTACAACCAGTTTCAACCAGACGAGATCTACTATCAAGCAATCAACTGTCATACTTCATATTTTAATTTAAGATAATCTAACATTTAAATATAATCAACTTTATTATTTTTTGTTTAATACAAGGGAATTCTTTAAAAACAAGAGTATTTAAACCATTGTAAACACTGTGAGTAACTTGAATGTTGTATGGTAAAATACTTTACTACATTGGTCACCTTCAAGTAGAAACAACCATTCTCAACATTGAGTTATCTCCAAGGAACACTTCACCCATAGATGAATTTTGTTTTAATGAGACTTTTAATACTTTAACCACAAATTTAAATTTAAACAACAACCACTCTTTTATTTATTTTTGTTTCAAGTTAATTTAAACGTAACGTAACTTCGATTATAATAATAACATAATAATAATTTTAAAGAAGAAAACCCCTGAATAACATTGGTTATAAATTGACGATACCAACGTGGGACTTTATAAAAGGAGGAAATACCAAAACTTATAAACAAACCTAATAATAAAACCCCTAGTAATTATAAAATTGCTTATAATACGTACTGAACTGATCGCAGCAATCAAGTCATTTCAAATCACTGAAGACATACCATGGAAAATGTAGACTTCTCTAAATGCTATGCCAAAAGAGGATCATGCTGACTTAATTAATAAAGAAGTACTATATAATTCCCTATGTTAACAGAATTCTGAGACTCTTTGTGTCCATGAAACGGTAGCTCTTGCTTAGGCAATACTCAATAATTGCAATATCTGCAACATCTGCAGGACAATATTCAGTTGAAGAAAAGATGTTATATGCTTTGCAGACTTTTTGTGTCTTGTAATATCTAAGGATAGCATATTTAAATTATTAAAACAATTTCTAGACCACACACTGTTGTCATTAGAAAATAAAAAAAACATATCCAACAAAATAGTTTGAGTATTTTTGACATCAACCAGTGAGTATTGTAGTATTGAGAAACACTTAACATATGCACATATTCCGTGTTTTCCTCATTATATTGACTTCTTAAATTTAGCAACACAGGACATGGCCTACCATTTTTAACAATGTTTTTCTTCTCTGTAGTACTCCTTTAGTAAAAAGGATTCATTAAAAAGCTTTAAATAATACACATTTCGGCTCTCTTGGTTTAAATAACTGTGCAAACTTTCTGTTCAGAGCTTCACAACTGGCATATGTTCAGTGTTAAAGGCATTAAGAGTATCAAGAAAGGAAAATATGCATGCCACAGATTCCTCACAAGAAATGAAACATGTAGCTTGTAGCGTAGTATTGAGATTGTATATGGCGAGGGGTGTAGACAAATATTTTTTAGTTCCCAACCCACCAACATAAAATACTTATTCACATAATTAATTTAAAAAATTGGTATGGAGAACCATACATGACTTCCATGTTCTAAGATTTATATTTAAAATCATTTTCGAAATGAAATATTACCAAAGAAAATATGGTGGTACCACATGTATACCACCTCATGTTATCGCACTCGATTTTCACTGATGATGGCTGTCGATGACACTGCCGAAACGTCTGGTTTTGCATAAAACATTGGGCCACGGCCAAACAGCCCATAAGGAAGTTTCACAACACACTACTTCTTTGTTGCCGATAACATAATACACACATAAACTAGCCATCAGGGAGGTCAAAATATTTTCCAGAGGAGAAAAATATTTATATATTTTTCATACATACACACATGCACATATTAGTTTGTAATTCTTATATCATAACAGAAATAAGTACACAGATTGTATTAATTTATTAAAACATTTATTGCTTCAAAATATGTATCAAATTAATGGCTTGTAAAAGTTAATGTTTGATCTCCATTAAGTAGTGCTCAAGTTTCAAAATCCAAATGAAGTAAAATAAGTATTCATGTCTAAATAAAAATGGAGATTATTTATTTTATAAAATTATTAGGCATGCACAGTGGAAAATTCGCTACTGAATGTCATACATTGTTGTTAACTAACGTAGTGTGTCCATTGAATGGCTTCAACCTTCATATCAAAACATTTACTTATTGATTCCTGAGAAGATTGTAAGTACTAAATTTAATTTCTTAAAAATATTATTGAGTTAATAAATTATTAAGTCAATTATGTTCGTAATAGCATATGAGTAACTGATTTTTACTTCCATGTTCCATAAGGAAATGGAAGTATGGTGATGGCAAAAAAAATCGTGTTTGAGATAAGGGCTGATTCTGATTGTACTACCCTCAAAACATGGAAGAAAAGTCATTTTTCGACAAGTGTCTGTGTGTAGAATTTTTTCTATGGCAAACGATAACTGCTGCAAATTCAAACAGAATCAAATAATTTGTTGCATACCTCCTGAGTTGTAGAGGACTCAAGGCCTATTGATTTTGATGAAGACTGGTTAAGGGGAAATGGTAGTTTACCTGCAACATTTTACGTTTTAACAAGAGTAAAGTACTTGAAAATCCATTTAAACTTTTTCAAACAATGGCAATTGTTAAAAATAAAATAATTTTGTTGCCAGGTAATAAAATTATATTTTTTTAATTTTAATTTAAATCATGTATGAGTGAAAATATATTGTTCCTGTCAGGCAAGCATATCTCAATTATATAATGTTTACGTTTCCAAAGTTTTATTATTGTGTTTACCGCAATAAAAAGGCAGGGAGGACAGCAGGACACACACACACATTTCGCATTATTTCTGGCCTCACTCATGTTTATTTTCTTACGTTTGCATGCTTTTTAAATGGAAATCGGCAAAACCCACACCAACACAACGTGTGCAAGCCGAAAAGTTGTCCAGCGAGGTCAGCGATTTGCTTCCTGTGGATCGCTGCCCAGTGTAACTGCACGTGTTTGCAGAGGAATGGTTCATAGACAGACTTTTCATCTTTAGGGAATGAACCCTCTTCAAGATACTCAGGGTCCATGAGAGACTTCGAAGCGCTCCTTCTTTTCCGTGTGTTTGTTCTGTAAAATGTACACTAGCTTTACTTCTACATTCGCAGCTTTACTCTGAGCAACGCTCCATAGGGAATGTTGAAAATTTTTGTCCACAGTGTACCTTTATACTCACTAAAACCTGCTCTGATGTTTTGATTACGGACATCATAATATTAAAACTTTGGAAACTTGAGCACTACTTAATGGAGATCAAACATTAACTTTTAGAAGCCATTAATTTTATACATATTTTGAAGCAATAAATGTTTTAATAAATTAATACAATCTGTGTACTTATTTCTATTATGGTATAAGAATTACAAACTAATATGCGCATGTGTGTATGTATGAAAAATATATAAATATTTATCTACTCTGGAAAATTGTTTGCCCCTCCTGGAATATATTTTGACCTCCCTGATGGCCAGTTATTTACTAGCCTGTGTGGAATATAGCTTTATGACATGGATCAGAATGGTTGGTGTTAAACAGAAGACACAAACTTATTAAGGAAGAAATGTTTTGCTGAGAAATTTATAATTATACGGGTGAACAGAATCGTCGTTCAGGAAATCAGAAGATGAATGGAAAGAAAGAAAGACTCAATTTTAAAAAAGAAAAATGACCAGTATAGTACTGACAGGAAAGACTTTGATAACACTGTAGATGTCATTCACCCTTGGCCGATAACTCGCAGCGAGAGTCCAATTTCATTACAGGAATCAGATCACAGCTCCCTTTGGCCAGCTCTTTGTTCGACCTACAAACATTTTATCCAAAAGTACATTCCTTCCTCACGAAGTTTGAGGATAGTCTTCACCCACCTGGCATGGGGGTACCATTTTAGCTGATACGTCATTTCTTCAGATCTTAAGCATCCACTTATTTGATGTGTTGTCACCATACCTAGCTCTGCTTCTTGTTAAATATAAATCTTAGAACATGGAAGTTATGTATGGTTCTCCATACCGATTTTTATAACAGGGAATTACACAAATCTTAAAAAAAACATATGATTGTATCAAAATGAAGGCTTGTGGAATAGCTTTTACCAGTAGATCAGTACTGGTGACTACAAATTTGAAGTGTTAAAAAATGAACTATCTGAATCTAATTGTAATAAATGAAAATAATATTCTTGGATTTCATTGTCCATGACGTGTCCGTTACTTAACTAAATACCACTATTATATTAATGACTCGGAACACAAAGTTTTTTATAAGTAAAAACATAAAGTTTTACCTTACAGCCTAAACTGGTTTTCGCCTTTAAAAGGCTTCTTCAGAGGCTGCCGCTGGTAGCGCTGTCCGTCCTGTTGTGGGCGATGGAATCGAATTTTGAAAGATCGATGCTGTGTGTGTGGGGTGAGATATGTTCGAATAATGAGTGTGATTTGAATTGCGTCTGTTCTTTTAGGATGTCGTTTTTATTTGTTTCTGTGTGTTTGTATATTTCCAATTGTTCTAGAGTGTCTAGTTTTCGGCCTTTTGTGTGTACGTGTAGAATGTTCATGTTATTGTCGATGTTTTTATATGTGTGGTTTGCTTCAATGAGGTAGTTTGCAAAGGTGGATTCTGTAGTGGAGTGGAGTGCCTTTGTGTGTTCAATGTATCTCTGTTTGAAGCTACGTCCTGTCTGGTCTATGTAGAATTTGTTGCAATTTGAGCAATTTAGCTTGTAAACACCGGGTAGATCGAATTTGTTTTGTCCTTTGTGTGTGTGTTTTGATAGTGTGTGTTCTGTTTTGTTAGTAGTTTTGTAAGCGATTCTGTATCCTGCTTTTTTGAATTTGTGGGCTATTTTTTCAGTATGTTTGTTGATATATATTAGTGTTATGAATTTGTTGTTTTCTGTCTTTGTCTGTTGTTTGTTTTGTGTTTTGTGTAGGAGTTTACTGACTATTCTTCTGTCATATCCGTTAGATTCTGCTAGATATTTTATCGTGTTTAGTTTGTCTTTGTAGTCTTTTTCATCTAAGAGGATGTTGTTAAGTCTATGTATCATGGTTCTGAAGGCAGCTAGTTTGTGCTGTATTGGGTGATTGGAGGAGTTGTGTATTAGTGTGTCAGATATGTGCGTTAGTAACTGTTCACAGTGTCTTTTGTTTCCCCTGTATAGTATTATATTGGAAGAAATAAAATGAAGACCTGCCTTTGCTTAGTTCTTTGAAACAAAAAAATACCATGCTTGTAGTAAAAAAATAAAAACTTATTATCGATCAATTAAAACTCTCTTTATAAAATAGTTCTTTGAAACAAAAAAATACCATGCTTGTAGTAAAAAAATAAAAACTTATTATCGATCAATTAAAACTCTCTTTATAAAATACTAGCAGAATACCCGTGCTTCACTACGGAGTTTCATGTTGTACGTAATGAAAATGTTAGTTTAATTAATAAAGTTCAATTAAAGTAGGCTTCTTAAAAATAAATAGCTGTTGCCCACAACTTCATTCGCGTGGTCTTCAATTTAATGCGATAATATATTTAGAACAGAATCTATTCTATTGGGTTGCCATAGTAACCAGATCTAATAGTTTTTTAAGACCGCAAAGGACCCCCCAGAGGATCGTATCGAAAAAAACACCTGTCCTATGTTGGTTCTCCCGTTGCGTAAAATATTTGTGCCAAGTTTGGTTGAAATCGGTCCAGTGGTTTAGGAGGCGATGTGGAAGACCCCAAAGAACCCCCAAAAGGACCCCATCGAAAAAACACCTATCCTATGTTGGTTCTCCCTTTGCGTAAAATATTTGTGCCAAGTTTGGTTGAAATCGGTCCAGTGGTTTAGGAGGCGATGTGGAAGACCCCAAAGAACCCCCCCAAAAGACCCCATCAAAAAAACACTTGTCCTATGTTGGTTCTCCCTTTGCATAAAATATTTGTGCCAAGTTTGGTTGAAATCGGTCCAGTGGTTTAGGAGGCGATGTGGAAGACCCAAAAGGACCCCATCTAAAAACCATCTATCCTATGTTGGTTTTCCCGTTGCGTAAAATATTTGTGCCAAGTTTGGTTGAAATCGGTCCAGTGGTTTAGGTGGAGACGTGGAAGACCCCAAAGGATCGTATCGAAAAAAACACTTGTCCTATGTTGGTTCTCCCTTTGCGTAAAATATTTGTGCCAAGTTTGGTTGAAATCGGTCCAGTGGTTTAGGAGGCGATTTGGAAGACCCCAAAGAACCCCCAAAAGGACCCCATCGAAAAAACACCTATCCTATGTTGGTTCTCCCGTTGCGTAAAATATTTGTGCCAAGTTTGGTTGAAATCGGTCCAGTGGTTTAGGAGGAGATGTGGAAGACCCCAAAGAACCCCCCAAAAGGCCCCATCAAAAAAAATACAGAAACCTTCGCGGGCGTGTGCACAACAACTCACCGAAGTTTCATTGCAATTGGATGAATGGTATAGGAACGCATACGGGACAAACAAAGAAACATTCATTTTTATATTATAAGATGTAAACTATACCATTTACTTGACATAAACCGTGATAGTTAAGCTAATGTACAACATATATGTATTAATTATACTCATAAATGTTCCTCGATAGACACTCTATCTATTGGCGAAAACTTGAATAAAATCCGTTCAGTACTTCCTGAGATTAGCGATTTCAAACACAGAGAGAAAACGGACCGACTTTACTTTATACTATGTATAGATTAGTATTTCAGTATTGCTGTATGTCTAGAAATTTTGGTCCTGAGCAAAAGGAGTGAAGATGCAGTGGATACATTTAAACATTAAACTTAAGAAATATATGCATTTATAACAGAGAAAGGTGTTTGGAAGAAAAAAATGAAAAACTTTGTAAATCAATGGAGAATGCAACGTCTAATTGCGGAAACGACCCGCCCTGTAGTGGCAAACCATCGTTACTGACGACTCGCTTCCGGGCAGTCGAGCCACATCAGCCCGTCTCTAAGCTCCGGGCAATGCCTTAAGAGCGCCCACGGAGACGCCCCTCAGACCTGGCGACTGGCTGGAGCAAATCACTCAGAGATGCCCCCATGATATACATGCCCATAGTGTATTCGTGGACCGCACCACGTGTGAACATTCCACGCACGAGGCAAATCGAGAGGCTTCTCATCTAGTTCGGAGCGCGTGAACTCGTGCTATTAAACTCATACGAGAACTCGCACCGTGTGAACGCCGCTTAAACTATAAACAGTAACTATATACACCAACTATAACTGAACTACTACACTATAAACAAAGAAAGACTATGACACGAAACACACGAATTAATGTAGGTGTAACTATAGTAACAACTCAGTAGCGTTCACACTTTAAACACGTAAACAAATACAAAGTTGCCCGTTCGATTTCTCGAGTCGCACTAGAAAATTTCAAGCATGTTTGGATTCATTCGAGTCCGTGCGAAACGTGCGAGTGGGGAGGGCGAGCACGCACGTCAAGTGTTCACACGGGTCGAGACTCGCACGTGGTTACACGCACGAGTCGCTTCTCGTACGATAACTAGCACCGTGTGAACGCTGCACTCCTTGTACCGAGCTGCACTGTTAAAACCTGGCGTTCTTCGGGCTCCGGCCTGGACAATACAAACGAACAAGGGCATGAGACGCCCGTGCATCTTCTGTCTGTAAAGCTTGACCGTTGGGTTTTGCCAATGTTCTACAAACCGTTATAACAATGACATTGTTCTACTCCACAGGGTCGTGGCAAGCTTCAATGTCTGAAGCCAGCTTTAACTGAATGCCAGCATATCGGTACCCGATTACCATGCTCTGTTGAACGCTCGGCAGGGTTAAGCATACACTGGCGAAAGCAACAGTTACTTTAACAGATTTGTTGCGAGAAAATACGTCCAACACCGAGACGAGAACCATAACGCATAGCCTTCGCCGTTGCCCGTTTAAAATGGTTTCCAGTCTTGGGTCCGGAGTTGTAATGGTTATAAACACTACACAACAGAACGAGTAGGTACCGATATCTCTACTGTTAACCAGTGGCGAAGCTAGTAGTTAATGAATGGGTAGGCAAAAATCTTACCTTACATTTTTTTAAGGAATCACTAAAAGGACGGTGGTTCAAATCGGACGCTGAGGTAGAGTTTCCTGTTAGTGAATGGTTCCGCAAACAGCCGTAAGAATTTTACTAGCAGGAAATCTACAGATTAATGCAACAGTGGGACTCATGTCTTAATGTTAATGGAGAATTCTTTTGAAATCGTTGAATAAAAAATGCTTTACAGCTCTAAACGTGTTTCTATTGAACAATCCGTATATAAGTCATACACAATAATACAACTGATTGAACTTCAAATTTTTACACTTGATTAGTTTCTATATATATGTTTAATGTTACAAACAATTCAAATAACAATCTTGATCATCTGTTAGTTCAGCGGAATAACAGGCACATTTTTAATAACCGCATAAAATAAACACTTATAAACAACACAGCGCGCTTTAACTTAGCTGTTGGCACCAAAGAAGTGAGACATGCCTCAACGCTCTGTGTACAGCGCGGGACAATCCCCCTTCCCCGCACTTCCCTATCATGCCCCATCATCCCTATCAGTCGGCTGAATCTAGGAGCGTCTGACGCGACTGGACGTGACAGGACTGGACTGGGTTGGTGTGAAAGCAGCCTTAGTTCAGTACTGTTTTAAAGCGAGACGCATTAAATTCTTTCATACTGAGTCAGTCCAGTCAAATCCAGTCCAGGCCAGTCACGTCAAGACTGGCGTTGACTCAGCAGGTTGAATTTTCGTCAGTCCTCGTTCGTCTTGTAATCACTTTACACGCTGTTGATTTGTCTGACGTTCTGTTCTTGCAAAATTCCTGCCACATATAAGCTTACGATGGATATTGAAAAGTTAATAATTTTAGTGAGAGACACTAGTGAGATATACGATGGGAAGCATCCTAAGCATCGAAATAAAGATGCTATTGCTAGCATATGGAGAGCTATTGCTGTTGAATTGGAAACTACAGGTAAGTTTATTTGTTTTATAGAATGTAACTGAATAACTAGGAAATAAATAAATACATTAACATAATGAATCAAATATAAAATAAAACCAATAGCGTTTAATGCATAAATCGTAATACAATGATTCTTATAAATAAATAGGTCTTTAGATAATGCAAAATACAAATTTAGACACTATTTTTAAATTAAATTTCAAACATAAAGTGTCAAAAATTCCAAAGTATTCGCAATGTCTTTGGTTTAAAAAAAATGCTAATAATATTATGAGTTTATGAATACGTTTTTTTCATTTTGCCAAGGCACGGAACCTACTGGAGACATAAAATAATTCTTCAGTGTTTCTCTAATTTTTATGGCTTCTGCGCTTCCTCTGTGAACTGATGTAGGAATTAGAGATGGAAGATCATTCACGCTTCTATTTTCTTCCAAAAAGTTATTTTCTAAAGTACCATCTCCCTCTATTTGCCTTATGTAATTGTGTAACACGCATGCGCTTCGTATTGAAGCCTCAGCTAATTCTACATTAGTAGCTATAGGTTTCTGAAAAATGCCAAATTTTTTGGTTAGTATACCGAATGCACATTCTACAGTTCGACATGCAGCTGATAATCTGTAATTAAATATACGTTTCGAATAATGAAGCTGCCTTCGAGCATGTGGTCTCATCAGATTGTTTCGCAATGGAAAAGCCCCGTCACCGACTAAATAAAATGGCATTAAAATATCTGTGCCTGGCATTTCTCGAGGATTGGGAACGTTCAGTCTGCTCGACATAAAAGCTTTTCCCATTGTTGATTCATTAAAAACGCTACTGTCATTGTTGCGTCCATATGCACCGACATCTATTATTATAAAGTTACTATTAGCATCTGCAATTTCCATTAGAACAATTGACTGAAAGTGTTTATAGTTATAATATTGCGAACCCGCTTTTGATGGGCATATTATTGATCAATGTTTCCCATCTAAACTACCAATACAATGAGGCATTTTACAGATGTCATAAAATGATTCTGAAATCTCATTCCATTTTTGGGTCGTTGGCACAGGCATGTATGTGGGTTGCAAACGTTTTCATACTGCTCCATTTAACTGTGTAACAATGCTGTGGATGGTACTCACTCCAATTCGGAATGTATAACTTAAGGACGCAAACGATTCTCCCGTAGCCAGATACCTAATAAAGAACATACAGTTGATAGATATCTAAAAAATTTTAAGTTTTTTGGGTTATTTAATAAAATGCACTCATCAGTGCCACTTGTTTTTTCAGATACAGATGAAAAATTAAAGTGGCAGAACCTACGAAGCAATTATATGTGAGAGAAAAGAAAAGTAACTCATACTACTTCAGGTTCTGGAGTAGAAAGTACTAAAATAAGTTGGCCATACTATTCTATGATGTCATTTCTAGACGAGAGCCTGAAACTTAAAAAAAACTGTGGGGAATATTCCAGAAATGTATAGTGAAGAGAGTGGATCCCACTATCCCTAGTGGATCCCAAGAAGCAGGTAACGAAGTTCATGACACAACTAATGATGACGCCAACAACAATGAAGAACAGAGCTCTGAATTACAATCGAGAAGTAACGCTTCTATCTGTGGAAATGTTTCCAGAAACGCATCCACTGTATCGAAAAACGCAAACTTAGATCCACAAATGATAATGATATTGATTTAATGTATCTACAACATTTAAAAAAAATGTCAGCAGCATCTGAGTAAGCAAACGATCCAGATCTTTTATTCCTGAAAAGTTTACTTCCGAGTATTAAGAAACTGGGACCAATAGAAAATCTTGAATTTAAAAGCGAAGTTATTCAGTTACTGAAAAGTAAATTGACTCCAATTTCTACATATTATTCCAATCCATCTTCAGCCAGCAGTTGTTCTTATGAACATTATCCACAACAAGTAATGGATCATTCAGCCCAATATATTAACAGTCAGTCACAGTTGCCTTCAAATGCTGACAGTAATTCAAGAATTGTTCTTAATTAATGTTTAATTAATTTTTAATTTAATTAATTTTAATTAAATATAACATATAAAATTTTTGTCTTATCAAATATTTCAAATATTTTTTCTAATAAATCTAAATAAATGTACGTTATTTTCTATTTAATATTGTTATTTATTTTGAACCTTTTTTTGTTTTACAACAAAACTGTATTTTGCGTGCATGGCTCAGTACAATGTAAAATGAACAAAATAACCAATTTGTAATTAACGTACAAAGTAATTATTTACAACAATTAATTTCTAATACTGTATTAAAAAAGTTCATCAAGACTGTAACATGTATGATATAACAAAATGTCTCTGCAAATTAACAAGTAAGATATTTTTATAACATATTTTGTACACTTACCTCAAAAATATTGATAATCGTTCTTCTGGTTGAATAGCTCGGCGGTAATTCATATTTTTCATTAATATTGTATCGTGTAGCAAATTTTTTAAATTGAGAAAACTATCCAAGCTCATACGAAAAAAAGTTATAAAATTTTGTTGAGTCTTTCATTAAATCTGGAAACATATGGTTAAATGATCCAAATGTATCTCTCTTTAAATTTATAGGATAGACCCATAGTTTTCTTTGTTGTTTTTTTCTCCCTTCTACGAATAATTCTACGAAGAATAATAAACTTAACAACATTTGCATCCATCACGTACAAATCTAGTTTACGGAATAAAATAGAAGTTTTATACGTACGTCACAAGCCAGTCCCGTCAATGACTGGTTTGGTGTGAAACCCCTTGACTGGACGCGACTGACGTGACTGGACTCGGCAGGACTGGACTGGGTTGGTGTGAAAGCAGCCTAAAACTGCGCGGAGACGCTTGTAATGTGTTGCCGTTGTATAAACCGGCAAAACGCTCAGTTAGTAGCTATGTTCGTTTTCGGAACTGCCGTGCAGCAGATACTACGTACCTATTTGTGTTATGTTCGTTTAGTCATGTGTTTCTCTGTTTGTCTTTATTATTTTTAATTCGATTATTTGTGTTCTGATTTATTCTGTGTAAGTATAATGAGAGTCAGATCCCGTTGAACCAGGACCCTCTCTTCTCCCAGTGAATGCCAGAAAATTATCTAAAAAGAACACTTGGTACAAGAAAAAATTCAAATTAATTTTTAGGTTAAGTCTAGGCCTATCACAAATGTATGCTGCACTAAATAAAATATATTTGTTCCCATCCTCAGATTAGTTTATTTGCTTGGACATTAAATCCATTCTCCTTTCCTTTTGCTTCGTAAAATGGTCAATAACCAATTCGTTGAAGTTATGAGTTGTTTCTAGCATTTTGTTCTGTTGAACACACTTCCAGAGCACTTAGTCTGTCCTCTTTCATTGTGTTACGTGTAAATGTTTTAATACTTTTGAGGGTTGAGAAACATCGTTCACTTTCTGCTATAGTCACTGGAACTGTACAAATAACTTAATTTTTAATAGTTTTACCAGTTCGGGAAAAATAGTAACTAGATTATTTTTTTATAAAAAATTGAGTAGAACCAATGCGCCAGTTGCCTTTGCGAAGTCGGGTCTGCTGTCTAGAACTACCAGTTCATGTTTTAATGCAGTTGCATTTAAATTAAGTTGTTTAGCAGCAATTTGTAACTGTGTTTCTAGGAAGATGTTTAGAAAACATGTTGGCTGCAACAAAACTGCTATTGCTAAATGGTCTGAAAATTAAAATCTGTCGTCTGCGTTGGTCACTATTATGTCACAAACTTCTTTAGTTGCCTTCTTGTTGCTTTACCAAAACGTGACCTTTTTGGATTTTGAGACAAGTCTCCAAAATCATTTTTGTAGACAGACTGGCATCAAAGTCAATATAATCTCTGACATTTTGGATGTGTGACTTGAATGAGGTGTGTTTTAATATTGTCAATTTCCACTTGCTGTAATTGATTAAATAAAATGTCAAAACATAATGTTGTTGAAAGATGTTAACCAAAAATTAAAAGCATCACATTATTTAATGTGTTTTTCAGTCCTAATGCTTTCTGGACGGTTGACTTGTCACCTTCATCATCAGCTGATTTTTCAAGAGCAGCGGAAATGTCATTTTTATGAACAAATACTATTGTTACACAACGGGATTTACAGTTCCACCTGGTACTTGGGAGACGTTTCTTTACTACTTCATCTAGTATGACAGTTAGTGTAAGACCTTAAAAAAAATGTTGTAAACCCATCTAAAGTACAGAAAAATATGTTTAGGCCTACTTGTTTGTTTTGTGATGCAGCACGCTCAGTAATTAAGTTTAGTTGATGGGCATAGCAATGTTATGTAAATACTGGGCGTTCTCGTACACGGCTTTGACGTTTGCTTAAACACCATTTTGTTTTCCACTCATTTCTGCTGCCTCATTTCTGTTTACCATATTCCATACAACTGGGTGTTGGATCGCCTTACATGATAACTGCAAACATCAATGTCGTGTAACGGAGCTATCGGAATGCTGAAAAACGTTGATCACTTGAGCCATGAACAACAAGAACATGATAAGAAACTGGATAGTTGTGAAGACCAACAGCAAGAAGATGCGAATAATCGAATAGATCGGTGTTCAATGCGTAATATCAAAGTATGGATACAGTTTCCTATGGAACAGATGACAAGACTGCGCGAATAAAATATAAACTTCATGTAATATCAAAATTTAACAAATTCGGTGGCGATAATAGTACATATTATCGCTGAGAATAGTACTTACATTTAGTACCGGTAGCTGAACACCGACACAAAATGTAGAACTAATGTTTCGCTTGGTGGCATTAATATGTCGCTCAAGTGTAGACTTGTGCCTGCTGTTGAATCACTGTGCACAAATCACAGAGTGCTACATTCCACCAAATAGTGTAAGAAATCTCGACAGAATCAGTTGGTCTATGTGTGCTTGAGCAGAGTCACCAGTCTGAAAGAACTGTACTTGACAAATTCGAGAAATGACTTCAAGTTCTACCACACTGCAGGTAGTTCTGCACCCACGCTTAAAGAAATGTGCGATAATACTGTAGACTGGAATCATATATAATTTCGGCTCTGACACAGCTAAGTACTGAATGAAAGCACTGAATAGGCGCTTAAAGGTGTAGCGGTCACAGGACCGTATGTAATATTTAAGACTAGGTTAATGAACATAGAGGAAGCGAAAAGTGTGCTGGAGCTTAACAGAGTGACAGGATTTGCAATCAACACATTATAACAAAATAACAAGATTTATTAGATTTCACGTTGGTGACACAATGTTCCAGTTTCACACTGTTCTTTACATATAGTCATCAATTTATAGTATTTAGTAAATGGACATAAAAGACATACATAGCCTATATATTTTTTTCAGACTAGCATACCCCATGAGGGAGAACAACGCGAACCTTAATCCAGTAGAAATGACGGACCATACAAACGTTAACCCTACCACTTAATTAAAGAAAACACCAATAACCTTTGAAGAATGATTATAATAAAAATAATGGTAATAAAGATAATCTGACTCCACATAGCTTAAGCAAAGCAACCATGCTTTAGTAGAACAGTTTAACCACCCCATCATGGTGTATGTTAGACAAGTTACAATGGAACCAGTTACAATTTTTACAACTTGAGTTCTTGTGACCTTGAGATATTTTCAATTCTTAATAAGTTGTT
This sequence comes from Magicicada septendecula, assembly GCA_034769895.1. NCBI lineage: Eukaryota > Metazoa > Arthropoda > Insecta > Hemiptera > Cicadidae > Magicicada > Magicicada septendecula. Next base: position 848,518,004 of record CM068367.1, read on the forward strand.
ACACGGATTGAGTTGACAGATATTTAATGTCGAAAACAAGGGTAGCCAGTCTATGGAGTTGATGTAGTTTGAAGAGGGATAAATGAAACGCTCCCACCTGTAAGTATGTAGCGACGAACTCAAGTTGAAACCGGATGAACTGTGGATGAGCAGATGTTCCGAAAATTGTCCATGTGCTATGGTAACTGCTTACTGGAAATCGTAGCTGGTCTTTCTGGATCTCTCGGTGTATTTTGATTCTTCCGCATTTCCTGGTCTGATGGCTTTGGGGAGCGCCTTAATGTAGAACTGCTCTGCTGGTAGTCACAGATGTTCGCATAACCACCGATCTTCCCCCTTTTTCCTGACTGAGGCAGGGACCCTGAACGTCTTGAGGAGTCTACTCACACATGAAAAGAATTCAGACACACATAACCTCGGCCGTCAGACCAACGGGAATGTCCTGGTTGAAGGCTTGCTGAAAAATGAGACGGAAACAAGGACTTGTTGGTCGTACCTGCCTGCGTAAAACAAACCTGTCCCAGTTTGTCAAAAATAAAGCCTTTGGCTAACCTAACTGCCACCATTCTGAAATCCCAAACACAGCGAACAGCTGACCACTGCGACTGGTCACTAAATCGCGTCGCCGTAACTTCGACAATGGCACTGGCAGGCACTGCTGCCAACCGTGTTGGTAGCCCTGAACAAGTCTACACGCGCCGGGAAAATTCAAAGTTCCGGCACAAAGGTAAGAATTGTTTTATTTTATTAGCACAAAATAAGTGATATTCAAATGTAGGTAGACTTTTTAAATTTCTGTAGGTAAAAAACGGTTCTTGAGTGTTTTACGGCAGCCAATACAATTCCATATTTTTACTTCTTTAATATCAGGCGAAGCGATCCTTACAAAAATATGCACAATAAAATATATATTAGAAATGCCTACTGAGATTTATTTATTACAAACAGTGTTTATAAAATCATTATTGTGATCATCCAAAAAATCGATTTTGAAATTCCAGTAGAAATAATTGTTTTGATGTATTGATATTATAGTTTTGTTTTAGCATATGTACAAGTGTGTAGCAAACGCGTGCTCACCTCACCCCCCCTCACTCTCACTCTCTCGCACGCGCGCACATGCACACATTCTTGCATACGCGCGAACGCGCACTATAATAAATGTAATTTATTAGTAAGTGGCTTAGCAGTATAGTAAAAATTAGTGAATTAAACATAAAATGTAATATAAAAATAAAAATAGAAGCAATTAAAAGTAACAAAACAATTTAAAATTATAAGAATAATTTGTTCATAAAAACTTTAAAAGTTAGTTAAGTCAGATCAGAGGTAAGGTTTATATACATGCTGTGTGTGTGTGTGTGTGTGTGTGTGTGTGTGTGTGTGTGTGTGTGTGTGTGTGTGTGTGTGTGTGTGTGTGTGTGTGTGTGTGTGTGTGTGTGTGTGTGTGTAGGGGGTACACAATTTAATTTGATAAATAATGTACTTAGTAATCTAGTTAAAAAATATAGCGAATGAAATACATGAAATGAATTAGGTTAAGTAAATAAAATTTTATAAGCACTGTTTATTAAACTCAGCTGTCATTACAACTGGTATTAATTTTTAATCTGTCTGAGTAAAAAATGTAAATTTTAGTTTTTCCATTAGTCTTTGATAAAGAAAGCATAGCACATCAGGTATAAAAAGTATCCTCTCACATCAACAATAAATTAATTATCTTATTTATCTAAGTATCTGCAAGTGAAATTGATGCAAATGCCGCTGTTCGCAACTGACAGAACAGTGTACTGTGTGTGTGTGCGCGCGCGCGCGCACACGTGTGATATTTAAGCAAGAAACGGGATATGTGTAAGTTGCATTTGAGAAAGATTTTGCCAGGCTCCTAGTACTACTTATTATAGTGTACTATTTACTATCATTTATGCATTGTACCGGTACCCTATTATACATTTCACAATTACTCTTGTCAAACGCTGTCACTATTCTAAGATCTTTCAAGCAAGGATATACATGTCCATCCAAGCTGTGAATAACTCATTAACCAGTAAACAATTGACAAAATGTTCCGAGTAATTATGTTTTAAATTAAAATCAACAGAGATAAACTGGTATTTTAATTTGGCTTGAGTTAGCCCTCAGTCACTTAAAAGTAAATTATATGCCCGGCATCTAGAAACAGTAAAACTGTTGGATACATAAGCTAAGTCAGATAGTAAAAATCTGTTGCAAAGTTTCTGAGATTGCCTCTTACAAACTCATAAAGTAAAAAAACTTACAAACTTTCTCCATTTACAATACTATTAGAGATATTAACAGGAAAACAAAATGAGCACAGAAGAAAAGTACAAATCAGTATTTGCAGTATGCCTTTATACGGTATAACATATAGGTCTATGTATATGCCATGTTACGTTATATGGAATATAAAGTGGGATTGTTAAATAAAGTTTAGTTGTTACCGTTTCATCTGAACTTTGCTTATTAAATTTAAATTCTATGAAAACAATGCTATGTTTATTTTCAGATGAATACTACTGCTGTAAAATATGATTTTTGCAGCACAGAGTTCAGTAAGAGTCGTTATTGTAAAGACCATATTAGAATTGTTCACAAAAGAATGCCAAAGGTGAGCAAAATGAAATAACTAAATTTACTTGCACTTTGTGTAACAAACAGTATTCCCAAAAAAAGAATTTGCAGCAACACATCATATCAACCCATTCTTCTGAGCCAAAACAAATTTATGAATGTGATATGTACACTTATACAACAATTGACCAGAGTAATTTAAAATGTCACATATTAAAAATACATAAAAGTGGCAAGAAATCCTTAGCACAATCTTTCATGTGTACTCTATGTAGTGCAAAATACGAGCACAAACAGAACCTCATAAAGCATGAAAGAAAATATCATAACATTGGAAAACCCTCACTTTTGGTTGAAAGAAAATGTCCTATTTGTAAATTCATAACAAGGAGACCAAAGCGACATAATCAAGAGAATATTTACAGTCATTTTGAAAATGTACATGGCATTTTTATGAAGTTTGAACATCACAGTTTTGATTCTGTCGATGAATTTAATTTGTGGAAACAATAAATTGAAAAAAAACTTGTTTTGTTAAACAAAACTCAAATAGGAATGTATCTATTTACCAATACCACAGAAGTGGTTTTTACAGGAAACGAGGTGTTAACAAACATCACATAAAAATTATGGGCATGTGTAAAATAAATGCCTTTTGTCCAGCAATGATCAAGATGAAAAAATTAAAAAATGATACTTTGCATGTGTCATATCTTTCTACACATGTTGGCCATAAAAATGAGTTAAAACATATTCACTTGACGAAGAAAGAGAAACCAAATTGCAACTCATTTAGTAAGTAAAATACCCCATGAGGAAATTTTAAACGATGTCAGGTGTTCTATATCAAATTGTGATCTACAAAGAATTCACCTAGTGAACAAAAAAGATATTATAAATATTGAAAAAAGCTTTAATCTAAATGATGAAGCCACAAAACATCCATTTGACCCTGTAAGCATCGAAGCTTGAGTTGAAGATCTTAAAACATCAAAGGACACTGCCTTAGTGGTTTATAAACCACAAGGTGTAAATAGTTTTGAGTTTCCTCAACTGAAAAAAGAAGAGTTTTTGTTATTGTGTATGACCAAATCACAAAAAACTATTCTACAAAAGTATAGTAGTGACGTTGTATGTATTGATGGTACCCATGACCTTAATAACTACAACTTTCAGTTATACAAACTTCTAACAATAGATGAAACCAGAGAGGGATTTCCTTGCACTTTCGTGTTCACGAATAGAGGGGATGAAACCGTTATAATGATTTTTTTGTATCAAATAAAGTCTGTATTAGGATGTATTACAACTCATACATTTATGTCTGACATGGAAGACACCTTCTATTCTGCATGGTGTAAAACAATAGGCACTTCAAATAATTGTATTTATTGTACATGGCATGTATTAAGGGCATGGAAGACCAATGTAAATACAAAAATTAAAATAAACAAAAAGCGAGACTGTGTTTAAAATGTTACAGGCTCTGTTGTATGAACTTGACGAAGACACTTTTAAAAAATGCTCCATGAAGTTTTAAGAAGACTGTTTAATGATGAAGAAACACATTCATTTTATGAATATTTTATAAAACAATATATTAATAAGAAACAATGCAGATCATGGGTCTACTGTTATCGGATTCATTTAGGCACAAACACTAACATATCAATAGAAAATTTTAATAAAATATTGTTATCTAAAAGGAAAACGGATTAAACGACTGGATAAAACAATCTGTGCCATATTACATTTGCTCAGAGATAAAATTTTTGATCTGATAATTAAAATGAAGAAAGGAAAACTTGTGAATAAACTGCAAGTATTAAGAAATCATCACAAAGCTAGTATGTTGTTGGACGCAGAGAAAGTTTTGACAACTTTAGATGACAAGTGGCAGGTCCTGTCATCCACACAAACAGAATTTTATACTGATAAACGGATTAAACACTGCACATCATGTCATTTACAGTGTATACACTGTAACTCTTGCTTTCATGAGTTTTTGTGTTCGTGTATGGACAGTGCCATACGAAACAATATGTGCAAACATACTTTCATCAACAGTACAGTTTCTGACAGACAGTTCACAGCAAAAAACAAACGCTTACAACAGGACACTAACTCCAAGGAACAAATCCAGGCAATTGCTTTGTATTTGCTTCTTAACCATTAAAATTTATTACAAATATATCACTACTGACTCGGAACACTAATTTTTATTTAGTAAAAATTTAGTACTTTTTCCATTGGACAGGAACTGAGCAGAAGAATTGTAGTGTGCAACAAGTTACTATTGCTTGATAGGATTGATGTTGAAGACAGTGACGATAATTCACTGCCAGTGAAGAAAATGAAAGAAGAAAAACCACAGCCAGAAACGGTAGTAAAGAAAGAAGTGACAAGAACTAGGACGCCTTCTGTTAATGTATTATGTGTTAATGTATTTGTGGAAATTTTCTATTTGTCTTTTGTTGCCGTTGTAGAGGAGTAAAATGTCGTCAACATACCTGTGCCAATATATTATTTTATTGGTGTATTTGTTGTTGTTCAGTATGTGTTTCTGTTCTATGGTGTGTACAAATATTTTGGCTAGTATACCTGATACAGGGGAGCCCATGAGCTCCAACCACCCAACTCAACACAAACATGCAGATTTCAACTACATGCTCCATAGGCTCACTTCAATACCCCTAAACACACATGACTACCAAGATGAATTAAACACAATCAAATATATAGCAGTCAAAAATGGATACAACCCTGAATTAATTAATAAACTACACAAATGAATCCTAAACACAAAAAGTAAAACACATCAGACCAACAACACACAACCCAGCAAATACATAACACTTACATACTACAATTCCAATACACATAAAATTGCAAACACGTTTAAGAAACACAATTATAAAGTAGCCTACAGAACCAACAACACCATTAGAAAACACATAAATAATACTAAAAAAGACACTGACATATACAGCAAAACAGGGGTTTATAAATTAAATTGTAATGATAGTCACCAATTCTACATCGGCCAGACGGGAAGATCTTTTTCTTCCAGATTTTCAGAACATTTAAAAGCCCTCACCACAAACTACATACATTCCACATTTGCCACACATTTACATAACGAAAACCACAGTTACACAAACATAGAACACAACATGGAAATATTACACTACTTACCTACAAGTAGAAAACTAAACACAGTGAACAATTTGAAATATACAGATATCACACACTACAACCAAACAACATATTAAATGAACAATTACATTATAAATCACATACACTATTCGATACACTGATCCAAAAACACAATTTGAACCTCAGCGCCAATCCCTTCCCACCATCAACCCCCACCACACACACCTATAGTCCATAACGGTTATTCTGTAATCGACATTCAGTATTACTCCCACTGAGGAAGCGGAACATCACCTCGAAACGTTTGGGGAGGTGACAACGAATAGTAAGTTCATACGTGAAAGTTTATATATATTAATAAAAAAAAAGTAAATTAAAGTTTTTACTATTACTAAATGATAAACTAAAATTCAGCGTAGGCAAGTTTACCAGACATAAATAAACTATTTTTGTGCCAACGGCTCAAACACATATGTAATTGTGTTCGTACTTAAAAAAAAAAGTTTTCATCTAAACTGTACCGTTTAATTTATTGCTATATTTTCTGGTTTGGAGAGTGAAATGGATCAATCGGGGTCGCCTGTTGACTTCAGTATAAAGGGAAGTCATACATAGTCAGAGTCGAAAAATGATTTATGACACGTACAAGTTAATCCCACTTCTGACACCACTGTTACGACGGTCTACTTGATAGTCGTAGGTACAGTGGAAACAAAATACAAGACACCATTTAAGTCACTAATCACCAGCTTTAATTTTCACAGTTAAACAGTTCGTAATTAACAACATAAGTTTAATGGAGAAAGTTGTGTTAGTGGTTAAATTCACAAGCAGAATGATGACTGTTGCACACCACTATATAAAAAATTATTCCGATTAGCGAAGCTTCACAGCTCATCGTCAGATCGGATATGAAACAAATAACCTGAAAACAAACCCTTCACCCCACCCCACCATGCTCACACACAAGCTATAATTCAAATGTCCCTTCCCCACCCCCTAAGCCCTGTCCCTCCATCTGGACAGTTACATATTTTTCTAGCAAATTCCTTGTGTTTCAGTGTTGTGTGTGTTCCTTTTAAACCTACCCGTCTTTCTCAACCACAGATGTGGGTATAATGTAACAGATCCGAAATTAATAAACGACGGGATAGCAGCAGTGAAGACGATTTGAGTTATAATAACAGCAAAGGGGACATTAATGTGGTGGAAGAACTGAGCTAAATGTTTGTAACTGGGTTTAAGTAATTATATGCTATTTACTTAAATAATTTTGGAATAATATTTTTTCAATAGTATTGTCTCTTCTGTTCTTTATGGATACCTTACACCTGCTTGTTTTTTAAAACACAGTCATTTCACATTCGAGCCTGTTATTTATGTACTTATTCAAACAAATTAAGATGGCAGTGAAATGTTGACTATATACTACTACGTTTTTCCTGAATCGTAACATGTACACAGTGTATTACATACTCCAAAACATACAATGTTTTTTAATGTCTAGGCTCGACTAGGAATGTAATAGATACAACATGCTAAAAATTATAACTTTTTATAACTCGGTGAAATATGTGTATGGTCCCTCTATATTGTCTATTGCTTGTTTCGTCTTACAAAACGTCCATATGTACTGTTTAGTCGTGTCGGATTAGAAATCGAAATCCAAACTTACATAGGCCTACGTAGACTCGTCATTCAGGGAGCAGGCTAATATTGTTCCCGCCTTATCCTAACTACAACGTGCGCGACTGCTTCAGGTCTGTACTTAAACTATATTACTGTATTACTATCTAAGTAGAGTCAGCGTCTACTGATTAAGTAATTTAAATTATTCAGTAAGCATATGCAAATTAGTAAGCCTGTGCTTACATGATTTTTACTCACGAGTCTTACAAACATTATTGTATGATTCTTACTTGTGCAACATGTGTATGAAGGGCTCTTTTCGGCATTATAGGTGGAACGTACATGAGTGAAATTCTATGAAGCAAGGATCTGTTCTTGCGACATTGAGTAAGTTGTGTATTTGCGACATCCCTGTACGTTGCGTATTATCGTTCCTCCAGGAAAAAGTCCTGCTTGTAGAGAAAAGAATGAGGAAAACCAAAATTGTGCAACTTGTTCCTAAGTTTTCACCCCCCCCCCCAACCCCGAAAAAAATCCTGAGTGCGCCTCTGACCTCAATAGACAATAATCTGAAGACAGCTCCGTCAACAGGGCTGTGTCTCCCTCCCGCATGGCGACCAGGTCTATCGCCCTTGTAGAGCAGTAGTTGGGCAACCTCACGTTACCGTGGTCCTAATAAAGGTCTCAATGATGAGAAGCACGTCGGGCTTGTAACGGACTAGGAACTATCCGAGTTCTTCGAGACGGGGCAGAAATCGATCGGCATTCAACGCCACTATGACGAGGTCACGCTGCAGGGAAGTTATTTTATGGACGTGGAACATTACAGAAGGTCTATAGGGGCTGCAGCTTTCGCGAAGAAGCGGAAACTTTTCAGTCGGGGTCACCGTGCTAAGGCTTGAAGTGGTCTTGAAGATTCGAGCCACTTCGATGAGGTCGAATTCCTCGAGGAAGGTAAACTCGGCGAAGATAGAAGATGACGAAGAAGAAGAAGCAGAGGCTGGACGCTCGCTCCGGGAGGCGACAGCAAAAGCTGCGCTTTGGCTTTATGCGCGATTCAGTTTTTGGGGCGGGGCGCTCGGCATGGTACCCTCAGTAAGAGTGGTGTTATCTATGTTTTTGGTTGTGGTCTGCCCAGCGTCTGTGTTTCTTAGGTCTAGATAGGGTGTGAGGAGCCGCAGAGGATTTCTTCTGCTTCTTCGTTTTACGGAGAGTGTAGAGAGCCGGGGGAGATTCCCACCTCTCAGGAACGGGCTCTGAGTCGGGGGCCAGACAATATCGTAGCTTGCTCCAGTAGAGCAGGAGTGGACAAAGCCCTGGGTTGAGGTCTAGCCGGTGAACGGTGAGAGGGCTCCTTCTCCGGGTGGAGAGGAAAGGCGACACGCTGCTCTGACTGCGCTGATTGCGGGCAGGAGGGATCACATTCTACCCGCAGCCTGCCTAAGGTGCGATTGGTAAATTTTATACCCGTGGTAGTTTTCCGAGTGGGAGCCGCCACAGTTTATACATCAGCGACCACCAGCCGTTGGCATTCTACAAGCCTGAGTTGGGTGTGCCTTACCACACCTAACGCAGGCGACTTCGATGTGGCAGCTACCAAATCCGTGGCCGAAGCGTTGGCTCCTGTGGCACTGCGCAATCTGACCAGTCTCGCGGTTGCGTTCCACTTTGATTTTAAGGCCGCAAAGGCTGGTTAGACCAAGACTGCGCATTCTTGTGTTCAATTTTTCTATTGCACTTTCAACACCGACTTTTTTTAAGCAATCGTTCAAATTATACAAGGTCTGCAGAAAGTGTGGCCATCTGATTTCATTTGCGCTTAATGTGAGAAAAACATTGTCGCATTTCCAAGCTGGCGTATCATCGCAAAGAGATCGTTAGGCCTACGCCTATTTTGCCAGTATACAATGAAGTTAGGTAATGATTTCAAGAAGGCGGTTCCTCACAAATGTGCGGTCTTCGATCTGTTTGCGCGTAATGTTCTCCGTGGCTCTTACGCATCTGAACGTATTGAAGCTTCCACCAGCAATTAATTCTCAATCTCTAAATTTTCATATCCACACACAAGGTGCCACAAGACACCGCGAGACAGTAGTGTGATCTTACTCGTGGCCATCGTGTAAAGTGTAACGTTGACTTCAAGCATTCCGTAGTATATAGATGGAAACGACAATTGCTCTGCGTATCTGTTGTAAATTATATTAAACGGAGTTGATTTTTGACCGGGTGCGATACCAAGACAGGACTCTTCATCCCACAATGTGGTGTGCTGTCAAGCCAAGAGAACCTCCGATTCTGGAACTCCGTGTGTAATTGAATCATCGATGTCCATAGTCTCTTCTTCTTCTACTCCTTCCTCGCCGATTGGTCGCCGTTTTATTGCTGTATAAGTCGAAGCAGAAGAAGCAGCAGTACCGCATCTCCAGTCTATCACAACACTGTACGTTTTGTAGAATTTCATAATTTAATAACTCTTGTTACAGACATATTCTACGACAAAAATAATTCAAATTCCAATACTTGTAAATAAGCTTTGTAAACGAAACAAAAGACAAATTGTTATAATTCTCTTCACACCTCCTTAACTTTTACAACACGTTTTAATATTGGGATACTCTAATTGTTAAATTGGCCACAAATGTTTGTTCAATATTAAGTACTACTAAAATTAACATATAAATTTAGATTTTATTAAAATTGTAAATTTAAATATTACGTTATTAATTGAGGCAGGTTGTTATATTTATTAAAAAAAAATTAAAATTGTAAATTTAAATATTACGTTATTAATTGAGGCAGGTTGTTATATTTATTAAAAAAAATTGGCCGAAGTTCGGAATCGTCTAGGGTAATTTTGTTAATACGAATTGGCGACACTATTGAACTGTTAACTGGGGGGTCAAGATTCAAGATAAAACAGTCGTTCGTAGTACTCGTGCTGAATAAACGAGTGAGAGATTTCTAATATTTTGTGAGGTTACTTAACAGTGTATACAGAAAACAAGATTAAATCTCATCGTACTTTATTTTTTTGTAAATGGATCTCAGTAAATGGAATATTTTTAGTTTCTTGGACTCCAAGTTCATGACAAAATTGAAAACCGTTTGCGTATTTGGTAATTTACTATACAGATTTGTCTTGATAACTTACAGAAATTTATAAACTTATATTAGTATGTTCTGCTAGGAAACTGGACAGAATATAGAAATAACTATTGAGAATGTAAAATAAGTTTTGATTTAGAGATACAGTAACATTTAATTAACTACAGTTTCACTGTATACGTTTTGAACCAAATCAGTTGAAAAAAAATAAGTTAGGTTAAGCTGTTGTTGAACCTGAAGTAATACGACCTGTCAGTTTAAAGCTTGTTTGTAAGCGTCTGGTGTATATTTTCAGAGCTGGAAGAAAAACATTACAGAAGTCATCATATTCTACATAATACGTCAGTTGATAATTATTAATTTTAGTGAGCTGAATGCGTATAGATACTCCATACTCTAAGTGCAATTAGTAGAGGAGTATGGAGTATTGATATAACAGATGCAACCAAAATAATGTGCAATTTTCTTCTCTTAGCTGTTTGTGGAATATTATTGGAAATATATGAAACAGTTGTTTAAAATTTTATACTGTTAGGTAACTGTTAGATGGGTTTCAGTCAAACAACCATGAACATAAAACGTAAAGAATTCTGCCTCACTGGGCAAGTAGAAGATATGCACACAACTTTTGATTTAGATAAATGAAATCAGTTATTTATAGTGTGAACTGAGCAATTCAAAAACTTTATCCACTGAGCAGCTGACTATATTTCAGTGCATAGATTCATTCATGTTATTGTGTATTGTCAGGACATGTTATATTCTTATGTAAATATTTTTATTACAAATTTTCATTTTTAAGTCCAACCAGTAATTACAACTTGCCCCTGGTTGTAACTGGCTGCACAAGTTAAGCCTAAATCCTGACCACCATGAAATTTATAGAACTTGCGTATTTTCATTTCAGTGTCTCTTATGGGTCTAATCAAACTGTGCTGGCAGAAAAGTTATAGTTTTTGTTACACACTGTATCAAAAATTTGCACAATTTAAAAAAAAAAATTAACACTTAAAATAGGTTTTATGTTTTTAGTGTATACTGCTTTGTTGTAAACACTGGTTTTTGCAAACCAATTTTTCCTTCAAAACAACTTGAAATGTTGCATAACAGTAGGTAGGCCTACACCAAAACTTCCCTAACCATTTTTATTTTTCTACAAATTTACCCTTTGCAAACTATATTTTTTCTACAAAATTCTGAATACCTAGGAGTATCAACCTTACCTATTGTGACTTTATCTTTCTCATTTTTTTTAAACTACAGTGGAACCTCGAAAATTCATATCAATTGGGACTAGAGCCCATCTGGATTTTCGGAATATACTTTAAACTGCTAGAATCTTATGTCGGAAAACATTATAACCTATAGTTTGTTCTTTGTTAATGGACGAGGTATTGAACAATTAAATGCTTAAAAAGTAAAAAAGAACAGTTTTAATTTCCGCAATGAACTCCCGTGTGCATCCACGATAGCGCTGTTTTATTGATTCAGTAAAATAACCAAATCACTAAAACAGCACTGGGAGTGTACGGAGGTGCATTCACTGCGGCTGATTGGCAGGTTCTAATTTTTTAGTTCTGATTTTCCGAATTTGTTCACGCTCCAATTGTGACCTTTCTTTAGAATCAAATTTTTTGGTGTATTTTTTCAGTTTATCTTTTTGTGCTTTAATGTCACTTTTGGTTGAAGTCCCCACATTGTACACTTTAGAAAGAGATCCCCCACTTTAGATAATATTTTCAAAATTTCTAACATAGTTTCAATGTAAGATTCATTTTTCACAAGTATCCAAACAAACTGGTAGCTCTTTTAGTAAACGTTTCAAAGAACATCTCCCCAAACAAAACATTAAAAAATTAAGTTCCAGTTTTGCACGCCATTTAGTTGATAACAATCATAATTACACGAACTTCAAGACCAACTTTAGACCCCTGCATATATGTAAGAAAGGCAGATACATGAACGCTGCTGAAGAATTTGAAATATATAAGACACAAAAAATTCTCAGTAATATTAAAGGTAGTGACACAAATAATAGTAAGAATATCCCTGAGTTCCTATTAAATGATCAACTGCAGTTTCATTCAAACTCACTATATGACGTAGTAATTAGTATCCAAGATAAGATTGAAAACACACGGACTACAGAGTAAATAATGTACAGTAATGACAACAGTGCGGGCTCGACTTCAACGCGGTGCGCACTGGCCGTATATGTTCCGTTCATGTTTGTGTTTTGATGTGTTCGTTTATTTATTTTATTTTAATGTATTGACGACCTCTTCTATGGAGTGAAGCACCAGATGATGAGACATACGTCTTGAAACGCGTCGTAGCGACAAAAAAAGTAAGTCACTGACGGAACTATTAACTTAAGTTTTTGAATTAGTTTCAATTGTCAAAAACACACATTTTCTCTTTCCACTAGTTTTACTAACAAAAATACTAGCCATTCCAAACAACACTAATGTATCTGTACGCAAACAAATTTTTATGGTGTATTGAAATAATAATGTAAACAAATGTATAAACATACGTTTTATATAAACATGTACGTTTATATAAACGTATACGACACTGCACAATAACGCGATCATGTAAAGACTCGGAAGTGACTGACTGAGCGTGTGATAGGTGCAAACAAGTTCCACTCGTCCTTGAGTGGAGTGAATGCAGGTGGGTAGTGTGACTCATACCCCTATCATGCCTACCGGCAAGTGCTGAAACTATACTGAGCACCAAAGTACAGACTCAGGAAACAAATTTATATTCGTTTTTTGTTGGATCTGGATTTTCAAGGTTCCAGATTTTTGAGGTCCGAACTTCGAGGCTCCACTGTACTAAGTTTTGAAAATTGAGTTAGAAATTTGTATGACTAATGACAAACTATTCCTAATCTCTTCATTTCTCTGTACATGATAATTTTAACAGCCATAGCAAAAAAGCTATTATATAATTGAAATTGATGGTTATTGTCAAGGGCATTTTTTTATTTTTAGCATATTTTATTATTTTTTCGACTGTGTACACTAATATAGGATTAAATATTTTGTTTAAATATACTAACAAGTTGATTACAGAGCATTTGCATATACATTTGAAATATGAAATACTCTATAGGAAAATCGATTCAGTCAGTAAGCATCTTCTAAACAATATTTCAATAATGTGTATTTGTATTGTGTTATTGCCATTCTCTTTAATGGGATTGATTTCAGGATGTTATCATATATTTTTCAACAGCTTTGAAGATAATAACGTTGATTAGTTGTAACTTGTTTCTTCTTTTGTATGAAGTTGACTTATGCTAGCATCACATTCACCGGTTTTGTCGTTGCGACAGAAACGCAACGAAATATTGTTCCCACTGTGTTCCAACGGATCTGCATAGGAGCTGTCACAATCGACAACAATCGCAGTCATCAAGATGTCTTCACCGAGAGAAGATGTCTTGCTTTTAGCTATTGCTGTAAGGTCTTATTTAAAACGAAAGAAAAATAGGAGATTCGGAGTACATCCATTAAATACTGTGCGTTTACGGGAAGGCCAATACCACACACTGATGAGGCATTTAACATTATGATGAAGAGAAATTTTTCTCTTATTTCCGTATGAGTGTATCATCATTTTCTGAAATATTGTCTGTTGTGAAAGATGTTATTGTAAAGCAGGACACAAGGTTTAAATTGTCCATATCGGCAGAAGAACAATTAGCTGTTACTTTAAGGTAAGATATTGCATTATAATTTATTTATTTTGATATAATAACAAAAAAATAAATAAAAGACCATAATAAAAAGGTGTGAATCATATTAATTTACAATACAGTTCAAATTTCAAGTAAAATGAAATAAAGGTAACGAAAAAAAACTAAATAAGTCTGATAAGCACTACCACTTACTTTTTTAATTTTTACTGTTGTTAATAACATTATTACAACCATTCAAGACAGTTTGAAGCACTTATTATTTCAGAAACTTAAATAGAAGTTGACACAGGGATAAATATACTCATTTCAGAACAACAAACTGTACTTTATTGAAAATCGATGTAACATCAAATTAATTTTTTACTTTTACTTAATAATATTAATTTCCAATTACTTCACTAATGACACTAAAAACATCAGAATTACTGGCAGATTCAGAGGGTGTTGGAGAGAGAATTTGATTTGGCTGTTGATAAGGTTCGCTGTGTTGTGATTGATGAAAAGAAGTTTGAGATGCATTAGGGTTGTGCTGAGTATTTGGCTGGTTATAGTAAGTGGGAAAATGGCTATATTGACTGGATGGCTGGTTGAATTGAGGTAGACTGTTTGGGTAGTTGGGTGTTGTCTGGGTTGGTATGAAGTGGGCAGGTGCTGAAGGACATCCAAACAAGGCTTGTTGCATGATTTCGTTAAATTTAATTCTAACAAACAGCTTACTTTCAGTTGGACGTTTTTTCATCATTGGCAAAAATGATAATAAAAAGCGTTTGTCTGCTTCCTCCTCCTTATCGGCCGGCTTAGCTGATGAAATGTGCTTTAGAACAGCTATTTCAAATGGTGATTGTTTATTCTTTCTTCCACGGTGGGGTGTATTTTCTCTTGGCACACTTACTTCCTCAGTCACTGTTAAATCTACATTTTCCTCTCTTGCCTCGGCTCCGTTGTCATGTATGTTGGTGGTTAACCTGTAAAAATATATGGGCTTTTAACATGAACAGACAGTAATTGAAAGTGCATTTGTGAAAACTGGAATTGACATATACGTAATGTCCAACCTAACGACATGAATTAGGCCTAATACATTCTTACGCACTTAGGACTAAGTTACATAGAATAATTAATTGACCAAACAAAGCGATGTCCTGTTTTAACTCGGCCGTTTGGAATTTTGACTATGTGTTTGTATGTCTGTAACATTAGTGACTGCAAGATGCTTACCCTCTGGCTTCGGCCGAATCACCAGGAAACATTAGCTGGTCAAAGTAAACATATCTTTTTCTCTTCTGTTGGCCAGTTCCACTGGGCATTTTTTGACTTCTAAGTTCCCTAGCAAAGGCATCTCTAAGATTCCTCCATTTCTTCTGCATTTCTTTCACTGAAACAGGTACAACAGTTTAAGGAGCATAAAATTATTTTTAAAAAACTCTGGTTTTGATTTACTTAGCTCATTTAATTTATATTACATTTCTTTTGCTTTCAGGTTCCTTGCTACCGGAAACTCTTTCACTAGCCTCTCTTTTGAATATCGAATTGGTAGATCCACGATTGGTGGGATTGGATGGGAAACATGCAAAGCAATACGGGAAAACCTGAAAAGTAAGGTCATGAAACTACCTACAACAGAAGAGTGGAGGAAAAAAGAGAATGAATTTAAAACCCGAGCAAACTTCCCGAACTGTATTGGTGCCCTGGATGGGGAGCATATAAGAATCCATAACCCATACGACAGTGGGTCACAATTTTACAACTACAAACGTTTCTTCTCGATTGTTTTGTTGGCATTAGTTGATGTTAACTATTGCTTTACTGCTATTGATGTTGGCCATTATGGGAAATCATGTGACTCGAACATTTTTAGGCTTTCTACCATGTACAAAATGTTGGTGGACGGAACACTGAATGTTCCAAGCAGTAAACCATTGCCTGATTACGAGGACGGTACCCCATCCCTCATGGTATTGTTGCCGACGAAGCCTTTGCTATGACCAAGCATGTCATAAGGCCGTATGCCAGAAAAAACCTGGACGTTAAAAAACGGGTGTTCAACTATAGGCTTTCAAGAGCACGCCGATTTGTGGAATGCTCTTTTGGTATACTGGCAAAATAAGTGGAGAGTATTTCACACAGCCATACAATTAGAACATGATTTTGTAGAAGATATTGTATGTTCGGGTCAGAGATGGGTACCTATTTGAAGATACTCTAACTTGTCCTTTGGAAGACATACCGATTGTGGGTACGGGAGGAACATCTACTGCCTCAAAAACAAACAGGGATGTGTTTTCCCACTATTTTACCTCACCAGTAGGATGTGTTCCATGGCAATATAATGTGATTTAAAACAAGGTATCTATATCATAGTGGACACTGCTATAAAATATGTGCATTTATGTTAAATTACTGTACAGAGTTTTGTTTTGTTTTTTCTTAAGCGTTTTTTTAGCCCAAATACTGTTATTAAGATGACAGTAAACGAATATGGATAAATTCAGTTACAGGTTGAACACGAAAAATATTGTCATGAAACGTACAACGTAACTAGACTAAAATATTGTTTAAAACTTAACAACTTAAAACTTACATTTCTCTATTTGAGCTAGTGTCATAGGCAGTACTATTCTGTTTTCATGATCATGACGATTAATAACTAAATTATTGTTTTATTAGTAGCTGTCATTATTTGTTCTATGTTTAATAAATAGTTTGACACTCGCCTTCTTTGTTATTTTCTTCTGGGGATAATTGTTCCCGGTTGTCAACCATAACCTGGCAAATCTCTATCCACAGTTTGCATTTCAAGTCTCTGTTGCTGTAGTCTTTGCTGCTCATCTGCCACAGCGCCGGACGAAGATTTATTTCATTAATAAATTTTTCTTTGTCGAACATTATATACACAAAAGCTTCCGCGTCACAAGCAAACACACTACAATGGTCTGAGGTCTATGATTTACTACTGAAACATGTGCTCAAAAGGAGGTAGCTGGGGTGGGGGTAACGACAAGTAGCGACATGAACGGTGTATGTGACTGGCTCCGTTTGATAGCATGGGTTGCGGTTCTGTCATTGTGGACGAAAACCGCAACCTGCTGCACTTGAAAATCTGCTGCAACGACTGAACTGGTGAGTGTGACTGCACCCAATTTAATTCAATTCGTTACATTTTTCTTGTCATTGCGTTTCTGTCGCAACGGCAAAACCGGTGAATGTGACGCTACTCTTAGAATGCAATGACCCCCCCCCCCCCCCGGCCATATTCTAGATACGCCACTGATTATTGTTAGTATACATGAAATTTTGATTATTTAATATGGTATGATATGTAAGCTACTATTGCTTAATTTAATGCTGTATTGTTTCATATGACGTGTAAAAACACTATGCTAGTGGAATTAATTAAGCCCACATTAGAATCTGAAATCCACTTATTACTAATTTGATGCCTGCCAGAAACTAGAAGCTTGAATGAGCTCTTACCATAAACATTAAAAATACTAATGTATATATAGTAAAACCTGTCTTAAGCGGCCACCCTCTCTGTAAAATGTGGCAGCTCAGAAAGGTGGCCATTTAATGAAGGATTGCCAGGGGTAGTAACAATACAGTATATTAAGTAAGGATGATCAGCTATATCATTTTATTATATACTTGCAGTTGTATTCATATTTACAGTATGTTTACGATTAAAGTACTTATATTACAACACATGTAAGGAAATTATACTTTTGAAAAATACCTGAATACCGTCTATTTTCTCATTGGTTTGCTTGTTATTTTCCTCCTGTTTCCTAAAATTTTCATCTGTTTTATCAAATTTTTTGCTCAAGGTTTCATTTTGTTTCCTCGAGTTTTCATTTATTTTATCAAATTTTTTCTCCTGTCTCCTAAAATTTTCCTTATTTTCCTCATTTATTTGTTTATTGCTTTCCATTATAATTCTCAACAGCTCCTGCATACTCATGTCTTCCTTTTGGGCGGATTTATCTGGTTGGTCCCCTTGGGCATCCTCTTCAACTATTTCCTTTTCCGTGTCCGTAACTACTTCTATCTCTTGTTCCTGTCCACCTTCTTCCTTCTCTGTGTCTTCTGCCCTCTTCTTTGATCTGCCTCTGGTATTATGCATTTCTTGTCTTCTCATAGTTGCCGACAAAAATTAGTTTTTTCGTTATATTAACTTGCGTATATCCCGAAATTTCCTTCCTAATTAAAGCCCTTTACGTTGAGCGCCATCTTGTAACGTCTCGCGAGTCTCTCTCGGAGTAAATTACGTCTATTAGATACTCTTCGATAAGCTTTCCTAATTAAGCCCCACGTTTGTACGTCATCTTGTAACGTCTCGCGAGTCCTCTCGGAGTAAATTACGTCTATTTGTACTCTTCGAAAATCTCGCTTAATTAAGAGTCACAGAATTTGTTATCTTTATGTTATATGCCTTTAAAATCGAGTGTGTGTGATTATGCTAAGATATTGAATGATTTTCTTAAATTTTGTTTATGTGAAATCAATACCGTTGTTTGACAGTAGTAGGAGAGAGAGTGAAGAAAGGCAAAGAGAATTACTCTCTTAGTATACGATTGAGTATTTCAAATTTTTCTGCTCGTGGCATCAGCTGACTGCTACTTTTACGAACCCATTTGAGGTTAAATGACTTCAAATGGTACGTAATAATTCCTGGATGTCCGGACTGATTTCCTTTCTCTTCTCGATCTTCTTACAACCTGTAACCAATTACCATCTACTGGAAATAATACACATTTTATTATTTAAACCACAAGGCATTCCTTGAATTTATTTAACATTTTTTTATTTTTTGGTCTCCCAAAACATGAATGGATAATCGATTATTTCATAAAACACCGAGTTAGTTCGATCTTACTTTTACAAACATATATCATATAACAAATATTTTTATTTTAGTTTTAATAACAAGAAAGAATTATGTAATTAATTCCTCAGGGTTATTAGAGGTTCTTTGTACTTTGAGGAAGTCAGAAATGTATATGGGTCAGTATCAAGCTTTACATGAATTATTTTAAAATTTAGTATAGGCTAATCTATATTATGCAGTTGATTTTTTGACCGCTAGAGCGCAGATTACTTTTCTTCACAGATGACAACGAACACTAAACATCATGGCTGCTGGAATGTTAGTAACAAAACCACGTTTTGCTGTTT
The DNA here is from genome assembly GCA_034769895.1 of Magicicada septendecula. Lineage (NCBI taxonomy): Eukaryota > Metazoa > Arthropoda > Insecta > Hemiptera > Cicadidae > Magicicada > Magicicada septendecula. The sequence continues at coordinate 848,537,367 of CM068367.1, forward strand.
TTGGGTTAATTAAAAAATAAAGTTTGTGTCCACCTCTTTTCCAGAAGTATTTAAAGAGATTGGTTGTTTTAGACCTGATGATGTCAGTGATGACGAAAAGTGTTGTCTAAACAATAAAAATTGTAGCAGTTAGCAATTTCATAAAAGTAATAGTAAGGATGGCTGCTAATTTAAACAATACGAAGAATTATTTGGTATATTATTATTCTTTTATACATAACCCTGGATTATCTTACATCTAAACAAAATAATTATATTAAACAAAAATATTACTACTAGTTACAGGACCTTTGTGGCCTACACAATACAAAATTACCACAAATACAAAAAAATACAAAACTTGTCAGTAGTATCATAGACTATTGCTACAATACTGATTTTTTTTTCATCTCCAGCACAAATTTGTGAGATGCTCTTTTTAAATGTTTTACACTTTCACCGATTACACTATGTTCCACTTTGAACACTGCACTTTTATGATTATTGTGTACAGTGTTTTTAGAGTACAAAGGTTCTCATAGCTTGATACCTAATCACCATTTCTGACTTTTAAAAATGGGTGATTACTGGTGTTAACTCTGGTGATTATGTTATCATATTTGGGCAGGGGTTATGTAACGTTACATACAGCTCCCCCACTAGAACAGATTTATTTTTATATACTTGTTTTAAAAATAATCGTTGAACTCTTCAGTCTTCTCCTTTCTTTATTAGTCTTCATAATATTTCTTTATTTCTGCTTGGTTATACACCCCTTTTATTTTGTTATTGTTCACAGATTTAATCTCATATGTATTATTTCCTTTCACCTGGGTTACTAGGTATGGCCCGGTATAAAGTAAAAGTAATTTTCTTGCAATACCCTCTATAGAACTGGTTAATTGTCTATTTTTTATTACCAACCTTATCCCCTACTTTGTATGGATTTATTCTTTTCTTCTTCTCTGTTTCCTTTTTATGTTGAAGTTCAGCTTTATGCAGATAACATTATTGATAGGCATTATTTTAAAATCCGTTTGACTTTCCTTCTTGTGACCGATGTTCTTTGTATCATTCCTTCCTATATCATTTTCAACTCCAAGAAATTCTAAATTGTAGTTGTATTAATTATTATCATTTTTAGCTTTATTGTAATCATTAAATTATTCGTTATTCTTCTTATTTTACCTTCTTATCTAAGCACAATACCATTAATTGTTTTTATTTATTTATTTATTCTTCTTTTTGTTCCCATCAAAATATTATTTTTCTATTATTTCATTTTAAATCAGTTATTTATAATTAAATTATATAATCTGTTCTTACATTAAATCATATTGTCTCGAAATATTTTAAGTAAGTGGTCCTTACATGCTTTTTGAATTTTGGGGTTTTATCTTAAATCATATTGTTTCTAAATAAATTAAGTAAGTTGTACTTACATAGTTTTTGAATTTTGGGGTTTTCTTAAATCATATTGTTTCTAAATAAATTAAGTAAGTTGTCCTTACGTTCTTATTGAATTTTGGGGTTTTATTATATTTTATTTGGTTCCTTCTTTCCAATGGGTTGCTTGGTTGGTATACATAAAATCAGTCCCCTTTTTCTGGTTGGTTATTATTTGATCTAACCATGGTCCATTAACTCGGTTACTCCTCTTCCTCGGATTACTGGGGTGTTCGGAATTAATTCTCTCCTTGATAATCTCCTTACCCTTACCATCCGGCTCTCCCACTTTGCTGCTATGAAACCTTCATTTAAGTACCGGTCTCCCGTCATAGTTCGTTCCTTTTTAACTAACAGGTATTGTACCTCCTCTAACATAACATAGTCATTCATATTTAATACCATTTCATTCCCTTTTTCCTCTGGATTATTTACCAAATTTTTGAATGTTATATTCCGTATTGAAGATATGACTGATATTGTCTGACACACTTCAATCGTTGACATATTTAATTGAGACCTAAACTTAATTAACTCCCTTTGTTCATTAATTGGAAGGTTAAATACATTAATTAATCTACCTGTAATCATCTCCAATTCTTCTCTTGTATTTATTATTTTCTTTCTACATGTTTTTCTTATTTTCTTGGTCTTCTTTCCAGGTATTTATTATCCTCTCTGCTGATGTCATTTTTATTCTCAGACAATATTACACCTTGCTATTCCCTAATCTCTATTTCCTTCCTGGTCTCTTTTGTATTCGTATTTACTTTAATACCTTCGGAAGTGCTGTTTAGTGTTTCATTTAAATTATTGAAACCACTGTCCATTGTTTCCTCTAACTTTCCGAAACGTTCACTCATTTGCTTATTTGTCTCCCCCTTCTATGTATCTGCTTTTTGGATAAGTGTGTTACTGATCAGTTCAATCTTCTCATGAATTTGCCTTATATTTTTATTATTTTCTTCAAATTTTGTGTTCATATATTCCCTTTGTCCGTTAATAGTTTCTCTCAATTCGTGGTATTGTTCATTCATGGTTTGTTTGATATCTCCATGAATGGTCTCAATTTTTTCATTTAGTTGTTTTACTAAACTTTCCTGAATACCGTCTATTTTCTCATTGGTTTGCTTGTTATTTTCCTCCTGTTTCCTAAAATTTTCATCTGTTTTATCAAATTTTTTGCTCAAGGTTTCATTTTGTTTCCTCGAGTTTTCATTTATTTTATCAAATTTTTTCTCCTGTCTCCTAAAATTTTCCTTATTTTCCTCATTTATTTGTTTATTGCTTTCCATTATAATTCTCAACAGCTCCTGCATACTCATGTCTTCCTTTTGGGCGGATTTATCTGGTTGGTCCCCTTGGGCATCCTCTTCAACTATTTCCTTTTCCGTGTCCGTAACTACTTCTATCTCTTGTTCCTGTCCACCTTCTTCCTTCTCTGTGTCTTCTGCCCTCTTCTTTGATCTGCCTCTGGTATTATGCATTTCTTGTCTTCTCATAGTTGCCGACAAAAATTAGTTTTTTCGTTATATTAACTTGCGTATATCCCGAAATTTCCTTCCTAATTAAAGCCCTTTACGTTGAGCGCCATCTTGTAACGTCTCGCGAGTCTCTCTCGGAGTAAATTACGTCTATTAGATACTCTTCGATAAGCTTTCCTAATTAAGCCCCACGTTTGTACGTCATCTTGTAACGTCTCGCGAGTCCTCTCGGAGTAAATTACGTCTATTTGTACTCTTTGAAAATCTCGCTTAATTAAGAGTCACAGAATTTGTTATCTTTATGTTATATGCCTTTAAAATCGAGTGTGTGTGATTATGCTAAGATATTGAATGATTTTCTTAAATTTTGTTTATGTGAAATCAATACCGTTGTTTGACAGTAGTTAGGAGAGAGAGTGAAAAAAGGCAAAGAGAATTACTCTTTTAGTATACGATTGAGTATTTCAAATTTTTCCGCTCGTGGCATCAGCTGACTGCTACTTTTACGAACCTATTTGAGGTTAAATGACTTCAAATGGTACGTAATAATTCCTGGATGTCCAGACTGATTTCCTTTCTCTTCTTGATCTTCTTACAACCTGTAACCAACTACCATCTACTGGAAATAATACACATTTTATTATTTAAACCACAAGGCATTCCTTGAATTTATTTAACATTTTTTTATTTTTTGGTCTCCCAAAACATGAATGGCTAATCGATTATTTCATAAAACACCGAGTTAGTTCGATCTTACTTTTACAAACATATATCATATAACAAATATTTTTATTTCAGTTTTAATAACAAAAAAGAATTATATAATTAATTTCCCACGGTTATTAGAGGTTCTTTGTACTTTGAGGAAGTCAGAAATGTATATGGGTCAGTATCAAGCTCTACATGAATTATTTTAAAATTTAGTATAGGCTAATCTATATTATGCAGTTGATTTTTTGAACGCTAGAGCGCAGATTACTTTTCTTCACAGATGACAACGAACACTAAACATCATGGCTGCTGGAATGTTAGTAACAAAACCACGTTTTGCTGTTTTTGGGTTAATTAAAAAAATAAAGCTTGTGTCCACCTCTTTTCCAGAAGTATTTAAAGAGATTGTGCTGTTTCTAGTGTTCTTTATTTATAGTTGAGGTGTAATTTAGTTAAATTTAAAATGGAAACGATCTCACCCAACGATGTCGAATTTCGGTAGGCTAGGCTTGAAAATGGAAGGCTGATTTTTCAATTTTCATCAATTTGTGGGCGTGAATTATTCTGTTTGAAGGATGTCTAAGATGTAGTGGATATCACTCATTAAGTTTATTAATTTGGCACTGATTATTTCCGAATGGTATTTATAAATTTCTAAATTTTGTCTAGACATTACACTTTTCAACTGCTCACTTCCAATATATCTGAACAATTAATTTAATTCTTGTTAGTTAGTTACTCCTAGTAACCAAGAATTTTTATGGTTTTTTATTGGCTAATCTAGATACCTTTTAGTATATAGGCTAATAATAATTATTATTATTTCATTTCTTCTTTTTAGAAAAAATAATCCTTTATAGATTTTATCTATAATCAAATTTAATTTATTTACGGTTTTTCTTTATATTTTTTCTTAAACTTGTCCACTGGTATTTTATATTTTAATCCCTTTTATTTTGGTTTATTTATGATTTATAAGTCATTTAATGTATCCTTACTCTACACTATTTTTTACATGCCATCTTGCTAACATAGTATTATTTGGTATATTATTATTCTTTTATACATAACCCTGGATTATCTTACATCTAAACAAAATAATTATATTAAACAAAAATATTACTACTAGTTACAGGACCTTTGTGGCCTACACAATACAAAATTACAACAAATACAGAAAAATACAAAACTTGTCAGTAGTATCATAGACTATTGCTACAATACTGATTTTTTTTCATCTCCAGCACAAATTTGTGAGATGCTCTTTTTAAATGTTTTACACTTTCACCGATTACACTATGTTCCACTTTGTACACTGCACTTTTATGATTATTGTTTACAGTGTTTTTAGAGTACAAAGGTTCTCATAGCTTGATACCTAATCACCATTTCTGACTTTTAAAAATGGGTGATTACTGGTGTTAACTCAGGTGATTATGTTATCATATTTGGGCAGGGGTTATGTAACGTTACAATATATATGTAAAACAGACAACATAGAGTATTATGCAGCATTTTTAGATTAACTGAAGATGCTATTAAGCCCATGTCATGCAGTTTGTGTTGTCATCTTATAAAGTTGGTGCTTTAAACTGATTCTGGACAAAGATAAACATATCTTTCATGATATATCTTTTGCATTGATCTGCTGAATATTTTGTTCTTGTCAGACTGTGAATGATGACTGATCATTCATTGAATTTTGTTACTCATGATTACTTAAAGCAAATGCAACATATAGAATATGTTTTATTATATGCTATTCATTTATTCTTGTTTGTGTATAATGTACTGATGTGTAATCTGGTGAGGTGTTTATCAGTGGCGGGTCGTCCATAAGGTTCAATGGTTCAGTTAACCCTCTAAATAATTTAAACATGTTTAAGGATTTGTTGAGATAATGGTTTCATATTGAATAACAAGATTTGCAGGATTAATCTTGTTGACTGAACCAGTAATGGATTCGCGTAATAGGCGAATTGTTCGCTACTATTGATTGGAGGTGCAAAACAGCTCTCAGCACCTCCTGGACTGTGTAGACAGCTTTGGAGGGAAAAAACAGTATACGCAAAAATACATTCAACAGTCGCTAAAGCAGAGTCTTAGCGATAGAGACGAATAGTTCCAACAAAGGCCGAACCGCACGGCCCGGGAATTTTAACATTTTCATAATACCGCCATTCGCCTTTATTATGATTTTTACCACACGATTTGTCCATTTACCATCAGTTTTGTATCAGATTTCTCTATTCCATTTAGAATGCAATGAAAATGTATGCAGTAAAGTCTTAAAGTAAAACAAAATAGTGAAGTAATTGTATTCCAAAAATAAAGTGTGTTTAATGTAGTCATTAAATCTCTCTCTCTCTCTCTCTCTCTCTCTCTCTCTCTCTCTCTCTCTCTCTCTCTCTCTCTCTCTCTCTCTCCCTCTCTCCCTCTCTCCCTCTCTCTCTCTCTCTCTCTCTCTCTCTCTCTCTCTCTCTCTCTCTCTCTCTCTCCCTCCCTCTCTCCCTCCCTCCCTCCCTCCCTCCCTCCCTCCCTCCCTCTCCCCTCCCTCTCACTCTCCCCCTCCCTCTCCCCCTATTAAAGATAAATGCAAAATTAAGGAACTTGGTAGGCCACTTCCCGTTTTAAATATTAAACAGAAATAGGCTATTTAACTATCATTTTATTTCAACTATATATTTTTAGAATAATTTACAAACACAACTTAATATTAAGTCTATTAAAAGTTGTCAATAGTTATGTCTTCATGTTGAGACCCACCCCGTGTGTTATTTGGAGTGGGATAATTGCTATTGCTCTTATCTTAGTAGAAACATTCAGACATTGAACCCCCAACTGTCAAACCACAAGCCGCTACTGGTGTTTATGTGATTATGGGGAGTTGCCATACTGATGTGTCATGAATAAGCAACAAAATAGATTTCTGAAGTTGTGATGTCTGTTCAGAAAATTTCTGGTTCGGAAAAAATATTGACCAGTCTTGCTTCAACCGTAAATATGTGCAGAGTAGGTCTGTTTATGTGGTGCTTAGCACAGTTATCATTCCACTTTCACAAGGCCTGAGTATTAGGTGGCCAATACTTGTCATTTCATTCATCATGATGTCTTCCTTACTCTTGAAGTGCCAACTTTTTAGTGGCCATTTGAGATTAAAACTTGCAGGAGTCTCAATAGTGCCATGTCTAGTAAGTACAGGTAGGAAGCATGGCTGGAAATTCATTTTTTGTCTATAAAGTGGTCTAAAACTCAGTTTTATCTCAAATTGGTATTCTGGTATTCATAGCAGACAGTAATTTAAACCATATTTGTATAAGTAACATAATCTATTTTTACATAACAGTGGTTTTGTGTATAATTAGGAAGTGTCGGTCATGAAGCATTGATGATCACTAAGGATGATGAGGTATACGCTATGGGACCTAACACTGCTGGTTGTCTTGGACTTGGAAATTTGCAGAGCACATTATTTCCGAAACGAGTTGATGCATTATGTGGAAAGAGCATAATAGGTAATTGCATTTTTAGTAATAGTAGTATTACGTCAGCACCCTTTCTTCCCTCAAAATGTAAAGGGATTTGAATTTTTTTATTTAAATTATAAATTACTTATAGACATTACACAAACATTACAAAATGCGTAGGTTCATATACTATACATGTAGTGCAGTAAACAGTTTGAAGAGGGTTGGTAGTATGGCAGGTCCCATTGTTTTGTGTACAGAACATAATCTCAATAAGAATAGTTATTGGATGCATAAGCCTTTTATAATTGGTCAGGTTATGTGTTATATCTTTGCCTTTGTACTATAGTGTGAGCCTATTTTCACATACAATGTTTTCATCCATATGGGAAAAACAAACAGATTTTTGCCATTATCGTGATGCTTTCACATGACACGGTTTTTTGCTGTTGCAATGAGTTCAGTCACATTGTGTTCTTAGTTTTGTGGAGTAGTGGTTGCAGTTAACCCAAAATGAATTGCAAACGTATCATTGTGACGTGGTTATACATCGTCATCGAAAGCATAGGAGGCTAGACCGGGTTCATTGGGTCCATCCAATCAATCAAAGGAGGGGTGAAAAGGGTTCAGAGAACTATGTTTGGATGAAAACAAATTCTACAACTATTTTCGAATGTCAGTTTCATCATTTTATAAATTACTTACCCAACTACAAGATGTTCTTCAGTGTCAAAATACAAAAATGAGAATTTGTATTCAACCTGTTCAGAAGTTAGCTGTGACACTGAGGTAAATAAAATATAGTGGTTGTAAGGAATTGGTTACTCATGAAAGAAGGCCCTTTATCATTTAGCATTACTTTCTGAAAATTGAAACAACTATTTCTACGCTGAATATATAGGTGTTCCAAACCGCTGCAGAAAGACGTAGAATACAGATGCAGTACATGATATTGGATCTATATTAATAAATCTGTAGTGGAGATAAAAGGTGCGCTAATCTTAGAAACTACTGGGATGATCTTAATGAAACTTTGCCGGCTTATAGTAGCTACTTTGAAGAACAAAATTTTTGAGGTAGAAAAATATATTAAATAGTGGTTTTAATTATAATCCACGCATTGACTACGCAAATGAAACTGACATAGGATTGATTAATATTGTTTATCCTTACTGTACAGCTTTGAAGTGGAAGGCGAATCAGCTGGTTTGTGTTGCTTTTCCAGAAAAGTAGGATTATATCCCATATTTCCACCTGCAGAACCTTCAAAATCATTATTGAATGGAGAACACCCTTTACCAAAACAATTTTAAAGTACATTATGCTCTTACATTATTTTTTCAGTTTACATTATTCGGAGCTGACATAGTCCTTTACAGTGAAATAGTCGAAGGAAATTTAAACTTTTTAAATTTAAGGACAAGTATATCATGTCATAGGGTCATTACAACGAGTAAACAACAACGTTTCTGAATTTCTTAAGTGTACTTTGTCACATTATTTGCAACAGTCTCAGATGAGAATGGATCATATCAGTAATTTAGATTGAACAGTAGTAACAGAGCTTCAAAATTTACTTCATGAAGTATAAACGTTCATGAACTGAAAAGTGCTATTGAGTTTGTTCTTCAAAAAACAACCATTGTAATTCATGCTGATTGAAAAGCAAATGATACGGAGCACCGGGGCCACTATAATGCACCTACAATGAATGAAGTTGCAGTAGTTATAGTTAATCAAGAGTGTGACAAATGCGATATAGTAACTCATGCTAGGGATAGACTACATCAGATTGCAGAAACAATCCAGGTTTATGATGCTTTGCAATACTCTTTAGTGTTTTGTCAAGGACAAGATGGGTATCACTTTATACTGAAACTAAGGGATTCTAATACTGGAAGAGAAACAAATTAGAAAGTTTCGGCTTTAGAATTTTATTCATATAGCATCATGGTTGGGAAAGATAAGTATAATCATTTGATTTATTTTAAGAAACTGTTTAATCAGTATATTGTAGACATGTATGCTAAAATATAAACGGAAAGATTGATAGTAATTCGTACCAGTTAAACTAAGTTAAGAGCTGAATATTACATATATTTACAAAATGCTTTGAGAAATGGTGAAGGCATTGAGAATTTAGACCATTTGGTTTGAGCTTTACCAGTGGACTGTGATATATGCATGAACAAACTAAAGATGCTTTTTGCTATATTCACACATGTTCCTGTCCTGATTTATTTATAACGTTCACTACAAATCCTAAATGCAAAGAGATTTTTTGGGAGTTGCATCAGTTTCACGCAACTCCTAGCATGAGTGTTTCATTTGAAATTGAAAAAATTATAGTATTACTTACTGGGTATGACATAGACCATTAAAGTTACATTAAAATAGATATTAAAAAACAATTATTCGCATGTGAAGCCATGGGTATCTGCTAGTATATTAATAAGAATTCATGTAAGTCCTGAAATTTTTTTGTGAAAATGGGCAAAGAGATTTTTAATGAATTTCAGTGGATAGAAAAAGGGGCTTTCATTAAGAAGTTTCTGTGAATAAGGACACTGATGAAATAATGTATTTTCTAGTGCGTTTTATTAATAATATTTCAAATTACAGTTACAATTATAAAAAATAAGAAAGTGTACTAGGATAAAGAATCAACAATATAGAAGTTTAGGGTGTTGTTTACACACAGACATTTTTGATAATTGAAAACTTGAAATTGTAAAATTATTATTGATTATAATAATACAAAAATAGAATTACACAAGTGAAACCAATTGAAGTGTCTAAAAGAGTGAACAATATTATATTTTATACCAACACTTGTTGCTACAGTTCATCTGATAAGTAAATTACTAATTTAATATTTCATGATCAAGGTGTTTTTTTGTTACTTGGAACATGTTTCGAGCTCCAAGCAGTTTGTCATTGTCAGACAAGTAAGGAAAACATGTAGATTTTAAGTAGCATTAAATTAAATTATACCAGTGGAAATAAATTGAACATTATTCAAGGGTCATCTGGAAAATAATTCCTGTTTCCACATACAGAGCACGGAGTGGTTCCATGTATGTATATTCCTGTTCAGTCATTCTCATTGTTGTGTCTAATTAGTCTGTATGAAGTTTTGTGTGTTCCTAACCATTTTGTTGAGTCTGTGCATGTTTGAAATGTTTTAAAAAATTGAGAACCCCGCTGAGATTTGTGATTTGATTTCATGCAAGAAATATGCAACCATGTGAGATTTACCATCAGATCAATAAATTGTACAGTGATGTGATGGATGAATTATCGGTACAGCGATGGTGTTACAGTTTTAATGAAGGGAGAGAGAATGTCCTTGATGAAGAACGAACAGGTCATCCTTCCGTCATTACACATGATTTACTGCATCAAGTTAATAAATTCATCAAACAGGATCGGTGTGTCACACTCAGTGAAATTAGTGAAAATTTTGCATTCCTTTCTCGCACTGTTATCCACGAAATTGGTCACCATTCACCTGAAGTACAGAAAAATTTGTGTGAGGTGGGTTCCGCGTAGCTTTAAACACAAAAAAACATATGGGTGCTGGCTGCATTGTCTTTTTTGGATTGTTACTCAAAGGAGGGAGATGAATTCCTGACACATCGTAACAGGAGATAAAACTTTTTCTATGCCTGAAAGTAATATCAGTCCATGGAATGGTATCACTGTCATTCACCATCCAAACCAAAAAAATTCAGGCAGGCATCCTCAACTCAAAAGGTTATGACTGCTGTTTTCAGAGACCAACAAGACTTTCTGCCCCATGGAGCCACAATAAATGCTGACTCATCCCCAACCTTGCCCCCAGTGATTATTATCTGGTTTCGCAAACTGAAGAATGTTTGGTTGGAAAGGGTTTTACAAGTAAGGAAGAATTACAGAAAAAAGTGACAACTCTTTTCATAGAACTGGCGGTGGAGGAATATGATGTGGGAATAAACAGACTCATTGAGCGGTATGATAAATGCTTAAATAAAGAAGGCGACTATGTAGAGAAGTAGATTAAGGCTATTTTATGTTAAATAAAAAGTTTCTTTCAAAAATATTTGTCAGTTATTTCTTATATTATAAAATGGGTATTATTTTCCAGACCACCCTCATATAAACAATGGAATATACAAATAGAATGAATGGAGTGCAACAAATTTAACATAGGCAAAATAACATTTAAAAATACGTTACTTTGAACATCTAAATACAAACAGAAAACCAACCATTTATAAATCAAATTTAACCACACACACACACAGCAAATACATCACATGAATTCACAGATATCAGGAATATCACACTAATAAAACATACAACACAAAAGCAGTATAATGAATACATGGGAAATCTACAGATACATATACATAAAATACAAAACTAATACCAGAACAAATATAAATCAACAGAAAACACAGCACAATTTTTTAGACACTAAACTTTGGACAGACTCAAAGAAACACACACACACACACACACACATTTTCTAACATGTAAACTAGGTATGAAATTACACTGTTGCAAAATCGATTGAGGATGTAGACTCAGATGCTGGGGGTTATGGTCTGTCCGAGGGGTCACTCTGTGGAGGAGTGTTAACTGCAACTAGTTCATCAGCTTGTGGGAAGTTCTGAGCCTTGGATTGTGTGGACTGTGGCATGATTTTCTTCTGACTTACGTGGCTGTGTTGCTGATGATATAAAGCTGGTGGAAAAAAATTAGGTTGAGGAACTGGAGGAGGCTGGAAGTGCATTACAGGAGGTTGAGGGGTGATGGAAGTAGACTGAGATGAAAATGATAGAGGCTAGCAGGGAATTGCAGGTGGCTGAGTGAAAAGTGATAGAGGCTGAGTGGAAAATGAGGTAGGCTGAAGTTCCCTCCACTTTTGTTCACTTATGTATTGGCAATCAGTTGTAGTACTCCAAATTGAAATTTCAGAACTTCAGATTCATAACATGTTTCTACACTAGGCACCACACAATGGAAAAATAACAAAATGCATATTTGGCTTTTCAGGTTCTAGTGCATTTAAAATTGTTAGCTCCACTTCATCTAATTTATGGCATCTTCTTGAACACAACTGTTTAGATGCAGCTGTCATAGCTTCCCTTGTTTCGCAGTTAGTGGCTGCCTTATCCATACCTACTGACTGTGTTGTAGAAAGTTTGTCATCTTTATGCCGTATTTGACTGTCGTTTTCTGTACCTGTGTCGAAATTGCAACACAGCTGTACATGGCTGCTACAGTTTCTCTTCTGCAACACAGCTGCCCTGCCATGTCCATCTCATGTGATAGCTGCTATGTACCCTTTTTGTGCTACTGTGTACAAACTAGCATATGGATCAAACCATTGCATGTGAAAGGGGCTTGGCAATAGTAATTGATAAGCTTTCTTTATTCACATAAGAAATATGTAATTGAGAAAAATAAGAAGAACTAATGGAATTCCACCCTGTAGACCCTAATTTATCAAGTCTTTAAAAAATGTGTAGGTGAGTGGTATATTTGCAGAAGATATATGTTACAGACCAGTTTTAAAACTTATGTTTGTTGTGTCATTAAGTGGTTGTAATGTTATGTTAAATGATATTACTCGAACAATTTGTAAAAAATATTTCAAATTTTCTTATTGCTTATTATGTTATATATTTTAAAGTACCATAGTTAAATTAAAGTGCTTTAGCATAATACACCAACATCGTGTTATCATTACCAGTGTAATTATTATATATATTAAGAAGAAAAAATATTTGATTGAATGGTATATGATTGATAAGTTAAAAGCAGGGGTGGATCCAACAATCAGTTGGGGAGGGGAGTAATTATGAAATGTTGGACCATTTTTTAAAGGTCTAAAGTATAAACGATAGTCATGACTGAAGATAAAAATATAGTGTGTTATTTATCAGCACAATAAGTTTATTAACGTACAAATATAAAATCATATCGACATTTCCATTTGACGCCTAGAGAAATCAGACCTCCCTCTACGCGTCAAACGGACATGGGCCCAACCTCAGTACTACCCCAGTAGCAAGTTGCCCTTCAGTTCTCCGGAAATGTTCCCTTGAACTAGTTTCATATCTATATTTGTCAGTTCATTGTTCTTTAAATAATATTCACTTACAGAAATATAATATTACTTACAGTTTAAAATACACACTATTCATTTGTGGTATGTATCACATTGAAGTAAAGTACAGTACACACACTACCCATTTGTGGGAAGGTACAGTTACAATTTAAAGCAATTTTAGAATAAAAACATCAACATATGTATCATTCTATGATTTTTTTAAATCATATTTACAATCACAGAACCATTCTGCAATCACTAAATGACAAAAAAAAAAAAATTATCTGAAGTGACCATTGCAGGAACCCCAACCCCATGGATCCGCGCCTAGTTAAAAGTGCAGTGTTAGTGAGATACTTAGAATTAGTCAAAGTATATAATTGATTGTTAGTATTCAGGAAAAGTATTCCCTTATTTGTTTTATATTTAATGAAAGAGATTGTATTGTATTTATTCAAGGTTTTAGTTATGGCAGTGGACCGCATGTGGTTGCATTTACATCATCAGGTGAAATCTTTACGTGGGGTCATAATGGTTATTGTGAATTAGGTAATGGATCAACAGCACAGTTACTTGTACCTACTCTTCTGGAATCAAGTCTCGCAAACAAAGTTGTCGTTGAAGTTGCATGTGGTAGCCATCATACACTTGCTCTGACTAGTGAAGGAGAGGTATGGTTTGTGAATTTTTAATTTGTCATTATGTAATTAATACTGTTCATATACAGTTTATGAAATTACACGCACATGCACACAAGATATATATTTATATATTTCTTCTCATTGTTTTTGTAGGACTGTAATTCTCTTTTGTTGTTGAACAAATATGTTTTTGGTGTAACTTTAATCTACAATTAAAGGACTTTTTGAATACACTCTTTACACATCAGACTTTTCAGAGCACGCATGGCTAAAGATAAGAGTATACTGAAAAACACTTTTATTCTAGAAAACTAGTTGAGAAATTATTTTGAATAAGTGAATAGAAACAACACATGTGGCATCAACATCATCAGATGCACATGTGTATTGAGCCCTCGTTCTTAGTTATTTGTCTCCAGAAATAATCTTCTCCAGTTCAGCGTACCACAATATTTAACCAGATTATACCTGCATCGTGCAAAGACTGCTGTGATAGTGTACTTCTTGGTCTCCAGTCTTGCATTGTTAATGACTGTTTTGCCATCTTCTTATTTATATAGTCCTGCCAATCCCTAGTTTAATTTTGAAATTCTTTAATCAGTTTCATCTGTTTTAATTTAGTTGCAAAATTATTCACTCGTTTCCTTTATTTTCATGGTATTATCATGTTGGCCATGAAATATTGTTCTTACACCATAACATATTAGGTACACATTTGCTTAACACGCTATGACTAAGGGGTCATTGACCATTATTGTTACACTTTGTTACCCACCTACCTGTCTGGGTACTGGGTTCTGTAACCGTAGGTGTATAACATACATAACACAATACAACAAAATTATATCACAGTAAAACACAATAAATCACAATAACTAACAAACTTAACTAATACCTCTGATTATTCTTAGTTATAGTATTCTTCAAACTTACTAGGCGACTGAATTATGATTAATGAGAAGGGCGCATATTAAAAAAAACCAAATCATCGGTTGGTGAGCAGAGTTAAGTGAGTTTATTGGTTTAAACAGAACAGAGATTGCATCTTTTTATGCCTTTATAATTACTGATCAGCCAGGATATTAAACTTCAATCATTAGATCTTTGGATCTAGAACAAACTAAGTTCTAAATGATCTCAGAACTAAATTACTCGAATTGCAATACTTGAGAAAAGTAAACTGTAAGTTAAATTAATTAAAACAATTTGGTGACATGTATCAATACCAGTGTACGAAATCAAATACTCATGGCGAGCATGCTACAGATTGTCACTGACTTTTGTCTTTGCTCTCACTTATCTATAAAAGTCTCTGTTACTATTCAATGTTCATATATCCTCGTTTATTAATAGTGTGCAATTACCACGAGGTGTTAATAAGAGTTTAAAGTGTTACTTGGATAGCCTGCATGATACGATGGCGTCAAGGAGATGTAATTAATGCCACGTGCTTATGATCTACAGGTCCGAACTCTTCGCGTAGCTTGTAGAATCTGCGTGCTTCGGTAAAGCAAGGCCATGAGGAGCACTGGATTCCTGTAGTTTCTGTTTCTTTTAACGGGTTACCAAAATTAGTATCGGGTCATTCCACACCAAATCAACCAATAAAAAAATAATTTTAGACTCAAGGTTATTCAAAATGAGTGAAACTTGGTATTTATGTTCTATGCATAAATATAGTAAAAAATACAAAGTTTCAATTGTTTTTCTCTTTTGGTTTTTGAATTATACACGTTTTAAAACACAAAAAAAGTCGCTTTTTGCTCTGTTTTTAAATCTTCAAAAGCCTGGAATAAGAGTTTAAAGTGTTACTTGGATAGCCTGCATAATACGATGGCGTCAAGGAGATGTAATTAATGCCACGTGCTTATGATCTACAGGTCCGAACTCTTCGCGTAGCTTGTAAAATCTGCGTGCTTTGGTAAAGCAAAGCCATGAGGAGCACTGGATTCCTGTAGTTTCTGTTTCTTTAACGAGTTACCAAAATTAGTATCGCCAACATGAAGCTATCGTCGCTAACGTGGAACTCTCGTCCCCAACGTAGAATTCTCGTCCCCAAACGTGGAACCAAGTTACTACTGCAAATTCCACAATTTTTAGAATACGTTCTGCATATTGCATTCACTCATTAAATTTTTTTACATTTAACATTCATTTATAATACAAGCGTTACAATCATAAAGTTGAGCTTTAAGTTCCATAATAATATCAAACTGGCATAAAATGACATATCTTTCTTTTCTGACATAGCTATTTTCTAACACAAAAACGTTAAATTGACATAAAATTCATACATTTTTCTTTTGTATTTTACTGGCTTTTGTTAAGAGGCTTCGTTTACAAGCATGTTACTTCAAGATATGTTACAGATTACAATTGTTTCTTTTTTTTTCTTTTTACATAAGATCCATACAATCTAGTTACAAAATGACAAAGCAATACAGTTAGATACGGGTACTGATTCATATTAGCCAAACTGACAATAAATACCTTGGTAAAAGGCTCCAGTCTCATGTGTCGACTTGGAGACGAGGAGTAGTTCTGCTCATGGTTATTTCTGAATGTCGACTGACTAATTTCGCCCGGTTAAAACCTTGCTAGACAGTGGACAGCGTGACGTCAGGATGTCGGGCAAAGTACGGAAATGGTTCTATATCGTGATTAATTGATTTAATTCCATTTAATTTGATGATGCGCCAAATCGTTGCATTCGGCAGAAGCCGAATAATTGCAACAGAACTCCCCCCCAAAAAACAAGCGTCGGGTGCAGAAACAGTGGTGTAGCAAACTAGCATGTTAACAAACACAGAACATGTTCGCTCCGGAACACGTGGACTACGACTCCGCATGTGGGGGTGCAACCAACTTGAGTTACCACATACCAGAGACATCTCTAACGCGTCACAAACACACCCTCGAAAGACAAAGACAAAGAAATTCGGTAACAGTAACCTTTTTGGGTTTGATGACTGACACTATTAGGGAATAGCTCGTGGCCGGACTCCAAGTGCGCAGATATACTAACAATATTTAGCTCAACCAACTGCCGAAATTAAAAGACAACAGCAAACGTTTTCATGCTTGTCAGCTCCCACCTACAATTACGTGAGGACCTGACACTGAATTCAACTACCTACAGTACAAGATTCATCCAAATCCAACGGGTCAACACGGGGACTTAAAGAGGACACACGATCCCTACCTGGAGGAGAACGAGAAGAGCACAGTGTAAAGGGGAAAAAAAATCCTACCGCTTTGGATTCCTGAGGTTCACAGCGCGACTGGACTTTCAGCTGAAATGAGAAAAGAAAACCTATCAAGGCCACAGGCCGATCAATCGCGCAACTGAGAGAGAGCAAGCAAAGGGGGTACTCCACCCTACACACTGGCAACAAAGGGGACCACCAGCCTGTGCTGGGAAAGGGGGGACACCAGACTACATACTGGCCACAAAGCGAACTACCAGACTACTCTGGGAAAGGGTGAACGCCAGGCTACCTACACTGGCACACAGGGGGAACACTCTCACTACAAGTTTTTTTCTTAACTCTCCCTCACAGAGCGAAAAGCCATACCGTAACCCATCAAGAACTTCCTGATTCATCACAACCCTGTTAACAATGATAATGAAACGTTAGCCGACGCTATGCGCCAGTCCGGTGCGTATTTTTTTAAACACAGCGAGCTTTTGATTCGTTTAAAAAGAAGGACAGTATCTGAGTAGCGGGTTAATATCTTTTAACGAAACCATTTTATTTGTAGCGGAGAAAAATACGTATATAACTCACAGGGTAGGTGACCTACACTTAACGATAAATGAACAGCTATTTCAGGCCAACCGCAGATAAGACAAACTGTGCCATGCAGATAGTTTAATGCACAGCGTTATCTCCCAGACAAAGTTCAACTAACTGGTCATTCTTCTTGACAGAATAATTTGAACGATACAAAGTAAAATTATTTAAAAATATGTTCGCTAACCGTGACAAAAATTGTTGCTAACCCCACGTCAAAATTCAAAATACTTTACACAAAATATCCTGCACAAGATTTAACGAGACAAATCATTAACACGTTCTGGACAGGATGGAGCAAGACGCGACAAAAAAACCCACATGGTCCGAAGATGACTCACCAACAAAAAATGGCAAAATTGACAGAATTACACATTATAACCCGCGGACGACCAAGAACAACCACGCTCCGGTTACCACATCTGTTAAAAAAACCCACCTACCTGTCTGGGTGTCTGTGTGGTGGGTGGGTGGGTTCTGTAACCTTAGCTGTGTAACATACATAACACAATACAACAAAACTATATCACAGTAAAACACAGTGAATCACAATAACTAACAAACTTAACTAATACCTCTGATTATTCTTAGTTACAGTATTCTTCAAACTTACTTGGCGACTGAATTATGATTAATGAGAAGGGCGCATATTGTAATTAAACGTTTCTTGCCGATGTGATTCTGTTCTCGATTAATTATTTAATTTATTTAGTTGAAATTTATCTATATTGGTTCGGAGTGAATTTATGTATGTTGATTTAAGTTTATTTAAAGTTGGGTTCGATTTTATTATTATGAAGTCGTTAGTTTAATGGGTTTCATAATTAAAGATAATAGTTTTAACTGTTCGTTGTTAGCCGTATGTTGTGGTTTAATTAGAAGTTGACCTTTCTTCACTGGTAGAGACGATTCGGCTGAGTAGGCTCTCACTGAAATCAGAGTTATTTTATGATAGCAGTACTTACTTTAATTGATGTCCTGGTTATCATGTAGGGTAGAGCTGATCATCTAAAAACAAGATTAATTTAAAATTCGCTCAATGGCGCTATAAGTGGTGCCAACTGTTGCACGTCGTCCACTGAGCCTGAAATGTCTACCGTAATAAAATAATTGGTCCAACTCTAATCATTGAGTTCAAATATAATTTATTCCTTGTTAATACGCATGTATTAGTTTCTTTAAACAATTAAAACAAGAAAGTCACACTTCACAATAATATTTACATTTCTTAAAATTTCTCTTCCGATCTCAGGCTGGTTAAGCTGAATGCGTGGCTAACATACTCCACGATGTTTTTGTTTTAAAATAATTATTAATAAACAGTTTTTTTAGTCTGCGATATACTAAACTAGAAGATGAAATTACTATAATAACTGATTATTAGGCGAGTGATTACATTTAACAAATAAAATCTTAATTAACTATACGCAATTTAAAAGACGTCTGGCGTCAACATATAGGTTAGACCTGGCATGTCTGTATAATGCCAGTTAAGTTAAATAAAATAATAACGGATTAACAGCAAAGAACATTCAAGTGTACTGAAGTTATAAATGCCTTTAGCATGTAAAAACAATTGTCTTACTACTAGATTGGATATCATTCTACAGGTACCTTTTTAAATCTCGCAAACATAGTAGGTTGTTATTAAATGGTTGAACAATAAATTAAAATTCTAAATTCAGTAAGGTACACTGTCCTTCTAGAATTCGTTAAAAATCATCTTATGCCTAGGGTTAATAATGTTCGTAAATGCTTATTACTAATAAAATTATTAATTGACTTAATGAGGGTTTAATACCTCTTCAAAGTTCGTTTACATGGCATTAATTCTATGCATGGTAATGTTATCGTTTCATTTCATAAGTTTTTTAATAATAATACAAGGTCACTGTATACTCCCTTTCTCATTTATATATCCGGGATTGCCGGGGATTATACACTTGCAATCGTATTCGCACCTTCACTCAACTGATTATTTCATTTATAAAAACTTGTTAACACCTTCGACAGTTTTGGGTTATGTCGACCCAAACATTACGTTCGCTGCACGCACAGGTTAGGTTAAATTTTACTCTTCTGGCATCTGGAACACTCGTCTCGTCTCGCTCGTTGACAGTACAATAATGATGCTTAGCTTGGCATCGGTTTTGGGCCAAGCCTCGCTATAATTAATTTGATTGGTTGAAAGCGCGATGACATCCCATCCGCTTTCTAAGATAGCGTCTATTTTTGGGGTGGAGAGTATGAAAAGGACGCTTAATATTTTGTCCAAATTGATACACATTTTTTTAAACTCCAATAACTTTCTTATGACCCTAGTGAGCTCTAATCTAATCATCTCAATCGTTTGCAATTGTCTTTTAGATTAATTAGATATCCCTCAAGCCATAAATCTGTTCATGTTTGACAAATTATCACTTTCACAACTTATGCCGAGTACAATATTTTTTATTAAAAACTATCTTATGTTTATTTTATTTACAAATTGACTTCACTAATACGCAGTCTCTTTCTGTTCTTGAGTTATATTACAATCACTTATTGGTGAAAACAACCCTAACATTGGGTATAAGCTTTACTAAGCTGATAGCATTGTGCCTTACATTTAGTTAATATGTTTTAATGGTGGTATTTTATGAGTGGGTCACATTTCTATTGAATTACTCATGAATAGTGTTACTTATTCATCTAAGTTAACCATTACAACTTCTGGTTATTATATTTAGTGGTTTTGATACAGTTATTCCCTTGAATTATACTCTTTAGATTCACCTATAGTTCAGGCACTATATGGTGTTACATCCTTTATCTTAACTCTTAATTATATATTTAATTTTGGGATCATCATCCTTTACAAAATATTGCTAGTAGTTGTTCTAAGATGTTACAATTATTTGATTGATAATAGGATATCACCCTTTTCTGTTAATTCAGTAAAACATCTTGCATCTGGTCTCAGGATACAAGTATGTCTAAATTATATTACTGTATCTTGATATATTTTTATGCTAATTATCATTGTGTCACATCATATAAGTTACTTTGAACCTTGCTGTTTCTATTGACAATAATGTTTCCTCTCTATTATCCTTTAATGTTAAAGTTTTTTGAGTTGCTTATTAGGTAAATTCAGATGTCCATTTCATTATTTGATTTTACTCTAATTATAATATAATTCTAGTTATTATATACATAATCTTTGTGTTGGTATTACCCTTATAACATATACGTGCATTATCATCCAACAGAAATTGGATTACTAGTCATTTCGTTACTTATTTCCTTTATTTTAGGTGCATACTTCACCTTGAGTGAGGTTATGGGTCCAATTTTGTTTAGACAACAATGTGTTCATCTTATGATGAGTTTTATGTCTTTCATTTCATACTCTTATAGTATTACCAAGGTTACTTATTACTTGGGTCTATTATACACTTTTCTGTCTTCATCACTCTTCTTAAAACTGTATTTTTGATTATTAGTCTACAATTTATATCCCTACGTTTACTCTAGTTACATGACTGGCCTACAAGATGCGCTTTAGTTATTCTTTCTAATACACAGTTAATTTATATTTAGACTAATTTTACTTCACTCTCCTGACCATTATTCATTATATCATTCTTTTACTTTATAAGTTTTCT
Source organism: Magicicada septendecula (assembly GCA_034769895.1). Classification (NCBI taxonomy): domain Eukaryota; kingdom Metazoa; phylum Arthropoda; class Insecta; order Hemiptera; family Cicadidae; genus Magicicada; species Magicicada septendecula. Next base: position 848,558,636 of record CM068367.1, read on the forward strand.
TTGTCAGTTCAGTTAATTAAATTAGTTTGTCATGCCTTATTTGTTATTCTGTTCTTCACTCTGGGCTTCTCTTGTTATGATTCATTCATCTTGCTTAGAGTGTAGGACATATCTGATTTCTTCCTGCTTTTGTATATTGTTGGGTTTTACAGCATTTTTCTTCAATCCACTTATATTTTCTTCTCTCTGTCTTGGGTTTTCTCACTTTACCTAATCTATTGGGTTAGTTGTTAGTTACTTTACGCCTAGTCTATGTCATTGTCTTTATTGCTTTTAAAATCAATTCATAATTTTTTCTTTTATTTAACCTTGACATTTAAATGTGGTATTTCTTATGATTTTGTATGGTTGGTTAATGCTTCTTTTGGACCCTGGTGGTCGTAATATTATGTAACGTTACATATTGCCTCCTTCCTAAAAATGATTATTTCTGACACTATCTTCATGGTATGGAAGAAATTATCATTACTTATAGTTCTCATTCATCATAGTATTTCTTCAAAGATGCTTGGTTGAATGTACCCTTTGTTTTCTGGTTTACTGGATCTGAAATTTCATACGTGTTGTTATGGTTGTTCTTGGTGATGGCATACGGACCTGTATACAGTAATAGTAGTTTCTTAGTGATACCCTCCATTGTACTGGGTAATTCCCGGTTTCTTATTAACACCCTATCTCCTACTTGGTACTGTACTATTTTCTGTGGTGTTTTGTTCTGATATTTTCTTCTTCTTTCTTCTGCCTTTTCCATAATCTTCTTATGAAATTGAATCTTGTTGAATTGGTATTCCTGGCTTAGGGGAAATTTGATAATGTCAGTGATTTCTCGGGGTGGTGGTTTCTCAAACATGGCAGTGTACGGTGTGGTTTCGATAGATTGGTGATGAGCTAGATTTATGAAGTCTTCTGCTGCCGATATGTATTCATTCCATTTCCGCTGTTGGTTGGAACAGTATGTTCTGAGGATTCTCCCCACTTCTCTCAGCACTCTTTCTGCAGGGTTGCTGTTGGGATGGTACACTGAAGTTTTATAAGTCTTCACACCATGATCTAGCAGTGTGTCCTTCCACTTCCTCCCCTTGAATTGTGTCCCATGATCAGTTATGATAGATGTCTGATTTCCCACTTCGGGTATGTAGCTTTGGATTATGACGTTGAGTATCTTCTTAGTGGTAGCACGATTTATTGGGTATAGTTTTATGAATTTTGGGTAATGGTCAAATACAATAATGATGAATATTGAATTTCCAAGTATTATTGTGGTACCTCGTCTTAATGAATAAAATATTATGATGTACACAATAGTACGGTATTATTCTATTGTCTTGTTCATACAATCTCTGTTGAATTTGCATTCATTTGGTGTCTCGCTTCTGGTGTTGTTCAATTTCTTTAAATATTTCCTCTAAGTCTGATCGACCCTTAATTATGTTATAAATTTTTGCGATTGTTTCCTTCTCTCCTTCATAAGTTTGATTTGTTATATTAATACATGACAATACATCTGGTGCTACATTCTTCTTGCCTGGAATGTACTCCCAACTGATATTATATTCTTGCAAGGCTAGGGTCCTTCTTGTTAACCTCCCGTGGCTTAATTTACAGTTCTTTAAGAAGGATATGGATTTGTGATCTGTTCGCACGGTTATTGGATATCCCAAAATATAGGTCCTGAATTTGCCGCATGCAAACACTATGCTCAATAATTCTTTTTCCATCACATTGTAATTTCGCTCGCATTTATTCAACGTTCTACTGGCGAAGCTTATGACAAGGTGGTTCCCTTCCTCATCTTCTTGGTACAGTGCAGACCCTAAACTGATGTCACTTGCGTCACAATTCAAGTAGAACGGCTTGTTGAAATCTGGGTGATGTAGCATTATGGTTTCCAGAAACTTGTTTTTAATTAATTGAAATATGGTGTCTTGGTTTGGTCCCCACGTCCATTTGTCCTTTGATGATAATTGTGGTGAAAGTTTTGTTGTTAACTCCAAATAATTCCTCTGGAATTTATGATAATAATTAGAAATACCTAAGAAAAACTGTAACTGTTTTTTGTTTTTCGGTGTTGGGAATTATTGGATCAATTCTACCTTGTCTCGTGATGGGGTTATACCATGTTCCGATAAATTGAAACCTAAGAACTGCACTTCCTTAGCTATAAATTTTGACTTCTCTAATTTTAAAGTTATATTGTTTTCCGATAGTTTCCTTAACACATGTTCTATCCTACAACAATGATCCTCCCTATTGGTGGAAGTTATGAGTAAATCGTCTACATAGATGGTAGTGAACTGGAGCGCTTCTTGACCTAATACCTGGTCCATACATTTAATAAACACTGCTACAGAGTTTACTAGTGTCTGAAAGGTAACCGCTTAAATTGGTAATTGCGTCCTTCAAATATGAACACCATGTACATCCGGCTATTTGGGTGTAGTTCCACCTGCCAGTACCCGCAAACTGTGTCCCAGGTGCTAATAAATTGTGTGCCATGAAATTTCTTTAGTATCTCCTCAATTTCTCCAGGAGATGTCCTATCATTAATTAAAGTCTCATTAATCTCTCTCGCATCCAAACAAAGCCTTACCTTACCGTTCTTCTTTCGGATAGCTACAATAGGGCTGGTGTAAGGTGACTGACTGCATTCAATTATGTCGTCCTTCAATAGTCGGTTGATTTCTGTCCTGTCTGTCTCCTTTAGAGAATACGCAATAGGATAGGATTTTCTATTAAAATTTACCGTCTCTATAAACTTCAGTTCGCATTGATAATTCTTGACCTTACCTGGTGTGTCTGAGAACACATGTCGATATCTTTATATATAAAAATTCAGTGTACGTCTGTAAATGTTCTTAAAACTTTTGAACCACTTATCCGATAGATCTCATATTCGCACCATATGTTCGTTAGGTTCAGAGTAAGGTTTACATGTGCCGAGTGTGAGGTTGGCCTGAAGGGGGGGGGGTAAAAATTAGAAAAAATGAAAATACCGCATATGGGGTATAAAATTAAAGGGAATTTCCATGCAAGTAACAATTTTACATGCGTGTATGCACTATTGAAATTTTGGGCCCTTGGGCTTAATAAATGGGTGGTTTGAGGGGGGGTTGTCAAAAATGGAAAATATGAAAAACAGCAGGACCGATTTCAACCAACTTGCCAGAAATATTTTATGCAACGGGAGAAGCAACATAGGATAGGTGTTTTGGTCCACGTTGGGAGGTGGGGTGAAAAACACAGTGGTAAATATAATACTGTATTTACATTTTGTTTAGTGGTGAATATAATACTCTATTTACATTTTGTTTAGGAATGTGCTGCAAACAACAAATCAATTACCGGCAATTCAATATAAACTCAATGGTAGGTTCTATTTACATTTTGTTTAGGAATGTTCTGCAAACAACAAATCAATTAAAGGAAATTCAATATAACCGCAATGCTGCGGGATGTATTTATAAAATTGTTATAATTAAAACATTTTATTTTCATATATACATTTGTGAAATTTGTGATAGAAAAATGCCAAGAAGAGGGCGGGCAAACATCGGTCGAAAATCACAACATGCTCAAAACGAGCTGGCGCGACGACAAAGAAGAACGGAGGAACAACACTCGCAGGAGAATGAAAATATTAGGAATTTAAATGTACGTTCACGCGTGCAAAAAAGTGGAGAGCAGCGCAGTCAACGTTTAGAAGCAGACAGATTACAAGACAGACAGGCACGTCAACGTTTAACTAATGAAAACAGAGGCCTTCATCTATTAGCAGAACGACAACGAATTCAAGTACGACGGGCATTAATAGCAGCATCATTTAACCGCCTTGCATTTGAATACGATCCAGAAATTGAGTACTCATCGCATTCAAAAATAATTATTGGAGATATGAATAAAGTATGTCAATTTTGTCATGCATTAAAATTTAAAAATGAAACTCCTGGAATGTGTTGCGCTGCCGGAAAAGTTGTTTTACCAGAATTGCATCCACCGCCTGAACCATTAAATTCATTACTAATAGGTGATACTGCCGATTCCAAATTGTTTCTATGAAAAATACGAAAATTCAATTCTTGCTTCCAAATGACATCACATATTTTTATATAAAATCATTTATGTTATTACTCAATTAATATAAAAATACATGAAATAAATTTATTAATTTAAAGACAAAATGTTGTTTCTGTTAATAATAATGCTCCATGTATTTATCACTATGCTGCTTATAATATTCGTCTGTCACATGAAAACGTCCATCATCAGCCACCATCAACTTGCGCGAAGCCAAACATTCATCAATAACTGCCAATTTAGATAACATTTGATGACAGTTATACTGTAATGGGTCAAATTAGAAGGTTTTTATTTTTTATTAATCTTGGTTTTGATTTTGTTAAAAGTGTACAATTCACTTCATATATGGGAGCTACCACAGTTTAATTTTATATTAACATAGATCACCCATTCAATCACTTTTAAATTGCCAGACTTCACCTGTAAGGAGCCTCCAGTACAGCAATGCAACATACATACAGTCAGTCAAAACAATTGCCAGACGCATTGCACAATCACATAGCAGCAGCCTTGTGACACAGTCTACAGTGTGTCATCAGTGTGTGCAGTTTGGTATCAGAGAGTAAGCAGCAGCAGACAATAGAATTGTGAATTTAAAACAGGGGCCTCGGGTTTACAAGATAGGCCGTTAAAACAAATTTGGCCTATCTTAGAAAGTGTGAAACAGTTATTAAAAAGTAACAGTGTACAAACAAAAAGTTTGCAGCGGAGTTCCACTATTGAAGCCTGCCGGCTAGGAACGAATTAGGCTACACGCAAAAGTTTTTCTATTATTTTCACTTTAAATTCAAATATCAGTGAAGAAAAGTATGTGACGATAATACATCCGTGCGGTAGAAACTAACCGAGTGTTATTTCGGACCTCAACATTATAACATTTCATAGAAAGATGACTGTGCGTGAAGACCGCGTGGCTGCCGTGGGGGAAGTTTTAATAATAAAATGTCAAGGGTATTTTAAATTGTGAATGAGAGCGTGTACAAGCAAAGCTGGGCTGTTTCTTTTGTGTTTTGTGAAACGATAAGGTAAGCTATAGTTAGTAAGTTCCTGTACAAACCAGGTGCACGAGTTACACAATACGTAACTCCATGTAAAGCTATTTTTCATGTAAACAGTAATTCCAACAATTGAACATTAAAATTAATAATTCTCTTCTTAAAGATGTGTAGAGTTAATTATTTCAAGAACCCATGAAACACGTTTGTATCTGCATTCGTACGAAAGGATCCTGGCCCGAAATAAAACGAAACCTTCCAGGTATGTGGAAGTCGATCTATTATATTATATTAGAAGAAAAATATTAATAGGTATTAAACATTTCAATGGCTTCCGTTAACAGGGACAGTTTTTGGTAATTAAAATATCAAAGACCGTACCTATAGTAGAGATACAAACATGTTTTTGGGGTTAGCGGAATAAAACAAAAGTGCGTTGTTAACGCAAAAGTGGTTATATAATACACTTTATTGATTATATGTTATTCATAAACAAATATTAAGCATAAAATAAGAAAAGGCAGATAACAGTGAAGTCGGCTTATCTGACAATCAGACCGAGAGTCAAGCAAATGCTGACTCCGGTATTCAAACAGAAGTAACATCAATAAATGAGTATAACGCAGAAGCATCTGTATTTAGCTCACCAGGAGCGATATCAACTCCCGTAACAAATAAAGCTACAGAGTTGTCAGTGAACGATTTATTTAATTTCATGAGAACCATGTCTAGTGACATGAGAACCATGGCCAGTGACGTGAGAAATATGTCTAAGGATATTAAAGTAAAATTTGATATACAGAATGATCAGTTTGATGAAATGGACAAAAAATTTGCAAATAAATTTGACATGTTAAATAGTCGTTTTGATGATAATGATAAACGCTTGGATAACAATGAAATACTTTTAAATAAGATGAAAAGTGATTTTAACTATAAATTAGATCAATTAACTAATGATTTTAATGAACAGAAAATAAAATGCGAGCAGCAAAATATTCAAAACGAGATTAATTTTAAAGCAATTAAAGACCAGAATGTGCAGTTACAGCAAAATATAAATGTAAAATTTAGTGAGTTGATAAATAGTATACAAGACAAGAATGTATGTCTTGAAAATGCCGATGAAATGACAAGAAATAGTCTTAATAAAGTAGAATCAAGTACGAGTAATACAAACGAAAGCTGTAATGACAATGTTGTATTAGGTAATGAATTAATAAATAATAATGATGTTGATAATAATGAGAATAATAATGTAGTCGAAAAAGTGGTATCTGAGAGTACTAATGAAGTTGTAGAATGTGATTATGAAATGTTAATGTGTGTTAAGGAGTTAGAGAGAGAGTGGAGAGAGAGTTATATTACAGGTATGAAACAGGGGGTAAATTGTTTACGAGGTAGAATGGGGGGTGAAGGAAGACCTTCACGTATATATTGTGTAGACAAGTGTGCTACAAATAAGTTTTTTGTTTTTCCTGGAGAAGTCAGGAAAGATTTAATTGAATTTATACCCTCTGTCTGTAATACTTTTGAGAGTGTGATTTGGGGTTATGAAGAGAGAGATGTAAACAAAGAATTGTGTGTTAATAAAGTCACAGAATTATATAACTTAAATAAAAAGTATGATGAATGGAAGGAAAGTTTAGAAATATATGTGAATGATAACGACTACAATGATTTAATAAAAATGATTAACCCAATAGTTAATGAATTTAATGATGGAGACTTGACAAAAATACCCAATGTAGACCGGTTTAATGAGTATGTGAATAAACGGAATGAATTTAGTTTGTATGGTTACCACACACAAAACAGTCATTTGTGTGCTAATAAAATTGAACGATGTTATGTGAAACCCCGATTAATTTTTGACGATGGAGGTTGAAATTCATAAATGAACAATTTTAAATATGTTAATATATGGTAATGACCTAGCTGATTTTAGATATTGAAGTGTGATATAACTGAACAATTATTGATGAAGGATTGTAAATACATGTTTAGTAAATTTATTTGTGTGTTGTAAAACTTTATCTTCAATAAGAATAGAACCAATGATGTCATGTTTGTAAAACTTATTGAAATACTAAAAAAAAAAAAACAACCATTTAATCACGTAGAATCATTTTGAAAATGGTAATTAAAGTCATGGAAATTGTAATTTTACATATTGATGCATTAACTTAATAAAATAAAAATGTAAGAGACAAATATGTTGTCTAAAAGATTTATAAAACTTGAAAAGTGTAGCAAGCAGATATGTCAGTATATGAAGTAACCCAAAGTGTTTAGTCTATGACAGCTGAAACTGAGAATGTTTATAACTGCTGTTTATACAAGTCTAGCACACAACTGTTCATGTAAACAGTAGACAGGTGTGTTGGAGTGGTATGTTGTGACTAATGCCTACAGACATACTTGGTGACCATAACAAAACTCTATTGTGACACAAAATAATTAAAGAAAATTTTTTGTTAAAATAATAATGAGGTAATAGAGTGTGTGGCTGGGAGGTGACGCAAAGGAGTCACGAATTTAAAATTTCATGACATAAAAGTTTTTGCTTATTCAAGGTTTAATCCAATCAAAAATGCTTGTGCTCTGTCCACATAATTATATGCTCAGACTCGTAATATAAGGTTCATACTATAATTTTAAAGGTATCATTTTATTGTTGTGTGTTAGATATAGTTGTTGATAAAATGTATTTTCATTATGTGTGTTTTTTTTTTCTAAGCCAATAATTAGACGCCTGGCAGGCAATCAACATAATAGAAGTAGGTGCTGATAATGTTTTACATGTAATTGTTCAATTTTGAAAGGTATTCATGGTGTTTTAATTAAATGTCAATCTGTTTATTATTTATATTAATTATTTTGTTCATTTTCAATATTTTATTTTATTATGTTTTGTACTTTGAGTTAGATTGTTACAGATGTTTAAGGTAGGTGCAGAAAGGATACATAACATATGTAGGTCAAGGGTTTTGGACTTGACCTAGTTTCGATCAGTTGATGGGGGCATACACAGACTAAGCTTGTATAATAGGAAGTCAGTTTAATTTGTTTAGTTAATCTATTTAAACCAAATTTTAATAATTACTACACATAGAGGGAAACATTTAAATAAATTTAGATTGTTTCTTGAATTTTAAAATTTTTGGGAATTTTAATTTTTTGTTGGAAAAAAAAAAAAAAATTTTTTTTATTTTTCGCCTGCCAGCGAGTAAATATTTTTGAGTAATGAGTATTTTATTATGTATGTATTTAACATGTTTATTTTGTTGATTTCTTGTACTGCACGGTATTGTTAGAATCTAAGTATTCACCTGTTAAGTTAAGGATGTTTTAGCCATAAGAAATTGTTAATTTAGCTTAGTTTAAATAAAAACGGAAAAAATAAAGAAGAGAATTTTTTTTGTGATAAAATATTATTTTGAATTTTTTGTCAATCTTAAGGAATTTAATAATTTTCAGTCTTATAATTTGTCAAAGTGTAATATGTAATGTGAGTGTGTGTGAGCCCAGTATTTGCTAAAGGCAGTCCAGCTTGCAAAAAGGGGAACCACATCGGCGGAGGAGCTGGAATAATTTTAGCCAGGGATTGAGGATTTTTGGGGGTAGCTTGTTAAAAGGCGAGGTGCGCTGTGGTACGAGGCTGTTCGATTTCTCGGTGTTAGGATCTCTTACGGAGAAGTCCAGTGATCTCGTTCAGATGAGTCCATGGTCGCTGAGCCAGGGGGGTCGTGTACCCATGCAGATCAAGAACAAGGGGGTTGTTGGCACCAGTTCCTCACCGGTCCTCTTTGGGGTTATCGATGAGATTTCTTCTGTCGTGAACAGCAGAATTCTCATCGAGGGGGTATTGTAATGGGTCAAATTAGAAGGTTTTTATTTTTTATTAATCTTGGTTTTGATTTTGTTAAAAGTGTACAATTCACTTCATATATGGGAGCTACCACAGTTTAATTTTATATTAACATAGATCACCCATTCAATCACTTTTAAATTGCCAGACTTCACCTGTAAGGAGCCTCCAGTACAGCAATGCAACATACATACAGTCAGTCAAAACAATTGCCAGACGCATTGCACAATCACATAGCAGCAGCCTTGTGACACAGTCTACAGTGTGTCATCAGTGTGTGCAGTTTGGTATCAGAGAGTAAGCAGCAGCAGACAATAGAATTGTGAATTTAAAACAGGGGCATCGGGTTTACAAGATAGGCCGTTAAAACAAATTTGGCCTATCTTAGAAAGTGTGAAACAGTTATTAAAAAGTAACAGTGTACAAACAAAAAGTTTGCAGCGGAGTTCCACTATTGAAGCCTGCCGGCTAGGAACGAATTAGGCTACACGCAAAAGTTTTTCTATTATTTTCACTTTAAATTCAAATATCAGTGAAGAAAAGTATGTGACGATAATACATCCGTGCGGTAGAAACTAACCGAGTGTTATTTCGGACCTCAACATTATAACATTTCATAGAAAGATGACTGTGCGTGAAGACCGCGTGGCTGCCGTGGGGGAAGTTTTAATAATAAAATGTCAAGGGTATTTTAAATTGTGAATGAGAGCGTGTACAAGCAAAGCTGGGCTGTTTCTTTTGTATGTTATATTTGCTTTTGTGTTTTGTGAAACGATAAGGTAAGCTATAGTTAGTAAGTTCCTGTACAAACCAGGTGCACGAGTTACACAATACGTAACTCCATGTAAAGCTATTTTTCATGTAAACAGTAATTCCAACAATTGAACATTAAAATTAATAATTCTCTTCTTAAAGATGTGTAGAGTTAATTATTTCAAGAACCCATGAAACACGTTTGTATCTGCATTCGTACGAAAGGATCCTGGCCCGAAATAAAACGAAACCTTCCAGGTATGTGGAAGTCAATCTATTATATTATATTAGAAGAAATTTATTAATAGGTATTAAACATTTCAATACTTCTACTAATTATTATTAAATTAAAAAATAAATATCTACATCATTTTTTTTGGCCTCAGCAAAATGAAAAAAAAAAATTAGAGGCATGACAAAGTCTGCCGGGTCATCTAGTTTATTATATTTTTATCAACTTTTCTACCTGATTTTGATTTACTCAATCGTCATGATTTGTTGACTTAAATTGCCATATTTCTTCTATCTTCTCCTTCCATAAACTGTCAGTGTTATCTTGATATCTGATTTCCTCCTTGGGTGTCTGATTCCTAGAACTTTGTAATTCCCTAACGTGGAAAATGGTGCGGTCCTGAGGGGCTTCTTTGCTTCCAATTAACTCAGCCGTCCATTCCAAATATCCTGAGCTCAGAGTCACTCTCGCTCTGCTCATGTCAATAATTGCTGAGTATTTTCTCAAAATATCGCAGCCGATTAAACTGCAAAAAGGTAAGCCATTGGCTACTAGAAATATCATAGGAATTTTGACCACATTACTAGTCACTTCTACTCTGACCTGCTTCCTGACTGTTCTATTTTGACACCCTGTCGCTCCCACTAATATTATGTTGTTGATTAGTAAAGTTGGTATTATGGTCTTAAATTCCCCTTGTATTCTGTTTATCTCAGTACCATCAGTTAAAGATACGTTAGCACAAGTGTCGATCATCAATGTGGTGGTCACCCCATTTATTTCAGCTGTCACATATGCTATTTGATTATTACTGTTGACATTGCCGATCTCCTCCTCTTCAAGTAGCTCCTGTCTGATATTCTTTAAATAATGGCTTCGTATTATAGTAATCGTCTTGTCTTGGTTTTGTTCGTCATATCCATAATTGTACCCAATAGATTGGTTCAGGGAGGGGTCTTGTCGGTTTCTCACTGCCGCTGTTCATTTAAAGAGAGTTCATTCTCTTCTTCCCGTCTGTCCGGTGTGTTCGTTCGGTTAATTTCATTTATTTCTGGTCGTACTCCAGGGTGATGATTTAATTCGTCGGCGTTTCTTCTCCTGTTGTCTTAATTACTTCTGCTTCTTCGTGTCTCGTTCCTTGAATTTCCTCCGTCGTTGTAGTTGTACGATCTGTCATAGTGTCCATAAAAACTCCGGCGTCTTTGATAATACCGCCTCCTCCCATAATCATTCTCTGCTTGAACAAAATTGACTCTCCGGTAGTTTTGATTTTGATGGTTACCGTCTTGGTTATTTGATCTATTGTTATTGTAGTTATTATATTGAGGTCGTCTCACATTATTATTATTGTTATTGTCCTAATTGTTGTTACCCTGATTGTTAGGTCGATGATTATTTTTGTTATTCCTATTAATATTGTTGTCGTAATTATTTCGGTTATTCCGGTAATTATTGTTATTATTACCACTCTGGTTATTTCTATCTACGTAATAGTCATTCCTCTGCTGACTCCTCCTGTAGTAGCCTTCGTGCTCATGATTCTCGAGCAGCGCCGCCATGCATTGGATAGTTTTTATCTGTCCCCACTGCCGTGCTCGCGCTATTCCCTCCTCGTAGTGATACGATAACTTGGTGACCAGGCATTCCTCCAGGATCTTAGGCTCCAGGTTCCTTGCCAAGCATACCTTACCAAGGAAATAAGCGGTTGGTGTCGTTCCTCAACTGGCGTCGTACTTGCTGTTGCATATGTCGTCACGTACAATATTTTGTGTGGATTCTGACCAATACTTTGCCCTGAAGAGTGTCTAGAAATCTTCGTAAATTTGAATTTCATGTCGGGTCACTGTCCACCAGTTGTCATGTATTTCTTTAAAATACTCGTCGAGCATACCTCGTATTATGGTCCATCTGTTTTCCCGATTTCTGGCCAAGTTCTCTTCTACCCTCTCTAGAAATTCTATGGGGTTCTTTTTATCATTCTTAAAATTGATTGTGTCTCGATTATCCACGTTCTATATGTATTGACCCGGGGTTGCTCGAATCCGGATCATCTCGAGTTCCTCCCGTATTTTAGGATTTCCCGTTGTTGCAACTCTTCGATTTTCTCTTTGTTATTGATGGTCTGGCTTCGTACGTTGTTCACTGATGCATCAATGTCCTCGCATCTCTGCCCGAAGTCCGTTCGTATCCGCGTCAGTTCTTCCTGATTCGTCCTTTTTAGGGAATCTATTCTCCTTTCACTAATTTCTTCGATGTTGTTCATTCGTACATCTACGTCTTCTCTGGTTTGTTGCAACTCTTGATTGTTTTGTTCACATCTCTCGTGGACTTCGGCGATCTCTCTTCTAACTCCCGTTATCTCCCCTTCCATTTTCATATTTATTTTCTCATTCTCTTCTATTGTTTTACTAATAAGTTCCATATTTTCGTCCATCTTCTTGTTTATTGTTTCCATATTTCTATTGCTATCTTCTATGCTGTTGTCTATTTTCTTACTTAACTCTTCCACCTTTTTATTATTATTTGCCATCTGCTGGCTCAATTTCTGGTTATCTTCCTTTAATGATTCTATATTTTTATTGGTCTCTTCCGTTTTTTATTTAATTCTCCCTTTAATTCTTTTAATTCTCCTTTAAAATCTTCTTTTAGTTCTTTATTATTATTTTTCAATGTTTCACTAAACTCGCCCATAAGCCTCATTATGTCTTGTAGACTTGCATTCTCTGATTGTTCGGGTCGGTTCGGTTCCGCGGGAGGTAACATCGCTTTTACATCTTCAACCGGAGTCGCCTCCTTATCGTCCATGTTAAATTCCTTTTCCACTTCCGCCGCGCGTTTCTTTGAGGTAGCCATCCGTTGCATCTTCCGTGAAGTTAGGTTATTTTAAAATTTTTTTGTTTATTTAGAATTAGATAACACCTAATTCTAGCCTCTTATGTTGGTCGCCATTTTGTAATTAAATGTTTCTTGCCGATGTGATTCTGCTCTCGATTAATTATTTAATTTATTTAGTTTAAATTTATCTATATTGGTTCGGAGTGAATTTATGTATGTTGATTTAAGTTTATTTAATGTTGGGTTCGATTTTATTATTATGAAGTCATTGGTTTAATGGGTTTTATAATTAGAGATAATAGTTTTAACTGTTCGTTGTTAGCCGTATGTTGTGGTTTAATTAGAAGTTGACCTTTCTTCACTGGTAGAGACGATTCGGCTGAGTAGGCTCTCACTGAAATCAGAGTCATTTTATGATAGCAGTACTTACTTTAATTGATGTCCTGGTTATCATGTAGGGTAGATCTGATCATCTAAAAACAAGATTAATTTAAAATTCGTTCGTTGGCGCTATAAGTGGTGCCAACCGTTGCACGTTGTCCATTGAGCCTGTAAATGTCTACCGTAATGAAATAATTGGTCCAACTCTAATCATTGAGTTCAAATATAAATTATTCCTTGTTAATACGCATGTATTAGTTTCTTTAAACAATTAAAACAAGAAAGTCACACTTCACAATAATATTTACATTTCTTAAAATTTCTCTTCCGATCTCAGGCTGGATAAGCTGAATGCGTGGCTAACATACTACACGATGTTTTTGTTTTAAAATAATTAGGCCTATTAATAAACATTGGTTCTTTTAGTCTGCAAGATACTAAACTAGAAGATGAAACTACTATAATAACTGATTATTAGGAAAGTGATTACATTTAACAAATAAAATCTTAATTAACTATACACAGTTTAAAAGACGTCTGGCATCAACATATAGGTTAGACCTGGCGTGTCTGTATAATGCCAGTTAAGTTAAATAAAATAACGGATTAACAGCAAAGAACATTCAAGTGTACTGAAGTTATAAATGCCTTTAGCATGTAAAACCAATTGTCTTACTACTAGAGTGGATATCATTCTACAGGTACCTTTATAAATCTCGCAAACATAGTAGGTTGTTATTAAATGGTTGAACAATAAATTAAAATTCTAAATTCAGTAAGGTACACTGTCCTTCTAGAATTCGTTAAAAATCATCTTATGCCTAGGGTTAATAATGTTCGTAAATGCTTATTACTAATAAAATTATTAATTGACTTAATGAGGGTTTAATGCCTCTTCAAAGTTCGTTTACATGGCATTAATTCTATGCATGGTAATGTTATCGTTTCATTTCATAAGTTTTTTAATAATAATACAAGGTCACTATACTCCCTTTCTCATTTATATAACCGCGATTGCCGGGGATTATACACTTGCAATCGTATTCGCACCTTCACTCAACTGATTACTTCGTTTATAAAAACTTGTTAACACCTTCGACAGTTTTGGGTTGTGTCGACCCAAACATAACGTTCGCTGCACGCACAGGTTAGGTTAAATTTTACTCTTCTGGCATCTGGAACACTCGTCTCGTCTCCCTCGTTGACAGTACAATAATGATGCTTAGCTTGGCGTCGGTTTTGGGCCAAGCCTCGCTATAATTAATTTGATTGGTTGAAAGCGCGATGACATCCCATCCACTTTCTAAGATAGCGTCTATTTTTGGGGTGCAGAGTATGAAAAGGACGCTTACTATTTTGTCCAAATTGATACACATTTTTTTTAAACTCCAATAACTTTCTTATGACCCTAGTGAGCTCTAATCCAATCATCTCAGTCGTTTGCAATTGTCTTTTAGATTAGTTAGATATCCCTCAGCCATAAATCTGTTCATGTTTGACAAATTATCACTTTCACAACTTATGTTTTATTAAAAACTATCTGACGTTAATTTTATTTACAAATTGACTTCACTAATACTCAGTCGCTTTCTGTTCTTGAGTTATATTACAATCACTTATTGGTGAAAACAACCCTAACATTGGGTATAAGCTTTACTAAGCTGATAGCATTATGCCTTAGATTTATTTAATATATTTTAGTGGTGGTATTTTATGAGTGGGTTACATTTCTATTGAATTACTCATGAATAGTGTTACTTATTCATCTAAGTTGACCATTACAACTTCTGGTTATTACATTTAGTGGTTTTGATACAGTTATTCCCTTGAATTATACTCTTTAGATTCACCTATAGTTCAGGCACTATATGGTGTTACATCCTTTATCTTAACTCTTAATTATATATTTAATTTTGGGATCATTATCCTTTACAAAATATTGCTAGTAGTTGTTCTAAGATGTTCCCCTTGATTAATAATAGGATATCACCCATTTCTGTTAATTCAGTAAAACTTCTTGCATCTGGTCTCAGGATACAAGTATGTCTAAATTATATTATCTTGATATATTTTTATGCTAATTATCATTGTGTCACATCATATAAGTTACTTTGAACCTTGCTGTTTCTATTGACAATAATGTTTCCTCTCTATTGTCCTTTAATGTTAAAGTTTTTTGAGTTGATTATTAGGTAAATTCAGAATGTCCATTTCATTATTTAATTTTACTCTAGTATAATATAATTCTAGTTAATATATACTTAATCTTTGTGTTGGTATTACCCTTATAACATATACGTGCATTATCATCCAACAGAAATCGGAATACTAGTCATTTCGTTACTTATTTCCTTTATTTTAGGTGCATACTTCACCTTGAGTGAGGTTATGGGTCCAATTTTGTTTAGACAACAATGTGTTCATCTTATGATGAGTTTTATGTCTTTCATTTCATACTCTTATAGTATTATCAAGGTTACTTATTACTTTGGGTCTATTGTACACTTTTCTGTCTTTACCACTCTTCTTAAAACTGTATTTATGATTATCAGTCTACAATTTATATCCCTACGTTTACTCTAGTTACATGACTGGCCTACAAGATGCACTTTAGTTATTCTTTCTAATACACAGTTAATTTACATTTAGACTAATTTTACTTCACTCTCCTGACCATTATTCATTATATCATTCATTTACTTTATAAGTTTTCTTTGTCAGTTCAGTTAATTAAATTAGTTTGTCATGGCTTATTTGTTTTCTGTTCTTCACTCTGGGCTTCTCTTGTTATGATTCATTCATCTTGCTTAGAGTGTAGGACATATCTTATTTCTTCCTGCTTTTGTATATTGTTGGGTTTTACAGCATTTTTCTTCAATCCACTTATATTTTCTTCTCTCTGTCTTGGGTTTTCTCACTTTACCTAATCTATTGGGTTAGTTGTTAGTTACTTTACGTCTAGTCTATGTCATTGTCTTTATTGCTTTTAAAATCAATTCATAATTTTTTCTTTTATTTAACCTTGACATTTAAATGTGGTATTTCTTATGATTTTGTATGGTTGGTTAATGCTTCTTTTGGACCCTGGTGGTCGTGATATTATGTAACGTTACAATATTTAAAAAAAAACAAATCATCGGTTGGTGAGCAGAGTTAAGTGAGTTTATTGGTTTAAACAGAACAGAGATTGCATCTTTTTATGCCTTTATAATTACTGATCAGCCAGGATATTAAACTTCAATCATTAGATCTTTGGATCTAGAACAAACTAAGTGCTAAATGATTTCAGAACTAAATTACTCGAATTGCAATACTTGAGAAAAGTAAACTGTAAGTTAAATTAATTAAAACAATTTGGTGACATGTATCAATACCAGTGTACGAAATCAAATACTCATGGCGAGCATGCTACAGATTGTCACTGACTTTTGTCTTTGTTCTCACTTATCTATAAAAGTCTCTGTACTATTAAATGTTCGTATATCCTCGTTTATTAATTGTGTGCAATTACCACGAGGTGTTAATAAGAGTTTAAAGTGTTACTTGGATAGCCTGCATGATACGATGGCGTCAAGGAGATGTAATTAATGCCACGTGCTTATGATCTACAGGTCCGAACTCTTCGCGTAGCTTGTAGAATCTGCGTGCTTCGGTAAAGCAAAGCCATGAGGAGCACTGGATTCCTATAGTTTCTGTTTCTTTTAACGGGTTACCAAAATTAGTATCGGGTCATTCCACACCAAATCAACCAATAAAAAATAATTTTAGACTCAAGGATATTCAAAATGAGTGAAACTTGGTATTTATGTTCTATGCATAAATATAGTCAAAAATACAAAGTTTCAATTGTTTTTCTCTTTTGGTTTTTGAATTATACATGTTTAAAAACACAAAAAACGTCGCTTTTTGCTCTGTTTTTAAATCTTCAAAAGCCTGTAACTCAAAAACTATTTGTCCTATAAAGCTAAAACGTACACCATTCTCTTCAGAATTACAAGGGCTTTAATTTGATATATCACTCATATATACTAGATTAATTTTAAAATCTGTAGGAAAAAACAAAAACTATTTTTTTAAACTCAAAATCGAAATTTTGAATTTTTTTGAAAAAAAAAAGTTTAATGTGCATAATATAAGAATGCACATACCTAATTTTATGATGGTATCTCAATGGGATCATGTCAAAAAGAAAAGTTTTGTGGAAGCTCAGTCACCCATTAATGGCTCACGAATGCTGTCGGGTATGGTAAATAACTTAAAACTCCAGTATGTATAATGACTTTTAGCAAAGTAAATTTTATTGTTTAAAATATGACATATACAGTGTATCTCCACTTCAGTTGGAAAAAAAACTTTGCATAAAAATACAAGGCTTTATTTTTTAATAGTTCAAAGTTTTTGAAAATAAATTTTTCAGTTTTTTGTGTGTGAATATTTTTTATATTACTGATTTTGTAGAAAGTTGAGATAAATATGTAGAAGGCACATCTATAAGAAGGTCGTGTGTGTGTGTGTGTGTGTGTGTGTGTGTGTGTGTGTAGAGGAGGGGGGAGCAGTGAGTCACACAAACAAGTTGCAACTTGTTCAAGTATGAGTAAGCCTCATCCTTTGTCAGTTTTGTTTGAGCAGTCTAGTAGTGAATACATTATTGTGTTGTCTTCTTTTGCAATCAGTTTTTTTTTTTTTTAAGTGTAGTGTGTTAGCAGTGAATATAGTTTGGTTGGTGTTTTCTTTTGCAACTTGTTTTAAGTGTAGTGTTTTTAAATACAGTAATGTAAATAATATTAGTGGTTTTAGTTTTTATCATTTAGTTACATAATTTTCTTCTAAATAATTTAAATATTTTTAGTTCAGAGTTAGTGTTTAGGTACCGGTACCTAAAATGGACAAGAAGTGGTCTATTTTTTGTTGCAACCCATTTAAAAGAAATTCTCACTGGATTAAAAAAGATCTTAGTAGTGTAAGTTCTTGGATGATAGACTTGAAACAATATGATATTAAAGAACGTATGAAAATTTGTACAGCATGTAGATTGAAACTGGGCGATGAAAGGAAACCTGTGCAGGACGAAACCCCAGAAAAGCAAGACAATTCAAAACCAGGTACTAGTAAACAGAATGGAGATGAGACAGAATTTATGGATGTTGAAGAAGGCTTCAATCAATTAAATGCCTCTTTGACTTCCATAGGAGAGTCACCAGTAGTAAAAAAGAAATGTGCCAGTTCAAACAAGTATTGTAAACAAAAAATTGAAAAAATAAGTCCAACTAGATGAAACATTTTTTTTTTGGGAAGGGCAACACACACCAAAAGGTATGTGATTGGGAAGATGCTGAATCTGAAATTATTGACCAATTCAAGGAAAAGTTAAAATTTCAAATAAAAATGAGAAGTTTCTTGTATTAACATCTTTACCTAGAAGTTGGTCATGCGCTAAAATTGAAAGCGAATTTGGTGTTACTAACTACATGGCAAGAAAGTCAAAAAAGTTAGTGGAAGAAAAAGGAATACTGTCAACTCCAGATCCCAAGCATGGTAAACCACTTCCTCAAGAGACAGCCGTTTTGGTGAAAGAATTTTACTGCAGTGACGAAATCAGTAGACTAATGCCTGGTAAGAAAGACTATGTGTCAATGGGAAAGAACTTTGAAGGGAAGCCTATACATGTACAAAAAAGGTTGGTTTTAGTAAATTTACGTGAAGCTCATCAGAATTTAAATCAAGTTCCCCAGATGTAAAATGGGGTTTTCAAAATTCGCCGAATTACGACCCAAAAACTCTATAATAGCAGGGGCAAGTGGAACACACGCCGTATGCGTTTGTACAGCACATCAAAATGTTAAACTGATGATAGCTGGAGCAAATTTGAACAAACTAATGATTTTTGAGTATGACCAGCCACTAAAAACCTACAAAAACTGCCTCCCAAAGCTAATGTGTACCCCACCAAACAAGTCATGTTTCTTAAATGAAAAACCTGGAAGAAAGATTTGCTGAAGCTGTAGCTGTCACCGGAACACAAAGTTATCACGCTTTTATTCCTGTCAGTAAAACAAAAATTGTATCCGACTCTGAAACATCAGATGTTCACAATATTCAAGTAGCTCCAGACGCAGATGATGTGCCTTCTGAACAAATAAGTGGATATGTTGCTTGTGCATACGACAGCAAATGGTGGGTAGCATGCGTGTTATCAAAAAATGACTCTGAAAAAGAAGTTAGTGTATCTTTTCTCTACCCTAGTGGACCAGCACCTTCTTTTACTTACCCAAGAAGACCAGATACTTTGACAGTGCCACAAAACTTTATTATTTGTAACATTAACCCAATCACTGAAACTGGCAGGACTTATAAATTATCTGCTGAAGAAATGACTAAAGCTTCCCAAATTTTATTGAAGAAGAAATCTGCATTGTATTTATAATCTTAACTTACAAACTTTCAGACTTTAAAACAGTTAGTGTGCATTTGATTATCAAATTTGATTATTACTGGCACATTTTAAATTGTAAATGGATTTACTTAAAAGCGAGAGATGTCTTTAAACTCAAGTTCTGTATATATAGTGTAAAATAACGATGCAATGTAGTTGTAGCGCAGTTGATTTGTAGTGAAATACAATTATTTTTTAAAGTGCCAAAGTAGAGAGAAATTATTTAAATAGAACACAACCTATTTTATCTTCATGAAGCAGCCATAACTAGCTAATTACAAGTATAATCACTTAAGGGAGTCATAGCACCACAAATGCGGTAAGTTATGTCCACTAAAGTTCAGGCATTTAACTTATTACTTTATTTTTTTATGATAGAACCCATAGGAATACCATCATGAAATTTGGCCCATACATTCTAATAACATGTACATGTAACATATATTTTTTTCGAAAAAATTCAAAATTTCGTTTTTGTGTTTTAAAAAAATAACTTTTTGCAGATTTTTAAACATTTTAAGATTGGTTTGGTAAAGTCAAGTAACATATCAAATTAAAGCCCTTGAAATTCTGAAAAGAATGGCACTATTTTGAGCTTTCTAGGGCAAATAGTTTTGGAGCTATAAGCTTTTGAATGTTTCAAAACGTGTCAAAAAACAGTCGATTTTTGTATTTTTTTTAATTTATAACTCAAAAACTAAAAATGGGAAAAATTTGAAATTTTGCATTTTTTATCCTAACTGATAGTACTACATATGTACAAAAAAGCATTGATTTCCGAGACTTAAAGTTCCAGACCATTGGTTGATTTGACATGGAATGACCCTATCGCCAACATGAAGCTATCGTCGCTAACGTGGAACTCTCGTCCCCACGTAGAAGGAACCAAGTTTCTACTGCAAATTCCACAATTTTTAGAATACGTTCCGCATTATTGCGTTCACTCATTAAATTTTTCTACATTTAACATTCGTTTATAATACAAGCGTTACAATCATAAAGTTAAGCTTTAAGTTCCATAATAATATCAAACTGGCATAAAATGACATATCTTTCTTTTCTGACATAGCTATTTTCTAACACAAAAACATTAAATTGGCATAAAATTCACACATTTATCTTTTGTATTTTACTGGCTTTTGTTAAGAGGCTTCGTTGACAAGCATGTTACTTCAAGATATGTTACAGATTACTATTGTTTCTTTTTTTTCTTTTTACATAAGATGCATACAATCTAGTTACAAAATGACAAAGCGATACAGTTAGATACTGGTACTGATTCATATTAGCCAAACTGACAATAAATACCTTGGTAAAAGGCTCCGCACTCATGTGTCGACTTGGAGACGAGGAGTAGTTCTGCTCACGGTTATTTCTGAATGTCGACTGACTAATTTCGCCTGGTTAAAACCTTACTAGACAGTGAACAGGGCGGACGGCGTGATGTCAGAACGTCGGGCAAAGTACGGAAATGGTTCTATATCGCGATTAATTGATTTAATTCCATTTAATTTGATGATGCGCCAAATCGTTGCATTCGGCAGAAGCCGAATAATTGCAATAACTTCCCAGTATTATTGTACTGTACTTTATACAGTATTGTATTACTGTAGGAAATCGTCTCAACTGCCAATTTATAAAACAAATAGTGTCTTTTTCTGTTAGGTATAGGTTTTATACCACAACTGAATTCATAATGTTTGTCTGTCAGATGTAACACAAAGTTTCAGATGTTATGTGCCTTGTATTAACTCAAATTTCTCTAGATAAAAAGTTGTTCAACCTTTTTCCAGAAGTCGTTCATGTTGTGCAAATAGGCCCTTCATTGCAGTATTATATCATCACTTTATGTAATCATATTGTTACCTCTTTTTAAAAACCCAAAGCCAATTGATTTTATACAATTATAGGAGCATGTTTTTTTAACAATTATAAATCAGAATCCTCATTTATTATTTATACAATCTTATTAAAAATAACAAGAAAGTAACTGCTTCATTATTAAAAAAACAACAACAACAGTTTTCATATAAACTAAGTCATTTACCGTCCAAAAATAGGCTTCATTCTTTTCTTTTCTCACACAGCTCCTTCCGGTTACAACTTACTTGTTTCTTTCATTTCTTTACATATGCTGTGTGACTAATTGTAGACAAAAATCATATTCAGGCTAACAATTTTATGTCCATTTATTTAAGAGTATTCCATGCCTTTGTTCAAAAACTTAAATTGAAGTGCTATCACTCAACTTTAATTAGGATGTCACTACAACAAAAAAGCAACACACATTTACATACATATAAGGTGTGTGTGTGTGTGTGTGTGTTTACATGTAGGATACATCTACTTTTTGCACATAATATAAAAAATAGATATTATTTATACAGTATTCTAAATGATGAAGAGTTTTAAACAATTTTCTTTAAATAAAATAATGGATTTCAACTCCAAAGACGTAGTTATACAGTATTGTATCAAACTGTAACTGGAATACTTACACAATTCCAAATGGAGACTGGCATTAAGAATTCAAGGCAAGATTACAATATAATAGTAACAGCATAATAGAAGCCCCAAGTGTTATATTTTTTTTTTCAAATAAATTTAATAACAGTTTATAGCAAACAACAGTTAGTCTAAACACTACAGGGAACAGGTATTTCAACTTTTCAGTAACTGTTATAGCTGTTCTACAAAAGTAATTGTTCCAAAATAGCTGTTATAGGTATATCGTCCCACCTCTAGTCCCTACCACTAAAAAGCAAGTTGGATAGCTCTGAGGCTGAATAGAGTACACACATATGTATTTTTTTCATGTCTCCATTCACTTCAACATTTTCCCATACCACTCCACAATTTTCTTTACCTATGTTTTCTGTCAAAACTGTTCATAAATGCATTACTTAAGACTGTTCAAAACAATGAAAGCCCTAACACTATATGAGAATAGTATAACAAGATAATATTTCTCCTACTAATGATTTAAACCATCAAATAGTAGTATTTTTCAGTTCATTGCTTTCAAACTTCCAGTGCTTGTCATTTTTTAAAACGCAGGGAGAAGGTAATATGATTCATTGCATGATCAGGGTTGTAGATGTTATGAAGTTTTCAAAGATTCCTAAGCAAAAGTGTTGAAACTATTGGTTTATCAGTTTACTGTGTGTTATCGTAAATTGTCAAACAAACATAATAGTCCAGGAGCATACTGTATTCCGTGGGATTTTTTGTGAAGGGAAGGTGCGACTATATGGAATCTCTTTATTGTATGCTACATAATGGTGTAGTACCGGGTGTTTACCTTCAAATTGCGCTGTTTGGTTTTTATGATGTCATACATCCAAGATGGCCGCCATACGTGACATTTATTCATTACATCAAGAATAACTCCTTCCAGAGTGCTCATACGCAAAATGTGCATAGAACATTTTCTGTTCTGCATGAGCCAACGAACAAATTTAGTCCGTACCAATTTTTACTTCCATATTCCTTAAGGAATGGAAGTATGGTGATGGCAAAAAAAATCGTGTTCGAGATTATTGCAGATTCTGATTCTACTACACTCAAAACATGAAAAAAAGTCGTTTTCCGAAAAGTGTCTGTGTGTGTGTCTGTCTGTCTGTAGATTTTTTTCTATGGAAAACGATAACTGCCGCAAATTCAAACAGAATCAAATAATGTTTCGCATACAGCCCTGAATTGTAGAGTTCTCAGGACCTATTGTTTTTGGTGAAGATCGGTTAAGCGAAAGGGGTAGTTTACCTGTAACGTTTTATGTTTTAACAAGGGTATTTCCTATGGCAAACGATAACAGCCGCAAATTCAAACAGAATCAAAAGATTATTTGCATACAGCCCTAAATTGTAGAGTTCTCAAGACACTATTGTTTTTGGTGAAGATCGGTTAAGGGAAAGGGGTAGTTTACCTACAACGTTTTTTTTGACAAGGGTATTTTCTATGGCAAACGATAACAGCCGCAAATTCAAACAGAATCAAATAATTTTCTGCATACAGCCCTGATTTGTAGAGTACTCAAGACCTATTGTTTTTGGTGAAGATCAGTTGAGGGGAAGGGGTAGTTTACCTGCAACGTTTTTTTATCAAGCGTATTTTCTATGGCAAACGATAACAGCCGCAAATTCAAACAGAATCAAATAAGTTTTTGCATACGTCCCTGAATTGTAGAGGTCTCAAGGCCTTTAGATTTTGGTGAAGATCGTTTAAGGGGAAGGGGTAGTTTACCTGCAACCTTTTACGTTTTAACAAGAGTAAAGTACTTGAAAATTTATTTAAACTTTTTGAAACAATGGTAATTGTTGAAAATAAAATAATTTTGTTGCCAGGTAACAAAAATAAAGTCATTTTGATTATAAAATATAAATATTTACAACAAGAAAAGAATTTTCAGTTTTCAAAATTTAAATATATTTTTATAAAACAATGGGTTCTTCATTGAGGTGGGGACCATGTCACTCACTCCATCTCAGGCCTCTCCTATTTTGCAGAAAAAGAGGACCCTGTCAAGGCTGATACTTTGACGACAGTGACAGGGCTTTCCACCAAATTCAGCAGAGTGACAGGTAGGCCCAACTCTGATTGGCTCCTCAGATTTCCCCAGCGTTAGTAGGTTCTATGAAAATATTTTATTTAAACAATGATTTTAAATATAAATCTTAGATATGTTTTATAAATCTCATGTTTTATGTTTTAACATGGGTAATTTTTTATATAACGAACCATAACTGCCGTAAATTCAAACAGAATCAAATAATTTTTTACATATGTGCCTGAGCTATAGAGAACTCAATGTCTGTTGATTTTGGTGAAGATCGGTTACGGGGAAAGGGCAGTTTACCTGAAACATTTTTTGTTGTAACATGAGTAAAGTACTTAATTTTGATAAAGTATCCTGATAAGATCTTAATAATCCACTGTAGAAACGTAGACGAAATATCTATAAATGAAGAGGCTAGTTGAACGGGCTGCGGGTAATTTTCTATAAATCAAAATTATAGTTGAAGGGGGAGGGGATAATTTTTTTTTATATGTGTACTACGTTATTGGCAACAAAGAAGTATTTTTTTGTTAAAATTCCTTCCCTGGCTGTTTGGCTGAAAATGATTTTAAATATAAATCTTAGAATATGGAAGTCATGTATGGTTCTCCATACCGATTTTTTCATATCTTCTACTGTTCATGAGTTATGATCCATTATATATGTCACCATCGGTTTAGAACATATGTTACCATCGGTTATTTATTAAGGGATGAAAAAATAATGATTGTGCTGCTATTTACTCACAGTAACTTTAATAATACACTTAAATGCAACAAACATTTCAAGTACAGTCATTACAATGGTATGAAACACACTTTAATAATACATATACAATGACATTGAACACACATAAATGATTAACATTAATGAACAAATGATAATATGAAATTGTTCTGTATAAAGCAAATTTAAATCTATCATTTAATAAATCTGTAGTAGGGCCTAGTAGTAGTAGTATAAGTTGGTTCTTAAAATGTATTATGTATTGATATAAAACATTATGTAACGAGATTAAATTATTCTTCTTTTTAAAACAATTTATCATCACCATCCAAGTCCTCTGATGAATCTTCATAGTTTGTATGGTCATCACAGTTGTCACACATATCTTCGTCTCCTCCACACGCACATAGTTCAGTGCACTTTAGATCGTGGGAAAGACATTTACATGGTGGAGCACACTTTCTCTTAACACAAGAGCACCTAATAAGCTGAAGAACTGTCTCTGGAGCACATGGTAGCATACACATAACAGGAGCATAATGGTCGTTTTTCTCTTTCAATTCCCAGCCAAAGTTTAATGGTGAAGGCAGATTAGGGTAGGGCTGGTCAGCACGGCACCATTCTATGGTTTGATAACGAACTCTATCAACATATGGTATCAGTGATGCTCTTGTTGGTGGAAAGTTTTCTCCTTGAGTTTCTTTCTTTGTGAACATCCACCACCTCAGTTCTCCAATGTTTGATATATTTGTGCCAGGGACATAGACTTGACATATGAACTTTTCTATTAAAAGTCTATCTTTATCAAGAAAATTTTCCAAGTTTGCTTACAGCTTCAAGAATGTCGTCATCTGCTTTACTGAAGACTCTCCAAAAGGAGGTTTTTGCTTTCTTTGCCAATGTTCCTGTGGTGTCACTTCCGGACAATGCATGCAGACCTAATAATGCTGAAGTTTTCTTTGGTCCCAGGGAATCAGTTACTTTGCTGAGATTGATCATTCTTTGATTTTGACCAACTCCAGTTACAAACATAGTGTCCAGTGGAAAGAACTTGGACCACCACAAAGCAAAGACGAAGACATCTGTATCAGGTGAATAAATATGAAGCTGTGTGGCACCGCGACGGCAGGCGAATATGGAATGCAAAATTATTTTCGTATCTGCCTCCTCATGATTGCTTTTGAGTTCATCTGTTACAATCCCCATTGAAGACTTTGCTGTTTCCCTCCAAGATACAAATAAACACTTGTTTCTTCCAGTTGCATACTGTATTGCTTTCTCGGATAAGTAAGCTGTTAACTCATTTTTAGTCTTGGCATGAGATAACAATAACTTCATAGAAGTGTTTCCAATGTACGTTGTATCACTGATCTTGTACTGGACTGGTTGTGTGTTGCCAGTCCTTTTCTTACGCATAGAAGATTTCAGTGAATCTTCTCTGTATGTGTCGAAGACCAAGTGGGTTTCATCATAACGTGATAGTGTATATTCCAGTTTCCTGTTAAATTCATTTGCAAGATCACTACAGGTTTTAACAGTAGGTGTTTTTTTCATGGCTTGTACTTCTGCCATACCATCAAGAACTACTACTGTGAGTTTATTAGATATATCTACTACTGAAGAATGACTTGAAGTGACAGGTGTCTGATTTGCTAGTGGCTGCAGGTTATCAGTTATGTCTCCCCCCACTTCACCAGTAGCAGTGACTTGATCTTCCAGTATTTTCATCAGTTTAGATTTATTGGCACACAATAACTGTGTACCATCTAAGGCGAACATTGATCGCGGACATCAGAAAATTGATAAGTACCCAGTGACTCCTTCAGATTTATATCGGGTCGACTTCTTGACACAACCAGCATACGTGTAAACAGTGATCGATCTGCCTTTAGTTGTACAATTGTATCTCCCACTTTTGTTGGCACATTCTTGAAAGCAGTTTTACACAATTTTAATTTAACTTGCTTTATCTTCGCCCAGAAATACGTTTGGTCAGACTCAATTTGCTCAGTTTTGAAGCTGGCGTACAATTCTTTCCCAAGTGCTGGCATTCTTGTTGCATCAATCCGAATGTCTTCGCTGAAAACAGCCTTTGTGCTGATATTGATAAGGTCGTTACCATCGTATGACATTGGGTCCGTTGAATTATTCACGACATTGAAGACTGTAGCCACGTCAGAACATTGGCGTTTCGACTTTGATGTTGTAAGATGGTGATGATGTAAGTGAGCATATTCCGTCATTCCTGTCAAATCTTTTGCTTCTGTGGCTAGCCTTGACAGTTCAGGAGCAATCAAAAAAAACCTTGCCAGTGCACTTCTCTTTTGGGTAATATTTACAAGACCTCCTGCTACCTTCATTGCTCTATTTTGGTGTTCTAGAGCCTTGTCTGCACCCAAAGCACAAAATGGTATGCTACTCTTGTTTACTACCCAGTTCCCTTTCATAAACCCTTCCCAGAGATTTCGGTTTGTCTTTTCTATCTGCCTTATATTAGCTAAATACCAAGCGATCATACTTGCATAGTTTTTCAAGTCAAGAGCAAAGAAATATTTGACAAAATCTTCCAATGTAGCTAGATGTAGCTCCCAACTACCAGTTCTTACAGATCGTATGTAACTCAACATAGTTTCAACCATTTCCATGTATTGGCGAGCAACTTTAAAGGTGGGTTTGTGCTCTCCTTCAGTATTATCAAACTCCTCCATTTTCGACAGGATTTTGAAGTTCTTTAGAGCAAAAACAGTCTGTTTGTGAACTGAATTAATATCTGTAACGTTACCTGTCTGCAAGGCAGCAATCAACTTTTTGATCTCCCTGTCAAATTCATCTTTTATATCTTCATGATGGGTAAAAAACAAGTCAGTATAGCATTTACATAAGGCAAGCAGAAGTGTTGTATGTGCTTCAATTCTTCGTCTCACATGCTTTCCTGCCAGGATTTGTGACATTACTGCATCACCATATAAATCACCTAAGGTGCATTCAAGTCCTGTACCGTCTACAAATGTACCTATTGCTCTTAGCATTGCCATTATTGTGTGCAATTCCCCTGGTCTCAACACCCAATTTTTAGAAAGATCTGGTTTTGCCATTGCTAAATGACAAACTGGTTTATAAAGACCAAGGTCAAAAGTTACAACAGTTTTTGAATCTGAACCTGCAATGGCGGTTGTCACTCTTTCCAACCTTTCCATACACGTTAACTGTGTGGAAGCAGTTGTTGGACTACTGTCTATGAGAGGAAGCACACAAACCCTCAATTTCTTCATTGGCTTGTTCACTAATGATTGATATGCAGACCACGTAGGTACGAAAACACCCCTTGAGGAAATTTCATTATCATCCTCATCAGGATTTTCATTTTTGTCATTAATATGGTCAGCCAGACTTGTCGTAATTTCAGTACATCTGTTAATACCACTAACATTAGCCATCATCCATACGAAATCTTCCAGTTTGCTGCAATCCATCACTTCTCGATTTCTCTCTTTGTACTCAACCCTGGGCTGAACGTTAGGCACACTAACTCTTTGGGAACTTGAAATGCTGCTGTGTGAAAGTTCCGTGAGAAACTTTGGAATGGTGTCGAGTGAACGTCGGGACGGTGGCTGTGAGAGTACAATAGACTCATGAGTATCAGCCTCAGCTTCTACTTGGTACACAACCATTACTGTGCCATGGAGAGTGTTCTTACCATAAGGAGTGTCTTCTTGGAAGTCAATATTATCAGCTTCACAGAAAATAAATCTCCCTACAACTAGGTCTCGTGGTATGTATATGCCCCCATTTGCTTCCATACATTTAATAACTTTGCTCGTAATCTGAGTTTCCATTCTGAGGACTTTACCATACTCAGTAGAAGTTCCTAAACTATGAAGAAACTGAATTAGGAATTTGCTTCTTGTTCCTGAGTGAACAGTGAGCCCCACAGCTACCTGCAGTGGCATATCCCGTCTATGTCGAACATTTTTATCGATCGCTGTTGATGCCTGGTGAGGTGACATCATTTCATATATCAACATTTGGGAGACTCTTTGAGCCTTATTTGACGACTGAGCATCTGTCTTGTTTTCACATTTCATATCCATGTGGCCGTGGATGCACCACTTAAAAAAATGATAAACTTGTTTCGGAATGACTTCTTCCATGTCTACTTTCTTAAGGGACCCGCTGAAAGTCCATTTCCCAAGTTTCATAACAGAAGCTCGTAATATCCGAGCTGCATCAAAGAGGATTTTCATGTCTTTGTCTAAGTCTTCATATGCATCCTCGGCAATAGCAAGACTTACATCAGGTGTAGCCTTTGGTGATACACGCTGTGGTTTGTTCACTCTCTTTGGTTTACTGAAAATAACACTAACACTTTCGAGTTCCTCTTCTAACAGTTTTTAATTTGTTTTCTAGACTTTATTTGTGATTCATCAACGCCATTATTCACTGCTATTATACGGAATATATTCTCAATATCGGTCATTGTTGTGACGTTGCCTTCATGAAGAAAGCTACTGAGAGAGGATATGAACTTGACGTCAGCTGCATGCTCATGGATTGAAGAGGTTTCACGCTTAGATTGATATTTGGGTCTTAAGACATTTACTACATATTTGTTCCAGCATTGTTTGTGATATTTGATGTCTCTTGCATGGGCATCTCCAGGAGCTGTGCAGTCACTCAAGCGCACTTTGAATATTTCACTGTTAGACAATTGGACAGCTAACTTAAGACGCTCGCCACTTTGGTCTGTTGCTATGCAATACAGTCTCTCTTTGCTTTTCTCTCCTTCATCACAAAAAAAAAACAGTTATTTTTGTTATATGGGGGTGTTTTAGATCGTAATGTGTATGTTGCCTTGTCACTGCTGGTACTTGCTTCTAAATCATCCTTAGGCTCACACCGTTTTCCTTCTTCAAAAAGCTTTTTGCTTCGATCCATGTTCACCGTATGAGTCAATTTTTTGTAACATTCTTTATGCCATTTTGCATTTGAGTCTTGTAGCTGTTGTACACTCAAATTTCCAAGTCGACTACTAATATGCATATACTCTGGATCTAACCATTCTTCTCTTTGTTTCAAACACTGTAGAAGTTTTTCAAAGTCCAATGGATTAATAAGAGGTAATTTACTTTTAACTTGGCACAAAATACACAGTTTATAATCTGTAGAAAGTCGAATTTTTTTGGTGGAGGGAGGAAGATCCACACGAAGACAACTTCGGATGTTGGACGAACTTGCCATGGTATCGACTCACTTCAAAGCTTCAAACACTATTCCACAATCTGAAATGAAAAGGAGCACAAATTAAACCAACCGAAATATAGAAATCAGTATATATTGCAAACTTTAAATTCAATATATGGGCAATAAATGTAGTAAATTATTTATTACATTTGTTGCAGATAAACATGGCAATAAATAGGCTAGGCAATAAATGTAGACTAATGAATATGTGTCATGGAGTAAAACTGGCGTATAACTCGTAAACGGTAGAAGATACGAAAAAATTGATAAGGACTAAATTTGTTCGTCGGCTCATGCAGAACAGAAAATGTTCTATGCACATTTTGCGTATGCGCACTCTGGAAGGAGTTATTCTTGATGTAATGAATAAATGTCACGTATGGTGGCCATCTTGGATGTATGACGTCATAAAAACCAAACAGCGCAATTTGAAGGTAAACACCTGGTACTACACCATTATGTAGCATACACTAAAGAGATTCCACATAGTCGCACCTTCCCTTCACAGAAAATCCCACGGAGTAGGTAAATGTGCATTATGCCCCTCAACTATAAAGTTCTGCTGGACAGCATCCCATATCTTATGTTTTGAATCATAGAAGCTTTTTTTAGAGTTTCTCAGTATGTACTGGCACTTGTGACATTTCCTTAATAAATTTAAAAATGATACCCTCTTGTTCCAAAAAAACAGTTACTTTGAGCTTTCTGACTGAACTGAAGTATCGTCTAAACATCTGTCTGCTCACTTTTTAATGATTGCCTCTGTAGTCATACTATAATGATTATTCTTCTGAGCCGTCTTTTTCACTCTAGGACTTGACCAGATCATCTTCCCATCTTGCAGAGGACCATTACTATAGTCGCCGTATATCTCTTGGCCTCCAATCTAGTAACCTTTATGAACATCCACTATACTCTCACCTAGCAAAATTATCCTACCCATTCCTATAAGATTTTAATTTTATTTTGCTATATATTACTTAACTTTCTATGCTTATAAAATTAATTTTCATCATAATATAATACAAGCATCCACATGCACAGTTCCACTACACGTACGCACAAATATACGAACTACATATTAAATTATATGATGTATTTAAAATAATATTAATATAGTTAAAGAGATGAAAATAAAAGTTAATTATGAATATAAATTTCTGTCATTGTTATGTAGAAGATGTACACAAAAATATAACCTGTTCATTCCTGCAGGTTTTTGCTTGGGGGTGGAATAATTGTGGGCAAATTGGTTGTGGTATGACATCCAACCAGAGTGGCCCAAGAAGAGTACTTGGAGCTAACACAGGAAAAAGAGTAAAAACTATTGCATGTGGCCAGACATCTTCTGTGGCTGTGTTGGATACAGGTGAAGTAAGTATATTCCTGCTCTGTTTAATGACTTTTCCTACTATTCACTGAAGATTAAAAAAAAAATAAATAAAATTATAGTGTAGTATTCATAAACTACAGTCAACCTTATTGTACTGTATACATCTTAGGTATTTTACAGTATGTAGAGGAAAATGTTTTGAACCCTGTTTGTATTATTCCTCAGTTTTTTTAATGGAAACTGTAATGTATAAACAGTTGTCAGTTTTTGAAAGAAATCCTAAGCTGTGATTGCATTTACCTATTTATCTAAACACCTATGAGATTAGAGCAAATGAAGAAGAGTTTAATAGAAGGCATTATACAAAATTATTTTTAAAAATTAAATGAGCTACCTACGTAAAAAAAAATTAGTTTATGTCTAATTAAATATGTAAAATAATCTACATTACTAATACTGAAACATCTGTTGAATTTACATAAAAATGGTGTAGCTTTGAGAAAGAAGTGATTATTGGTTTGATGCAGTTTAATTTTTCTGTCAAAACTGTTCATAAATTTTATTACTTAAGACTATTCACAACAATGAAAGCTAACACTGTGAGAATAGTATAACAAGAAAATATTTCTCCTCAAAAGAGATCTGAAGGATACAAGTTTTTTTCCAAATAAGGAAAAAAAAAGTATAGGGCACTGAGACTCTTAGCTTAAAAATAGGTAAGCTAGCAGACTCACCAAAATCCAACTATTTTCCAACAAGAATGAAGATATAAGGAACAAACAAAATACATATTGGTTTGAAATATTCCACTGTCATACTGAAAGAGGAAAAAGGACAATCCTTAATGTATTGTAATTTTACTAGAAGCAAATTAAATATTTTGTGGCATGTTGTGACTGAAGATAAGAGTTGGGTGTCCATAACATCTGAATTAAAACAAATGCCCTTCTAGTGAAAGTATACCACCTTGTTGATAACAAACAGCTTCAAGCAGAGAATTTGAATAAGTAAGATCTTGTATTCTGTAATCTGAAATGAACAGACATAGTATACTTTTGGAAAGATCCATTTGTTTGGAAAGAGACTCGACAATAAAGTCTCCTATTTATTGTGAAACATTGAAAAAACTGTTAGTGCCAATCATATTAAAAATGGCAGCATTTTGACTGCTAACAACGTGGTCACATTGTTCATCTGTCATGCAAAATATCACTTGAATCTCATAATACTATAGTAGTAGTAGTAGTAGTAGTAGTACATAGACTTGTATTGAGTGACTTACACTTGTTCCCATCTGACTTATATTTTAAGAAGTTCCACAATAATTAGCATTCTGAAAATTAAGATATTGCAGAATGTTTAACCCTAGAACGCTACCTATACATCAAAATGATGGGTACTTCAACTCTTACGCCTCCCCCCACTTATGCTTTCATACTAGAGGTGGGGGAGCAGTGTATGTGCTAACGGGTGTTAGTAGGCTATTCGGCACTAACGAGAGTAGACGCTGCATTTCCTCTGACGTCGCTGCGAAGGTTACAAAACCAGGTATGCCCATCAATTTGTCAGTCAGTAGCTATATACGTAAATATATATCCGACTTTTTGATGGAGAGTAGTGATTAGTGCTTACCCGTCAAATTGTCGGTGAGTAGTAGATTTCACTTTTCCTATTGTTTTCTCTATTACATCAGCTGGGGTTATTATATTTCAGTTTTTCAATTATCTTTCCTCTGTCCTATTTGTGAAGTTGCATTTTCTTTTCAGGGAAAATGAACAGAGAGATTGTTCATGAAAAAGATTATTTGAAAGTACTAGCATAACTGAGTGAAAAGGAACAAGATGACGATGACTTCACGGAGTCTGAAATTCACGATGACGATTCTGCCGAAAGTGACTGTGAATTACTCGCACCTTCCAACCTACTTGATGAAGACTTTATGACAGGAGATACCATTGCAGAAGCGATTAGGGTTTTACATGGAATAGACCAAGGCACTCCCCATGAAATTCCTGAAATAGTTGTTCATGAACCTAGACCGCTGACCGTTATAGACCCTTCCTCTGATATGGAAGCTCCTTGCTTACCATCTACTTTTACCAATGACAGCACCCTTGAACACTGGGGAGACAGCAGTAAGGGAAAGAAAAGGAAGAAAAGAATTCAGAAAAACCCAGGTACATCTCAGTGTATGATGAAGAGAACTACCATGGATTGTGAATTTATAATTTCTTCCGAAAAGCCAATCTTATTTGGAAAAAGTGGATATAAATGGAACTCTAAGCCGATCTCTTTACAAAATAAAACTGCTGCTAGAAATGTGGTTCACGTGCGACCTGGTCCAACACCAGAAACCAAATACACTTATTGTCCTCTAGAATGTTTTTCTTTATTTTTGTCGGACGATGTAATAGATAAAATTGTGCTTCATACAAATACTGCCATTGAAAAATCAAGAGAAAAATACACAAGACAAAATTGGGGGAGCTTGAAAAATACTTCAAGAGAAGAAATAAAAGCACTCATTTGGTTTTCTTGTTTTATCTGCTGCTTTGAAAGACAATCATCTTCATTCTAGTGCTTTGTTTAACTGTAAAATCTCAGGGAACTCTTACCGTGCAACAATGTCCCAGTTCCAGTTTGATTTTCTTTTAGCATGTCTTAGATTTGATGACAAGGAGACGAGAAAAGAGCAAGTAAAAATCACAAAGCTGGCACCAATTTTAGACATTTGGAACATCTTTGTAGACAATTGTAAAAAATACTATAAACCTGGCTCTTATGTAACAATAGACGAACAATTGGTAGCATTAGGGGGACGGTGTGGGTTCAAAATGTACATCCCTTCTAAACCTAACAAGTATGGCATTAAGAAAATAATGCTGAGCGACAGTAGCACCTCTTATATGGTGGATGCAGAAGTATACACAGGAAAAGGCTCTGTTCCTGCTGATACCCCAGCTGCTGATTACTACGTTGACAAATTGACTGCAAGCATCCGAGGCACACAGCGCAACATGACAATGGACAATTGGTTCACGAATATTCCCTTGGTAAACAGACTTTTTGAGGAAAGAAAACTTACTGTTGTGGGAACCATTAGAAAAAATAAAAGTGAGCTTCCAAAAGAATTTATAGATCTAAAGTTTAGCGGTCGGAAAGAGAAAAGTTCTATATTCCTTTACGATAAGAATTGTACCATTTTGTCTTACATGCCAAAGAAAAACAAAATTGTAACTTTGGCTTCTTCTATGCATTTGGAAGGAACGGTAAATGAAGAGACAAATTTACCAGAAATAATATCAACATATAATTCAACCAAAGGTGGAGTTGATACCACCGATCAGCTAGGTAAAGCCATGAGCTGCAGCAGGAAAACCTAAAGATGGCCTCTTTGCTTCTTTTTTAATATGATAAATCTGGCATTAGTCAATTCCTATGTGATATATGTTACCAACTAGTACAGACAGTTTGCCACAACAAAAGAGCCTCTGTCACGTTACGGTTTCGCTCTCGAACTTCACACACAGTTGGTGAACAATTGGCAAAGAACTCGATTAGCGATACCGACACTGCCCTCAGAGTTGAGGGAAATCATAAAAAATGTCCTACAAGAATCCTCAACAAAACCGTCTCAGCAAAAATCGTCATCTGCCAAAGAAAAGACAGGACGCAGGACATGCCGCTTTTGCAACTACTCAAAGAAACGGATGACTGCAGTTTCCTGTGAAAAATGCAATGCTCCGATTTGTGGAGAACACCAAAAGAAGTTTTGTTTAGACTGCTAAAGAATATTACTATAGACAGCTGTTTTTATAATTTTTTTTGAAGTTTCAAATTCGACTGTTCTATTGCATTCGTTTTAGATTCATACAAATAAATAATAGTTAGTAAGAACACTTTTAGTAGATTTTCTTATTGATTTCAAAGCAGAAGTGCAAATGTAATAATATCTTTAGTTCAATTTTCTTCAATTTAAATAGACAAGAGGTCTGTAATGTTTATAACACTCTGTTTTGTAAAAATCACAAAGTGTATGTTTAAAAAAAAATGATATTACATTTTTTAATGAAAATTGTACAGAAATGCATTTGTTTTTTTAAAATCCTTTTCCTACCTTACTTTTTTATTCTTTTATTATTATCCCATTATAATGTCTATCAAAAGAGATAAAATACCTTTGTCCGTCAAATTGACGGTGGGTATCAAGAAGTGCTGATTTGGGAAGGGTACTGTTCTAGGGTTAAATATGCAGTCAAATTTTTTTCATGACAAGAGTG
Organism: Magicicada septendecula; assembly: GCA_034769895.1. Classification (NCBI taxonomy): domain Eukaryota; kingdom Metazoa; phylum Arthropoda; class Insecta; order Hemiptera; family Cicadidae; genus Magicicada; species Magicicada septendecula. Next base: position 848,594,348 of record CM068367.1, read on the forward strand.
AACAAAAGCATGTGCAATGCTGCAGATACCTTAATAATTGTGAAAATTATATTGAAAAATAGAGTTACTTGGAATTTGTTGAAATATGAATTTTAAAAAGTAGCATACTGAAGTATACACCTTGTATTTCTACCTTATATTTCTCTTTTCCATAAGTTTTAAAAATTTAAACTTTGTGTGGTATGTTATTAAGATAATTTTTTTATTCAGTTGAATTTTATTTCTCCAGAAACAAGCTTTCCTGTCAAAAATTTATAGACTTAACATATTATGTTTGTTTATATTAAGTTTAATAAAACAAAGCAATTGTATTGAAGTCAAGTAGCAGCAGTGATTAATTTTTCCCCATTTAGAAAGAGTGACTCATACAATAATATCAGACAGTGTAGTGTAGTAACTGCATTGGGCTGGTATACTGTTGCAGTGGAGGTCAGTTGGTTGTGTGTTAATACAGATATTAAGCAACTACAAATATAAAAGACGCTAAGCTTTATTTATGCTTCAGACTGGGCATTAATAATGTAAATTTAGTATTTGTGTTGTGTACATAGTTGTTACCTAAAAAGTAGCAAATTGTAAATTAACTGACAGTTGTCAGTGGCGTATCTAGAATTTAGCTTGGGGGGGGGGGTCCGGGGTTGGGATGGTTTCATACAAAATAAAAAACAAGATAAGACTAATCAACATTACTATCTTTAAAGTGGCTGAAAAATGCATGATGACATCTTGAAATTAGTCCCATTAAAGTAAACAATAATAACACAATAAAAATATACATTATTGAAACATTGTTAAAAGATACTTATTAACTGAATTGATTTTCTGTATTTCATATTTCAAACATACACCCTAGTGCTGTGTTATAAAGTTGTTTGTGTATTTAAAAAAGAGCTACCACTATATTAGTGTACACAGCTGAAAAAAAAATAAAATAAAACAGCCTAAAAATTAAGAGAGTAACAAAATTCATCAACTTTTTCAACCTTCTGGGGAGGGGGTCCAGCCCTGTTCATCCCCCCCATAAATACGCCCATGAAAGTTGTACATCAGCATGGTCTGGTTGTGCCAGTTTTAACAAGGCAAGTTTGTTGATATCCCTGTTGGTGGGTGAATAGGAGAGGTGGGGGTGAGAGAGAGAGCGAGCAAGAGAGAGAGTCTCCTGTTTCTGTTGACAAGATTGAGAGGGACTGTTATTGACTGTGTATATTATCACATTAAAATTAACATTTTCAGAGGTGGACCCATATGAAGGGCTCAGGGGAAGAACTTGATAACTCCATTTTTTCTGATTTTTGTTTTATTAGCGATTCATGTTGGTAGAGCTGAGACCTAAATCACAACTAAATATTAAAGGGAACAACTTGATAAATCCAGAGATAAATGAGAAAGAAAAATATGCCTCCAGGGGAATAACTTGATAAACGCCATACATTCAGGGGAATGAGTTGACAACTCCAGGGTTCGTTTTGTTGACACTGTTAGCAGCACTGACTGCCAGGCACCATTTCGTTGTGTTGTGTTGTTTATGTGCTCAGACAAAGCAGAGGTTATGTTTTGATTGATTACATGTTGTGGTTTGTTTTATTTTTTATCTATCACATTGGCATTTGTGACATATGAGTAGTTTTTTTGACAAAACAGCTATTTAAATGTATGAAAAAATTTACAACACAAACATCTACTTTTAAAAATAAACAGTGAAGCATTTTAAACGTTTTGAGTGATTTAAAAAAAATTATTTTATTAAATCTAAGTCTTCAAACTTTAGTTTTGCTCTCCTGCAAAATTTGCAAAATGGTGGTATATCACTTCCCCTGAGCCCTTCATATGGGTCGGTAACCCATGGTGTACTGGTGTTTTTTTGTGTATTTTATTTTTATACTACAATTTAGCCAACTTTATTTTGTCAACTCTACCTTATACTGTCATTTAGTTCCTTTCTTCCTCTTTAATCTGATGTACAACAGATTACAATTAAGATCACAATACACTACAAAATTACAATTTTTGTTTTTTTGAAGTTATATTTTATTTTAGTATCTTGCTTTCAAACATGTATTTATAGTGTTTATATAATTATTGGACACTAGTCTAGACTACACATTATATTAAATATAAAAGATAAAAAAACTGTTATACAAAAAACTGTAACCAACAACAGTCTCCAGACACTATGCAAAACGTGTAAACAAAACACAAAGTACTCATTTATCTGATGTGTTGAGATTAATTGATTCTCATATTATTTAAATTAATTAAAGTGTAAGCATGTAATGTAAGTACTTGTATGATCTTATAAAGTATATACCACATATATTTTATTTGTCTTTCTTCTGTCAGTTTTAATTAAAATGTCAAAGTAGGTCAGCCATACAGTCTTTTGACCACTCTTAATAGAGTGTTCTTTGATTATTTATGTTTTAAACCTTGTTTATAAAAATAAGGCACTTTTCATTCATTCATAACTGTATTATTGATTACTTCTAGAACCTGAAAGCATGTGCATACTTTTCATGAACTTAGTTTTAATACAGTCACATTTCATGACAATGGCAGATTCAGTGCTATGCAAAAGAAGTTGCAGTGGAGACACTCAGTGTTATGTCAGATTGTACTGATGGAAAAGAATGCACTGCATATGCTGCTGTTGCCAAGAGTACCATAAAATATAAAGGCTGTATATTCTGATAATTTTGTATGGTATTATAATTACAGTTCATAAATTCTGATATAATCTGATGTCAGAATATAATGCAAATTGTATCTGTGTAGGTGTATACATGGGGATATAATGGAAATGGCCAGTTGGGTATAGGAAATAATATGAATCAGGAGTCACCCACACGAGTCATAGGGCTTGGTTCAGCTGTTATTATTAAGGTAATAAATTAATACTTTATTCATGAAGGCTATAAAAATGTAAGTCACTATAAATAGCATTTATTTAATCGTTTAATTTATGAACTCACTTGCGCGCATGCGCGTGTGTGTGGCAGTAAGATATTTCGACAATACAAGCATAGGCTGCAATACGCATATATGAAATAAAATAAATTCTTGGATTTCGTTGTCCATGACGTGTCCGTTACTTAACTAAATATCACTATAATATTGACGACTCAGAACATTAAGTTTTTTATAAGTAAAAACGTAAAGTTTTACCTTACAGCCTAAACCGGCTTTCACCTATAGAAGGCTTCATCAGAGGCTGTCGTTAGTAGCGCTGTTCATCTTGTTGTTGGCGACGAGATAGTGTTTCGAAAGATCGAAGCTGTGTGTGTGTGGTGAGATGTGTTCGAATAATGCGTGTGATTTGAATTGTGTCTGTTCATTTAGGATGTCGTTTTTATTTGTTTTTGTGTGTTTGTATATTTCTAATTGTTCTAGAGTGTCTAGTTTTCGGCCTTTTAAAAAAACATCGACAATAACATGAACATACTACACGTACACACAAAAGGCCGAAAACTAGACACTCTAGAACAATTAGAACTATAAAAAACACACAAAAACAAATAAAAACGACATCCTAAACGAACAGACACAATTCAAATCGCACGCATTATTCGAACACATCTCACCACACACACACAGCTTCGATCTTTCAAAACACTATCTCGTTGCCAACAACAAGATGAACAGCGCTACTAACGACAGCCTCTGATGAAGCCTTCTATAGGTGAAAGCCGGTTTATGCTGTAAGGTAAAACTTTACGTTTTTACTTATAAAAAACTTAGTGTTCCGAGTCGTCAATATTATAGTGATATTTAATAAAATAAATATTTAAATTAATTTTAGTAATATATAATAGACAAGCAGGTGTGAAATTGGAAGCTGGCTTATAAACAGGAATCAACAAGAAACATCACGCGATTACTGCTGTATGCGTGTACAGAAGTAAATAGAGTGTGTGCGTGAAGCCTGTTCGAGCCTGAAAGTTTGCACCTCACCCCAAATAAATGCTAAATTAAGATTGTATTTAATTTTAAGCAAACCATAAATATTAGAAAGAATGTAAAAACTTCTAAAAATGCGTAAAAATCAGACACATGTGCAGTGCGAATTCTACGTAGTTCTGACAATCAGTGCGAATTCTGTGCGATTTTTAAAGCATAATAATTATAATAATGATGCGATCATTATGATAATTACATATCATGTGTGTAATTAAATTAGACAATATTAGATCGCCTTGAAATCCGCTTTAAACAGTGCGATTGGTGAAAAAGTGCGAATATGTGAAATGAGACGAGAGTGGGGGCACTGACGCCGTGGGCAGTTTTTGACATGCATATTCCTGAGCCAACAGGTGTGGTTTTCTTGGTGAATATAAATACGAGCCCAGGAGAGCCAAACTCTCTCTTCAAACAGTCTTCAGTCGTTGCGGTACGCTGTGTCCGTCTGAGACGTGAAATTTTAATTACTTCGGACAGAGTTAGACGCTATGTCTAACAGCAACAAGATTTTTATATCATAAACTGTAAAGTATTACGGAAAACGTTTTATTTCAAGTAGTAATAAAAAAAAATAAAAAGTAGCGTAACTAAAATCGTCAGACGTCTACGAACAGTCTATAACTACGAACATCAACTCTAGACAGATGGCGAGAGAACATCTAGCAGAGGAACAATACGCAGAGCAATAGAGACTGTTTCTATCACAACAGCAGCCGATCCAGAGTAACACGTCATTACAATCTACAGCAGCCGATGGACCATGAAGGACGAGAGACGGAAGGACGACCAGTGAAACCAGAAAAGGCAAGAGGACATCCAGTAGGAGAGGACCGACAGATCACTGGAGGACGTGGGACAATCTGCAGAATTTGAGGTGACGAAAAACCAGTTTATAATTATCACAGAATAAAGACATTGAAAGACATTAATAAAAACATTTTAAAATTAAAGAATAACTATGTAGATAGAGATAAGAGAATGTAATTCAAATTGTAATCAGAATTTTTTTAATGATTTTTTTCTTTAATGAATGAACAGTTAATGTAAAGATAAATCCTTGCTTGGAGTATTAATCATTGATTTAATAAGTTAAATTTTTTTATTGAAAGCACATTAAAGTAATTGAAAAAAATCAATTAGTTTTGTTAAAATGATTATAAAGCCGTAAAAGGTATGTCAAGTAAAGAATAAGAAGGTAAATATTACCAATTATAAAGCACACATTCAGACTGAGTAGTCGAGAATTTATATTATGAATAAGAAATGTTTTATATAGAATTGATAATATAAGACATAAGAGATAAAATATATTTTTATGATGAATGTACGGCAATCAAAGAAACATTGAAACGATAGACATTGAATTTCTTATGGCGAAGTAAATATAACTATTATATTATTATTTTTATTATGTTTGTTTGATGTAATAAATGAAAACATATTACGATTCCTAAAAGGACTACTCTTATTATAATTACACCTGAACTCCAATTATACATACACGTTGTTAGTAATGTTATATAAAGTGTATGAGTTAAATTAATTGTACAAATTAAATTACACAGAAAGTTAATTTGTTACAATATATTCACTTATCTTATATAACTGTCACTGAGTTTTTTTCCGATCATAACAGAAGGGGTTTGATTTAATTTTTTCTGCTTTAAGATCAATAATTTTGGTGAAATTTATATGTACATTGAGCTAGTGTATAGTGGTATTATGAATAATGTTAGATCTTTCTCTTTCTTTATTAACATTCTATTTTATATTGCAGGTAGCTTGTGGTTATGCACATACACTTGCTCTGACAGATGAAGGTGTTCTGTATGCTTGGGGTGCCAATATGCATGGTCAGTTAGCAACTGGAAACAAGACTAACACTTGCTCACCAGTTGCTATTGCTGGAGATATTGGCAGGTAATACCACTTCAAGTGCATGCACGTGTGCACATGTGTGTGTATTGGGGGGGGGGGGGATTTTAATCTCAGGAACTTTATGTAAAGAAGAAACTTATTACATAACAGAACTGTTTTTAACCATTTTGAAGTATTGTCACAGACCCATCGGTGACACACATTAGCAAGTAATGTCACAGTTTATCTTCTTGAAAATAATACTTTGAATGAATGTTACACATTGGTATAGGAGAATGATTTTAATTATTATAAGGGCACATTTCTATTTTAATGATTTTTTTAATATGTACAATTTTGGAAGTTACAAAAATTTTTGACCTCAGAACCTAAAAAGGGTATCACATTTTTTTTTAATGTACAAATCCAGCCATAGAGTGTCAGACTAAAGGAATTTTAATGGAAATCCAATTGTTTGGAATTTGTAGCATTTATTGTATGATTGTCGGCTCTACAGCTGTCACTTTACTAAAAAAAAAATATAGACTCTAATCGGAATTTTAATATTTTTTCTGATAAATTGCAAAATTGTCTACTCTTCAATTCAGAAGTCACATGACACAATGAGGAAGATAGGGAAATACATTGCGTATATGGGTTTTTTGCTTGTGTGTACCACGCAACCTGAAAATTTACTCATCCAAAAATTAAAGTCAGAGAATTATAATTTTTAAACTTTTGTATTGTCAAAACCGTTATTATCCATCATTCCACAAATGTTTGAATTTTTTACCATAATTTAACTCATGTTTCCATTGTTAGTTGATGTAAATAGCTAATTTCATTTCAATTTGTAGCTTAATGTATCCGTAAAGCAAAGGAAAAGCTAATGTTTTTTCTGAATTTTTCACATATTTTTACATGCATTTAACATGTTATTATTTATATGTTTTTTTACGATTTTTTTCAAATTATAACATATAAAAGTTGAGTGTAAGAAACTTTTTCATTATCACAGGTAGCCGCCTAGTGTAAGTGAATGAAATGATGAGAATTGATTAAATTTAATTTTAATTTAATTCTCAAGTCACTGTCTTAATGCATTTAAAAGACATAAAAGTTTATTTTGGAGGTTAACACCAGCACTCTATTTGTCCAACACAAACACTGTTATTGTTTGGCATGTGTCATAGGTCTATTAGAGTACATTTTAATAATTCATTCATTTTAGCAACAGTTACATTTTATTTTATATCATGTACTTTATAATTATCTAATCAGTGTTTCTTTAAACAACATTATTTAATTATTTTTATTTAAACGTAGATTGGATTTTGTATCATGTGTGAACACCAACATCTGATAATCATTGTGATATACAGTAGAACTTGGCTAATTCGAACGTGCATAATTCAAATTCGTGGATAATTCGAACTTTTACCGTGGTCCCTTGAATAAAAAACCTCCGCTCCACAGTCCGTTAAGGACCAAGGCGTACCGCGCGGCTTTTTGTGTTAAGTGTGACGGTGTATGGCTAGTACTACGTGCCACCAGCCGCTAGTTGCGGTATTCATGGCCAGGAGGCGGCGCTGTTATCTCAGCGCCTACTCAGTTTGCCTCACGACGCTGAGTGCACGCCGTATGGAGCCTCCACCAGGAATTGAACCCGGGACCACGAGCGCATCAATCGCCCGCGTTAGCCACTAGACCACCTGGAGGCTCGTGGTCCCTTGAATATCCTATGTAAAACCATGCAAAAACATCGTCTGTAATTCGAACCTTTTTTTGGTTAATTTGAAATAAAAATGTTGCTCAAACTACAAAAAATCGCCTGCAGTATGGGCTAGACCATGTAACAATAGAGACACGACTGGAAACAGACAAGCAGGCATCGCCCTTTGTGAACAGACGCTTGTCCTTTATGTCAAATTCGTGGAATTGGCGCCAGTATCTCGCGATGACACGTGACTGGCTCGTGTAACGGTACCGTCCGCCATTGTCCCTTGTTCCACGCCTCGTCAGTCAGCCACCCTCACTGTTGCTTTCAGTTCAGTCTGTCTGCATTCGTGGAAGGGTTAAGTCTTTTTGAGTTTCTACTGTGTGAGCTGTGTCCTGTAGTGAGAGACCGTTCCTTTCTTTATACAGTACAGTACTATATATACAGACTGGTGTGTTTTAGTGACGCTTGTTGTGCAGTTTTATTGTGTTGTGTGTTCATCATGGCCCTTTCAAAACCAACACGGACCCAATACAAATCATTGACATTTGCCGAAAAAGTTGCCGTTATTCGGGAAGTGGAAAAGGGACAAAAAAGAAATCTGAAATTGCTAAGGAATTCGGGATACCGCCAAATACACTGTCAACGTATCTAACAAATAAAGAGAAGATTTTGAATAGTGTGTGTAAAGCCATCGACAAAGATAGGAAAAGAGCGTGAGGACCAGAAAATCCTGACGTGGATGAATGTGTAGTGAAGTGATTTAAGCAAGCAAGGGACACAAAAATTCCAGTCAGTGGGCCCCTCGTCAGAGCCAAAGCTGAGGAATTCGCATCTAGCTTAGGGAAAAATGATTTTAAGGCCAACACTGGTTGGCTCGATGGTTTTAAAGAAAGGAATGGCATGTCTTTCAAAACTGTTTGTGGGGAAAGTGGATCTGTTGACGTTGAAGCTGCAAATTCATGGAAAGACGATTTGTTGCAAATGATTTCTGATAGAGACGCTAAAGACATTTTTAACATAGACGAGACGGGCTTATTCTTCAAATGCACCCCCGACAAAACACTTGCTTTTAAAGGAGAAATTTGTAGTGGCGGCAAACACAGCAAGCAGCGCATAACACTTTTATTCGAAGCAAACATGGATGGCTCGGAAAAACTGCCTTTGCTAATGATAGGGAAGTCAACCAACCCACGTTATTTCAAAAATGTAAAAACAAAACCAGTTGAATATGAATCAAACAATAAAGCTTGGATGACAGGTGAAATTTTCGAAAGATGGCTTTTGAAAATTAACAGGAAATTTCGGAATCAAAAAAGAAGAATCGTCTTGTTTATTGACAACTGTACAGTGCACAACACTATTCCTGTGATGGAAAATTGTAAAGGTTGTGTTTTTCCCCCCAAACATGACTTCAGTAGTTCAACCTATGGACCAAGGTGTAATAACAAATTTTAAGCATTTTTACAGACGGCTTGTGGTCCAAAACATTCTGTCAGGTGCTTATTTAGATGAGCACGAAAATATCAAGATTAACATCCTTCAAGCTGCCCGCATATGCAACAGTGCTTGGGACCAAGTTACACAAAAAACAATTGCTAATTTCTTTCATAAAGGTGGTTTCTGCCACATTGAAGGTGAAGAAGATAATAAAGCTGCTAGAGAAGTCGCACCCACTGCGGATAACTGGGAAGATGTTGGACATGATGCAGGCATTCGTTACAAAGAGTTTGTAAACATGGATGAAGACTTGGTGGTGTGCGGTGAACAGACAGATGCAGAGATCGTGGCTGATGTTATGAACAAAAGAAATGATGGTGCATCTGTAGATGAAGAAGGGGACCAGCTAGAACTTCCAGAGATACCGATTCCAACGGCTTCACAGCCATCAAATTACATTCAAGACTTGAGACGGTTTGTTGAAGGACAGCAGAACGTAAGTGACGCTATTTTCCAAGCACTTAATAAACTTGAAGAGTTTACTACAACTCAGTGTATTAACTGCAAAATGCAATCAAAAGTTTCTAGCTTTTTTAAAAACTGTAAATGCTATATTTTGTACTGAAACGTATTTATATGTTTGTAATACATGTGTATAAGGAAATTGTTTAATAAAATAACATATTGCTTTACTGAATTTTGGTTTTTGATTTGATTTTTCTATCCTTATTAAAACTTTCCTAATTCAAATTTTTTACTGGTCCCTTCAGCTTTGAATTAGCCAAGTTCTACTGTATAGTAATATAGGTTTCATTGTACAATTTATTTTTTAGAAATGAAATATACATAGATAGTTTGTCATATGCATGAGGAAAGACAGCAAGCCAGCTGCTGAGTCTTAGTCAAAGAGACTTCCTTCTTTGTGGAAGCATCGACAAAGAAACAGGCCTTTAAAAGGTAGAATAAATCCATTAAGCGTATTCTTACCATCCTGTGTAACATTGCCGTAAATGGCAATTGTGAAATTTTCTTCTCCAAGAGTGCACATGTTGTGTTTGAAGACATGTGTGTAAATGTGCATATGATAAATTTTTCATGAATAGTTCAAACAATATAAAAATAATGTAAAAAAAGGTATTGATCTGAACATGTAGTTTAATAATTCATAAATACTATACAAATTATTGAACTAATGTATTGAGTAGAAATTACAAAGTACTCGTATAGTTATTACAAAAAAGTAATGCAGTCGTTATTTAAACATAACTTAACATGTACTGTACAAGTGTTACTAGCTGTGTCATGTTTGAACAAATCAGGCACCTAATGCTAACCATGTATTGTACTTAGTGTTCAAAGAAAATTGTATATCTTCAAAATGCATTAAGATAGAGACTTTCAATTTGAATTGAAATTAAATTTAATTGATTCTCATCATTTCATTCACTTACAAGGGTAGGGTGAAAAGTCTAAGGCCTCAATAAGTAAACAAGACTTTTGGATTAATTTGCACTTATTTTTCAACATAATCTCCATTTTAGCTGTATACGCTTTTTCCAACAATGTTCTAAAGCAGTTATGGCAGACTGATAAGCCAATTTGTTGATGTCCTCAAAGTAGCTATCAGGGTCATTCCAAATCAAATCATCCAGCCAGAAAAAAATTTTACACCCCACCCTCTCAGATTTTCATGAAATTTTTTTACAGCATCTATGGACAAATATAACAACCCGTATTTTTCATTTTTGCCAAATTCACTTTAGTTTTTTTTAATGATTTTTTGAAAAACTAAACATAATCATATAATCTATTTTATGCATCCTCACTGGCGATCAAAAACATTTTTTTGGCCAGAACACGGAAATGTTGGGAGAGAGGATAAGTGGTGGGTCCCTTTTATAAACATAATTTGCTGCATACATGTACCTCAATTAAGTGCTCAGGTGGGTCGAACGGTTTTCAGACTATCCAAAAAAAGTATTCAAAATATTAATCCTACCTGGCCAAGGAAAAACTAAGTTTCATATCAATCAAGAAGCACCTGTATATATTATAAATATCCTGTAATACCATTTAAGACTGAAAGGTAAGCTGACTCAACAAGTAAATACCTAAGCAAGTATTTTTAAAATACGGACAAATCTTTTAATATCTATATTTTTTTTAGTTTTGACAGGTAGTTAGGCCTTGTTACACTGATAAGCCTAATTTTAACTGAAGGTTTTACTACAGAAAAATGTAAGTATACCTTAAGTAAAAAATAATCCTCATTGGCCACACAAGATAGGGTACTATGCAAAATATTTCAATAAAATATCAAATGTAAACTTTGTACTTAAATTATAAAATGATGTTATTAAATACCCATCACTTTTATTTTATGCTATTATATTACCTTTCTTCCTCTTTCAAATGAGACCTTTTTTGGCCTCATAGGACCAGACAGAAAAAAGTTATAAACATTTACATAAAAGTGTGCACGGAGAAAAAATTCAGAATTGCCAACTTTGAAGTGGAAAAACAAGTTTTATATGAGTCTAAAAGTCATTTTTGACTTTATATTTGGAATCCTTGTGAAATTTCAAGTAAGTATTGTGAGTTTCATAACTTAATATTAACCATACAACTAGAGTTTTGTTAAGCTACGAATTTATCACCATTTAATTAACATAGCAAACCATACAATAATAAATAAAAAGTAAACTTACACTTACCGTTTTGCGTGTTCTTGGGTCCAGGGTCTCATACGTACTTTGGGATACAAGCGTAATTTTCAAGGTTGTGTGAAGAACTTATAAAATGCATCTTGGAAGAGAAATTATTTTTCGTTTATTATATAAAAGAGTTGAATTTATACTTTTCTCCAAACAATAGTTTTTTACAGGTTTTAAAAGTATTACAAGTGTATAGGTTGTGCAACTATTATATCTTACTTACTATCCTTATTTCCTACTACTTACACACTCTAAGATAGCCCAGCCTGCTTTACACACGCACTTACATACATTATTTTAACAAAACTTCATTATTAAACCCCAAATACCATTTTATAATAAAGCCCCAGCCCTTACTGAAAAAACGCCGGCAACGTGCTTCGCGCGCGCACTCATCGTTCCTGTAAATTACTTGTTTTTTATTGTCCGAAAAACATTTGATTCAGTTCCACTTAATGGATGGACCGCGGTCACATGAAATTTTACTGTTGTTACCCTTTTTACTGAAAAAGAATAAAAAAACTTAGTAGAGAGTTTATTCAGCTCCTTGCCGGCTGGCATCTATAGTGGAACTGCCCATGTGCTTGGTTGAACTGGCGGAAGCGGCAATTCAATGCCACCAAGTTTTAGTCGCCGTATACTGTTGATTTGCTGAGGCATATTCAGTTTATGCATGGATTATAGCTGGTATATGTGTGTGACCAGAGCTTAATATTGGAATTGGCTCTGGTGATGTCACCAACAGTAGGCGGAGTTTAATGCGACTTCCGGTATTGAGTTGATGGCTGCAACAAACGTTTTTCTACATCGCCATGTTTGCCTCCACTTTGGTGTTTCTCACGGCGTCATTCCCGAGCCCCGCCTGGCTGAGTTGCATACGGGCGTCGAAACACATGTACAGAGTTCTGCGAATTTTAGGGTGGCGCGAACTCTCTGCCGCATTCCTCAACAACAACCTGCGTCTCGCTTTGTTTCCAACTGTTTCTCAACACTGGTCTGTTATTCTGACAAATACGTTGCACAATAATACAGTTATTTCGCAATATTTTATAAGGCTCCCGACCGAAAACGAAATGAATAAAAATATATAAATGCCCCAAACCGTTAAAATAAAAACACCCAACATTTGACCCGCTACAATACCCCCTCGATGAGAATTCTGCTGTTCATGACAGAAGAAATCTCATCGATAACCCCGAAGAGGACCGGTGAGGAACTGGTGCCAACAACCCCCTGGTTCTTAATCTCATGGGTACACGACCCCCCTGGCTCAGCGACCACGGACTCATCTGAACGAGATCACTGGACTTCTCCGTAAGAGATCCCAACACCGAGAAATCGAACAGACTCGCACCACAGCGCGCCTCGCCTTCTAACATGCTACCCCCAAAAATCCTCAATCCTTGGCTAAAATTATCCCAGCTCCTCCGCCGATATGTTTCCCCTTTTTGCAAGCTGGGCTGCCTTTAGCAGATACTGGGCTCACACACACTTACATTACATATTACCATAACACATTAAAAATAAAACTGCCTTTTAAAATTTATTATAAATTTAAAAAATTCAAATTTCAAAAAAAATAATCTTTTATCAAAAAATTCTCTTCCTTTTTTCTAAAAATTTTTTTTTTTCACATGACAACCTAGACATTTCTAATAATATAAACACATCCTTACTCTAACATGAGAACCCCTTATAGTCTACCAATACAACGCAATACAATAAAATAAACATGGTTAATGCACACATAATAAAATAATCATTACTCAAAAATATTCACTCGCTGGCAGGCGAAAAATCTTTTTTTTTTTTTTTTTTCAAAAAAATTAAAATTTTCAAAATTTTTAAAATTCAAACAAAATTTAAATTTATTTATTAAAAATTTTATTAAATTTATTTATTAAATAACGTATTTATTAAAATTATTCAAATATTGGTTTGACTTAATTAAACAAACAAATTAAAATTGGCTTCCTACTATACAAGCTTAGTAGGTGTATGACCTCATCAGCTGATCGAAACTAGGTCAAGTCCAAGATCCTTGACCTACATATGTTATATATAAGTTCTGAAAACACATTGAACATCTGTAATATCCTAACTTTGAAATACAAACATACTAACAAAATATCTTTAAAATGAACAAAATATTATTACAATAATCAAATTGGCATTTACATTATTTAAAATAAACAATTCTTGACTTTACATCATTTTCAAATTTTATCAAAATTCTGTCACTGGTTGGAAAAAAATAAACAATTGTATATTCTTTGTCATGAATCTCTCTTTTTGCTTAACAATCCTACTCTTCATTTAACAATCTTGCTATACTTTACTGTGGGTGATATAAATCATTTATTCTCGTTTTTCTGTATTAGATCTGTATGCATATATAAACTTTCTCCCTCTGACTCTAATATTAATCGACTTCAATTATCATGACACCCATCTCTACCAAAATCTCTACTAATCAAGACACTCTAAACCCCAATTTACCATTTAACACAAATCGCCACCTTCTCTACATATAAAATACTCTCTAACCCTTTGTATATAGGATACGTGTTTCCCCGCCCCCAAAAAACTCAATTCCCTTATTTGGCGGCCCGGATTCTACCTAAGGCGGCCCCTTCCCCACTAAAATCTATCCCTATCCCGTCCCAACCCTTGTTGCGGACTCCCCAAATACACTACCCCCTAATACAAAATTGCCATCCCCAAAAATCTCAATCTCATTACCTTACTACAAATACACAAAATAACCTCATTAACTATAAAAACAACAATATGTCACTCAAAATCTACATAAAGTCTCCATTACCACTGTGTCAACATTAATACTTCACCAACTCTGTTACCTTACATTAACTCAAAAACAACATTACATCATATTCATCTCTATCATTTCACATTCAACTTTTAATTCAATTTGGACAGGTCTACGTGTCCCATAAAACATTTATCACCCATGAATTATCTTTTATTAATTTGCATAAATTATTGTTATTTTATTTCTCATATTCTTTTTATCTTTACTTCAAAATATCTGTAGTACATTAAACATTAATTACTTGTAACATTTACTAACCAATATACCAGTGACATTATTGCTGATCAGCTGATATCCTAACATAATAAAACACATCTCAAAATTGAACAAATTACATGGAATATACATATTTATTTTTATTTATCCTCACTTCTCACCTCATTGTTTCCCCTTTTTTCTGATTCTGATGCTTATGTTAACCTGCCAGACGATTTACTTATTAGCTTAAACAAATACACACATAATAAAATTACATATTCTTATCAATGCTTATCTAATAGACAACAATAAAATAATACACTTAAAATTATAGCATGAACACCTTATTTTTAAATATCTAAGCAGCTAGTTACCTGGACAGAGCACAAGCAGTTTTATTTGATCAAACTTTGAATAAAAAAAAACTTTTATGTCATAAACTTTAAATTTGTGACTCCTTTGCGTCACCTCCCAGCCACACACACTATTTCAGATTATGATGGACTGTGGCGCCCATTCGCTTCCACAGAGACTGTATATTTTGGAGCAGGTTTTGCCTCTCCGTGTCTCTGCTTCCGCTGTTCAGTTTTAAAGTGGTGAACATCAACATGTTCTTGTTCTATAATCATGCACCCTTAAAACGGATCTACCACCTGGCTCTGCTGTTCCTCCTCGAACAGAGTGGCAGCCGCTGTTCCATAGTTTCCGGGAGATTTCCTCTAATTGTCCCCCCATTGAATTTCAAATATATACCAATTTCAAGTCAGCTATGGTCAAGGGACTTGGTATGACCATAGCTGGCCGCTAGCCAAAACCACGGTTAGTGCTGGTAAGACAGTAACCGCCCGAAAAGTCGAGGAAATCTAAACTTTTATTTCACTGCCTGTTTCACATCAATATTATTATGTGCGACACGTTATTTAATATTGTGTGTAAAATTTTTTTATTTACACGGATAAGGTGTGCCGCACATTTATCGCCAGTTTGGCCTCCGATGGAGGTAACACTCACTGCTACCCCCAACCCATTTCGCTACTTGTGAGAGCACAGGCCACCCCCACAATAGCCACTTAATAACTACCTAATTACTTAATAAATGAAATTAATCTTTCTACAAATGCAGTCCAACACTCCATTGTTATTATCACTTCATCGAGTACCAAACTACCCCCCAAAATTATCCCCACATCTTGTATAATACATTACATAACATAATCCACAAATAGCAATCAACCTGGATTATTAGCATACGTCAAACAAACAATTCTCTTCTAAATAATTTATATAAAATTTATAAACATTATTATTTAAAATTTTTTCATTAACTCTTTTTATTTATCATCATTTCATTTATTTATCCTGTGTTGCAATCAGATTTTCAAAATTTCTAAATTTATTATTAACATATATTTTTAACCATTATGATATTCCACAAAATAAACCATTTAACATTCATTTATTTATTAATTATTATTAAATTAAAATCTCATTTAATTCAAATTCATTATAAAAATTCAAACACATAACATTCAATCACAATATCTAAACATTTCAAATTATTTACTTCAATTGATTATTAAAATTAAATATTTATTTGATTATTAAAATAACATATTTCAATTATTATCAAAATTCTACAAATCATTAACTACTGTCTTCATAATTATTTTATTATTTAATTAGAATGCAAAAATATTAATAATATTATTATTATTAACACAA
This sequence comes from Magicicada septendecula, assembly GCA_034769895.1. Lineage (NCBI taxonomy): Eukaryota > Metazoa > Arthropoda > Insecta > Hemiptera > Cicadidae > Magicicada > Magicicada septendecula. Next base: position 848,610,783 of record CM068367.1, read on the forward strand.
CATTTTCTAAAACATATACACATTACTTTTCTAACATTTCACAATACACACAAATGAATTCAATATTATTTACAAAATATGCGTCAAAACTGTTCAAGTGTATCTCACTTCAGATGTCCAAATCAGCAAGGTCATTACCAATAATTTACAATATTTAAAAATGTCCCAACACTGATCTTTTAGCTCACCCACCATCGTCATATATATATCTAGTGTATTTGTAACATTCATCATTTTTATCAACATACAATTTGTTATCATTACTATCATAATAATCCATCAATTCTATTTCATCCATTATACCATTATACATCATGTCAACATCAGTTAGGATTGTCCCGTCTATATCAGTGTTATTTGTTAACGTCAGGTAAATTGTTTTCTCATTTTTGTATTCCTCAACTACTGCGTCAGGTAAATCATTATAGTCAGGTAAGATATTATCAAAATTATTCTCTGTCTCTCTTTCAACAGGTACGTATTTCACATGATTCATCATCACCCCTTCTAATATTTTTCTCAATTCATTATACTTTCTTTCTAACTTATATAGTTCTATTTCACTCTCAATACATAACTCCCTTTCTTCATAGCACCACATCACACTCTCACAATTATTACGGACAGAGGGCACAACATTATACAACATTACTTCATTTAACAATAAGGGTCTCTTGCCCTGAAAAAACAACATTAAATCATCATCATTATAAACAATAAGGGGAAAATTTGCCCTCTGTCCCCATTCAATTACTACATTATCCTTCCACTCTCTCTCTACTTCATAAACACTCCTTAACATTTCATTATCGCATTCTAAAACTTCATCAGTACTATTTGTTATTATATTTTCATCATTTGCTTCTACATTATTCTTCACCCCCACTATACTCTCAGAATTGTCTACTATTTCGTCATTTTTACATTTTGTCATATTTAAAACCTTGTCACCTAATTTCTCAACATTCCGTTCTAATTTATTTAAACTGTTTCTTATTGTTTCGTTAGTGCTTTCTAAATGTTTATTAATTTCTTGTATTTCATGTTTCAACTCATTATTCTGATTTTTTAATAACTCCTCAAAACTATTCTTTTGGATATCGAACTTCTCATTTATACTACTATTTAACTTTACACTCTGGTTTTCTATCATTGTTTGTATTGCTTTAAACATTTCATACGTATCGTCATTTTTTTTATTTTGGATAGGTGTCGATTGATATTCGACATCTTTCATTATTTCTGATTCGGTCAACTGACTCTCTACATTACCATCACTCGTTTGAACTCCCGAATCGCTACTAAACTGACTGTCAGATAAGCTGACAGCACTATTATCTGCCATTTTTCTTAAAATTTTTAATATATATTTCTTTATATAATCTTACCATATGTAACGCATACTTATCAAAAAATATATTCTACTCACCAATATTAAACATAACCTTTTACGTCTTTCACTTAACCTCTCAATTGCGCTTGTATCTTATTTGTAGGTATGGAATTTCATTTTATTAAATTCGTCCCTGTTCGGGCGCCAAATGTTAAGCTACGAATTTATCACCATTTAATTAACATAGCAAACCATACAATAATAAATAAAAAGTAAACTTACACTTACCGTTTTGCGTGTTCTTGGGTCCAGGGTCTCATACGTACTTTGGGATACAAGCGTAATTTTCAAGGTTGTGTGAAGAACTTATAAAATGCATCTTGGAAGAGAAATTATTTTTCGTTTATTATATAAAAGAGTTGAATTTATACTTTTCTCCAAACAATAGTTTTTTACAGGTTTTAAAAGTATTACAAGTGTATAGGTTGTGCAACTATTATATCTTACTTACTATCCTTATTTCCTACTACTTACACACTCTAAGATAGCCCAGCCTGCTTTACACACGCACTTACATACATTATTTTAACAAAACTTCGTTATTAAACCCCAAATACCATTTTATAATAAAGCCCCAGCTTAAGGGCTGGCCCTTACTGAAAAAACGCCGGCAACGTGCTTCGCGCGCGCACTCATCGTTCCTGTAAATTACTTGTTTTTTATTGTCCGAAAAACATTTGATTCGGTTCCACTTAATGGATGGACCGCGGTCACATGAAATTTTACTGTTGTTACCCTTTTTACTGAAAAAGAATAAAAAACTTAGTAGAGAGTTTATTCAGCTCCTTGCCGGCTGGCAACTATAGTGGAACTGCCCATGTGCTTGGTTGAACTGGCGGAAGCGGCAATTCAATGCCACCAAGTTTTAGTCGCCGTATACTGTTGATTTGCTGAGGCATATTCAGTTTATGCATGGATTATAGCTGGTATATGTGTGTGACCAGAGCTTAATATTGGAATTGGCTCTGGTGATGTCACCAACAGTAGGCGGAGTTTAATGCGACTTCCGGTATTGAGTTGATGGCTGCAACAAACGTTTTTCTATATCGCCATGTTTGCCTCCACTTTGGTGTTTCTCACGGCGTCATTCCCGAGCCCCGCCTGGCTGAGTTGCATACGGGCGTCGAAACACATGTACAGAGTTCTGCGAATTTTAGGGTGGCGCGAACTCTCTGCCGCATTCCTCAACAACAACCTGCGTCTCGCTTTGTTTCCAACTGTTTCTCAACACTGGTCTGTTATTCTGACAAATACGTTGCACAATAATACAGTTATTTCGCAATATTTTATAAGGCTCCCGACCGAAAACGAAATGAATAAAAATATATAAATGCCCCAAACCGTTAAAATAAAAACACCCAACATTTGACCCGCTACAGTTTTTATTGAAAAGTGCCCTTTAGATCTCGCGCCGCGACTAACAAATTGGCTAAAAATGAACTTTTTTTCAAAAAATCATTTTAAAAAAACTAAAGCGAATTTGGCAGAAATGAAAAATACGGGTTTTTATATTTGTCCTTAGATGCTGTAAAAAAATGTCATGAAAATCTGAGAGGGTGGGGTGTGCACCCCAGGATGATTTGACTTCGGATTGACCCATCACTAACTTGATAGTCATTAGTAAATATTTTTCCACTGAACCATTTTTTGAGATTAGGAAAGAGGCAGTTGCTTGGGGCTAAGTAAGGCAAGTATGGTGGATGAGGAAGCAATTCAAACTTCAGTTCTTTTATTTTAGCCAATGCAACCAATTGCCATGTGAGATGGTGCATTGTCTTGGTGGAACAGCACTTTCTTTTTTGCTAAATGCGGCCATTTCTTCATGATTTTGTAATGTAAAAGGTGCAGTAGGTTTGCGTAGGTACTAATTGTTTCCCCTTTTTAAGGTAGTCAATAAAGATTACGCGTGTCCCAAAAAAGTCGCCACAACCTTACAAGCAGAAGGAATTGTCTTTGCCTTCTTTGGAGTTTCTTCACCTTTCGCAGTCCATTCTTTTGACTGTTGTTTGGTCTCAGGAGTGTTGTGGTGGACCCAAGTCTCATCAACAGTTATAAATCAACACAAAAATTCAGTTGGATCGCATTAATAGAAACCCAAACAGTTGGTTGAAACATCCTTCTGACACTGTTTTTGGTCAAGTGTCAGCAAACACGGTACTCATCTAGTGCACAACTTTGTAATACACAGATGTTTATGTAATATATTGCGCACACGTTCCTTTTATATAACAACAGTTCAGCTATCTCACTCACTTTCATTCTATGGTTTACCAAAACGATTTTATGCATTTTGTCTATTTTTTCTGACAGTTGCAAAATGTTCTGCTTGTCCGACCCATTTTAAATTTAACAGCCCAGCACTTAACCATTGTATTATATGGAGAAGAGTCCCTCAGTGATGTATCGAGCTCATTTTTTATATCGGTTGCAGCTAACCCTTTAAAAAAAAAGTGTAAGTGATGCCATGAATTTCCAAACTGGCCACTGTTAAAACAGTGCTTGAGGCGTTTACTGTGATGTACTGTCAAACTAATAGTAAACATCTCATTGACTTGAAATATCTAAATTCACCTACAAAGGATGAAATTATACAACATGCTCAAAATAATGAGCATAGTAGCGCTATTTTTGTGTCAGCCCCAGAACTTTTCACCCTACCCCCCTCGTTCACTAGGTACCTACCTCTGATAACAAAAAAGTTTCTCACAGACCAACTTTTTCATTTCGTTTTTTGAAAAAATCATAACCAAACAAATAATTTTTTATTAAAACATGTAAAAAATGAAGAAAACATCAACTATTCCTTTGCCTTATGGATACATTAAACTACAAATTGAAGTAGAAATGAGCTGTTTACATCAATTAACAATGGAAATATGAGTTAAGTTATAAAGTTCACTAAATTGTTGAAATGTACAATTTTATTGTTTTTTTTTTCAGCTATGTTTGTGGGCAAAAAAAATTAAAAATTTGTGGATGATTGGAAATAATGGTTTTGACAATACAAAGTTTAAACATTATAATTCTATAACTTTAGTTTTTGGATGTGTAAATTTTCAGGTTGTTCAATATATACAAGTGGAAAACCCATATACGCAATGTCCTGTATACAAAATTTCCGTATCTTCTCCATTGTGTCATGTGACTTTTAAATGAAGTATAATATCAAAATTTACCTAATAATAAATGTATTTTGTTCAAAATAGTAAGTTTTGCAGCTTAGGGAATATACTAGTTAATTATTTGTAATCCATAATAAGTCCATTATTCATTTTGTAAATAATATCATTATAAGTAAAATACTTTTGTTCTGTTGTGTACTATTGTTTGCTTGTAGTATTTATTTGTATGTTTCAGTATTTTTTTAAATTATACCTTTAATTATAGTGTGTTGTATGTTTCTGGTATGTTGGTGTTCAATTTGTGATGTCAAATGAGTAAAGTTGGATGTTATCTTGTGATTATACAAATTACTGCCAATATAACTTACTTAATAATTACTGAATAATTTTTTTTTAAATCTCGGGCGCCATCTTGTGAACTTACCTTAGGCCAGAATTCGTGTTAACGAACCAGTAATTGCGAAATGTATTACCTGAAATAACTCACTCGTGCTTGTATTTTACCAATGACATTACCCTTTATTCATATAAAAACCCTACTTACATATTTGAAAAGACTCTAATGTGTGCCAAACATGCACGTTTTTACTATGCCTCGGGGCGTAGTCCCATTTATCTGAACATATTTAAACATTAATAATAATTAAACATTTTTAGACCCTCCAAAATAAACATTTGTTACAACTACTGTATAATGAACATGATAAACAATAAATAATATTTGCGCAACCCAGCACTTGTTAAAATTATTTTGTTCACGCTCTCTCTCTCTCTCTCTCTCTCTCTCTCTCTCTCTCTCTCTCTCTCTCTCTCTCTCTCTCTCTCTCTCTCTCTCTCTCATTCTCTGGTACAAGTTTTTAGTTGTTGTACGAGCTCATTTTGTGAATTTAAATGCAAAAATTTTGTCATTTAAAATTTAGTTATGAATTTACTAAAAGGTATAAATATCGGACAGCTGATACTTAGCTGCCGGTTTTTTGGGTAGGTCTCACCGTACTGCTTGGATCAGTCCACCGTGCAAAATCTGGTTGTTTTACATCGTCTTAGGGCCCACACCGTAGTGTCCCCCCTCGAAAAACACTTTGGCAGATTTAGCCGCACGTAATTGCCGATCCCTCGGCCGATGACACCTACTCACGTCCAGTTACCGCACCAACATTTCCGATATTTTGACAATAGTTATTCAACCACTTTTGGTGGTGTAAAATTTAAATATTCACATTCATTGAATATGCCGGCCGGCTCTGTTCACTGTCTGGACGAAAATGACGCAGAGTCTTTGTTAAACATGGCGTAGGTGGGGCAAAACTACGTCACCAGTCTTTTGTCTGTACGGCCAAGCCTCAGTTGTTTACAAAAGTATACATTCCTTTGGCTGACGTCATCAGGGCTAGGCTCGTTTATCGCTATCTATGACACATAGTTTTTTGCGATATTTGCAGCTTTTCAACTAATTCGATCGAAATCCTGTTAATGCCAATCTGCGTTGTATAAAATATTCTAGAGTTTATTCACCAAACCTTTATAGGGATTATGAAATATTACAAAATTTATTACAAAATAAATAGTTAGGGAATAAAATACAATAATTATGGTTTTTAGGACCATATTTTTATAAAAGTATGATTGTACCAGAATTGTACCATCACAAAACCCCCTCAATGAAAGATTTTGTGCCGAAGCATAAAAACTTTCATTGACCCATTCGTACTTCCTAAAGGGATCAGCCAGGATATGTCGCCACAACCCCCTTATAATTTATATAAAAAAAAATACAATAACTCACCCGTGGTCCGATGATGATGACAGAACCTGCATGATCTTACTGGACTTCTCCTTCGAGATCCCAACACCATAAGGCCAATCAGGCACGTAACGTTCCTGCTCTGACGCGCTGGCCAGCTCAGGACCGCCGTCATAACATCACCAAACACTGAAACAATAAATTAGAAATATCAAAATAGTGGCTTGGTATATTACTCTATCCTTAACTGATCTGTTTCCCCTTAGCTATGTGCTGGTTTGCGTTAATAAGCACTGGGTTTGCTTGAAATACAAGAAATACAAATACAAAAAATATAAAATACAAGAATTATATAGAATTGCCATTCTCTTCATGGACTACCCTTTAATTGTAAAAATCGTTTCGATTCCCATCGATAATAATTAACTCTTTCTGTTTCATAATTAATGTAATTATAAAAGAAACAAATATCTAAATGAAATACATAGATATAATTATATAATACCCCAAATTTATGGATATAATCTCCCTTTAAATTAATTACTCAAACAGGGAGAAAAACATTTTATAGAAAAAAAAAATAAAATCTTATTATTATTTAATATTTATTATTATTATTAACAGTTAATAACTGGCGCTGTTAATAATATTTACCCCTCTGTCTCCTCCACACACACTATTTCTTATACATCATGTTAAAATTTCCATGTTAATACATAATACATCATAATACATTCATAATTAACATTGATACATTTATATTATACAATTCATATTTAATCTTGATCAGAATTTACACATTCTACCTATTTAAATTTGCATTTAAATTATAAAAATTAATTATTTTCATTTAATTAATTCATTAATTCTAAACTTTCATTAATTAGCCATCAATTGTTTATTATAATTATAATATTTATTTCAAATTTATTATTAAAATTCATATTGCATTATTATTATTTCAATTCATTTCCTATTTCCTTTCTACTCTGAATTTTCTACCTAACCTTTCACATTCTAATCATTGTTTAGTCTGGGTGACTCCTGTATTCACTATGCTTTTACTTATTATTATACTCTTACTCACTTTCTTCTAACTAACAACCAAATTTACCTATCATGACACCAATTTCTCAATTATAAACACCTTTCACTAATTTCATTCTGACGATAAATCCTATGGCACCGCGCGTCTTTGTATAGAGATGGGTGTTCCCTACCTGGCTATATACATTCATAATATTTTTCCCCTCCAAAAATTCGGCAAACACTCCCTTAAACTACGCTATTACCTGCCACAACGCTATACGTTGGCTACTCCTTATCACCTCACTCCCACTACAAAATATCATCAGCAAGAAATAAATGTTTAACCTTTACTTTACTCACCTCTACAAAAAATAATCACCAACTACTATGTCCCTAAATATCTAATACTCTTTTTGTATTATTTACTTTAAAATTCTTAACTATCTAACTCCATTTACATTAATTAAATAACTCACCTGCCTTTATCTATACCCAGGCTCTATCCCCTTTTTCAACATTCTACCTTACTGTAATCATTGACAATTGCATTATAAAATATATCTCTCACCTACTCATAACAGTACATCTCAATCTTCAAATATATATATATATATTTTTACTTAATTATTTATTAGGAATTACCTTCATTACCAATTAAATAATAATTTAACTTCATTAGAGACTTTCTATTATAATTAATAATTTACAACTTCAGTTACAAAGTTAGTACAACTTTCTTTTGTACCATATTAATTCAATAATTACTCTTTAATTACTATTCAAGTATTTAAACTTTTCACTGTTTAGTTAAACAAAAACATGTTAATTGTTAATTATTAAAACAATTACTAAAGCATACATGGTGTACATAAAATTTACCTGTAATACACAACATCAAAAGACATAAATACATTGATATTAATACATATAAAACAATGAAAAATATACAATCCAACTTCATTATTTCATCATTAATCAAAAGTCAGTCCATATGCAGTCCGTTTCAAAACCACTTTTCACATATATTAAATGTTCATTACACAATAAAACAATCTACCCTCCATCATTGAATAACATTCTGATCTTAGGTCTATTTATCTTATTGTTTAGTAAATGAATTATATAATTATACTCATTATAATAATTATCAAACATTTTATATTCACTTACAATTTCGTTTACATTAATAGATGTATTTCCTATTAATTTATCATATGCCACGTCACGATCGGTTATAGTTCTGTCTCCCTCAGTATGATATGTTATAATCTTGTTAGTCATATTGTCATCAAAATTATTATCATAATTTTCTACTACTACACCTGTTACTTCCCAAGGTAAGTACTTGATACCATTATTATCATCATCTATTATTATTTTAATTTCAATCTTACTACAAGGTAAGTATTTATTATAGTCATACACCATCTCTACTCCTAACCTTTCTACAAATTCTCTGTACTTTCTATTTACTTTAAAAATCTCTATTACTCTCTTTCTCTCACCATATCTCTCACAATACCTCTCTACACTTTCTCTCTTAATATATTTCTCACCATAACACCAAGCTACACTCTCTCTCTCCAAATATGCAGGGGTCACTAACTCAAAATTACTGTACCACCTATGAGGTACACAAAGACACCAAGGAACTCTATTTGTAGACCTTTCGTCCCCCAAATATAAATCTAAAGAACTCTCGTCCTTATTAAAAATACGTGAAGACTTGACTTCACCCCCCTATAGTCCAGTCGCCAGAGTAAAAATAACTTAAATAAATTTCTTAAAAAATTGAGGCAAAGTGATATTTGGTATAGTTATTGAAAAAGGTCTAAATATCGGTTTAAAATCATCTTTGCATGTTTATAAGGTCAGGCTTTTTAAAAAAAACCCTTATTTAAGGGCAGCGCGCGGTAAAATAGATAAAAACGTTTACATTCAGTGAATTTCTTTCCTTACTACTAAATAAACCATTGGATCATGATAAAGTCTTCATTCTTTTTGTTTAAAATAGTTCAAATTTTAATAGTAATAAAATCAAAATAACGATTTTGTTATTATTTCATCGTTAGGAGTATTAAATCGATAGACGGAATGGTCGATTTTAACAAATCTTCCTCTGTTGAATAATATTATTAAATATGTGTATCTTAATATACATAAAAGTCATTGTGTGTATTTATATTCCACACCTCCTACTAAACCACTGGACCGATTTCAACAAAACTTAGCACAAATATTTTATGCAACGGGAGAACCAACATAAGATAGGTGTTTTGGGCCCTGGGGGATGTCAAAAATGGAAAATATGAAAATATCGCATGTAGGGTATCAAATTAAAGGGAATTTCAATGCAAGTAACACTTTTTCATGCATATAAGCACTATTGAAAATTCTTGTGCCCTGGGGCATAATAAATGGG